>VSWD01000008.1:36787462-37287941 GCA_033119305.1 Pinctada imbricata
CCCCCGTTTTTAGCTCACCTCGACGAAGTTGAGTGAGCTTATGCTATAACCCCACGCGTCCGCGTCCGCGTCCGCGTCCGTGTCCGCGTCCGTGTCCGCGTCCGCGTCCGGTTAAGAAGTTTGGGGTAGCTCAGTATCTGACAAAGTACTAATGCTACAGTAACCAAACTTGCACAAGTGATTCATCTTTGGATGCTGAGGTGAACCCATGCATCGGATGCAGCATCTGACCTACATTTTCCGCTTGAGTGACTTGGTTAAGAAGTTTGGGGTAGCTCAGTATCTGACAAAGTACTAATGCTACAGTAACCAAACTGGCACAAGTGATTCATCTTTGGATGCTGAGGTGAACCCATGCACCGTATGCAGCATCTGACCTACATTTTCCGCTTGAGTGACTCGGTTAACAAGTTTGGGGTAGCTCAGTATCTGACAAAGTACTGATGCTACAGTAACCAAACTTGCACAAGTGATTCATCTTTGGATGCTGAGGTGAACCCATGCATTGGATGCAGCATCTGACCTACATTTTCCGCTTGAGTGACTTGGTTAAGAAGTTTGGGGTAGCTCAGTATCTGACAAAGTACTGATGCTACAATAACCAAACTTGCACAAGTGATTCATCTTTGGATGCTGAGGTGAACCCATGCATCGGATGCAGCATCTGACCTACATTTTCCGCTTGAGTGACTCGGTTAAGAAGTTTGGGGTAGCTCAGTATCTGACAAAGTACTAATGCTACAGTAACCAAACTTGCACAAGTGATTCATCTTTGGATGCCGAGATGGACCCATGCATCGGATGCAGCATCTGACCTACTTTTTCTACTTGAGTGATTTCGCTTTTAAAAGCCAATATTGAGCAAAGTATAAGTGCTACATGTACCAAACTTGCATATTGGATGTATCTTTGATCAAACTTTCATAAAATGACCTTGACCTACTTTTTCCGCTTGAGTGATTTTGCCTTTAAAAGCCAATATTGAGCAAAGTATAAGTGCTAGATGTTCCAAACTTGCACATTAGATGTATCTTTGATCAAACTTTCATAAGATGACCTCGACCTACTTTTTCCACTTGAGTGATTTTGCCTTTAAAAGCCAATATTGAGCAAAGTATTAGTGATACATGTACCAAACTTGCATATTGGATGTATCTTTGATCAATCTTTCATAAAATGACCTTGACCTACTTTTTCCGCTTGAGTGATTTTGCTCTATAAAGCCAATATTGAGCAAAGTATAACTGCTACATGTACCAAACTTGCATATTGGATGTATCTTTGATCAAACTTTCATAAAATGACCTTGACCTACTTTTTCTGCTTGAGTGGTTTTGCCTTTAAAAGCCAATATACATGTACTAAGAAATATGTTTGAATTGAATTTTGCTGTCACGAGGTGAGCTTCGTAATCTGTGATTACCTATGTTTCTTCATAGAAAACTGTCTTTGAACCGTCAGTCAAAATAATGGTACATTAAAATTTATGGCTTTCTCCTGTAAATAAGTTTTTTAAAAGTAAAATAACATATTCCTTCTGAGAACGGGGAGTCGTAGCTCATCTGTCTGAATGGAAGAAGCTAATCGATTCAAAATTTGATATACGAAGTATGACATGTTTTGATTGCCGTGAGTATATTTAGTAGAATCGCGTAAGAGACTCGACGGCTGTTATAGTATTTGCTCACATCTTGTTTAAACCCAGTTCAAATTAAATACGACCCCTCACTTCCTCGGATGGATCCGTTCATATGGTGAATAAAAATTTGGCCGATAGCGTATATCTTCGGAAGTCAAGTCTGGATGAAGCAGAATCTTTAGAAATCGAATGAAGTGTTCAGCATTAACCATCGTCTGATAAAATAATGTACACGGCCCGGGTACAATATACATTCTTTTATTCACAGATTTAAGGATTTAACTACGTTTCTCTTGCGTTCGTCGGCGGTCCTTGCTTATACTTTTTACAACGTGAATGTCATTATTAATAGATTCGGAAGTATTACAATGGACACTTGCTATTGTTCGGCATAGGTATTTACATATGCTGTGGAGATCAATAAAGAAAACTATACGTGTAATACTCGATGTATTAAACACGCGAATAGCCACCCGTCCAAGTGTCCGCGGCACGTTGTCAGTATATTTTAAACGACGCGTTGATAATTCTTTACCCGTAACGTAAATACGGAACGCGCCGTGATTTATACGGGCTTTTAAAAATATTTATTCATCTGGTACAGTTTAGACGATTTAAAGGACAATAAACATGTTCAATGAAATAAATGGATATTTCGTTTTTAATCGACGATCGAGGATGAGACACGGCGTATATTTTTTTCTGAAGTTGCAATAAAAACGTCTCGTCGGCGGCGAATTATAGCGCGCGGCGGTGTCTGAGAAACATAGATTTTATTTTACATGGCCTTAAATTGATCACGTATATACATGTAATCGATTATTGAGAGTCATAATCGACTATCAGAATCAACTATCAAGCAATAATCGATTATTTGCGATTATCGGTACATGCACCTACTTTTGGACACAAACCATGAATGTGGAAAAAAACTCGTTTTCCAGTACCTATTAATGACGAAATTTCATTTCGAGTCATTAACCGAACTTATCTGAACCAGAATGTTCTGTGACTCTATGTGTGAGTTCAATTTTTTTCTTCAGTTTTTTTTTTTTTTTTAAATCATGTTTTGGATAGGCTGACCACTCCCCCCCCCCCCCCCCCCCCCCCCCCCCCCCCCCCCCCACCTCTAAAAACTTTTTGCGGAGAAGAAAGAAAAAAAGTTTCTTACATCAATTAAAAAAAAAAACATGTTTTGAAGAAAGAACTACGTACGCAATCGATGTTTTGAGCAAATTTTGCTAGGCTTTTAAACTTGAAAATAAGAAAACCGATGTCGACCAGTAATTGTTCAGTGAAATATGGGATGGGAAAAACCCTCCCCCTCCTATCCTTCTAGTTATCCCTGCATGAAGCTGTATTATAGATACTTGAGTTTGTTTTCAAAGTGAAGAATCATGACGATATGGACGTTTCTTTTACATGTCTAAAGCAAAACATCCACGCAAAAAAGAATAGGGATATCTCAAATGTAGTGTATTCATCTAGTACCTCAGATTATTTTTCCCCTCAACTCAATTTAGAAATCTGAAAATCGTGAAATTTTCACTTTTTAAAAAAAAAAAATTGTTTTGTTTGCTTTTGTGAACAACTTGTATTAAATACCGTTTGATTCTAAATTTTTCATAAACTTTGATAAAGTAAGTTCAATGATCACATGAACCTGAAATTGAATTTTACAGGGCATTTTCTATGATGTCTGCGTCGTTTACCACTACGTTTTTTTTATTCTTTGTCAAAAAAAATATAATAATAACAAATTTATTTCGTTTGGTTACTTTTCATTTCGTTTCTTGTGCGTTTCATATTTTAAAGGACCCCGTTAAACTCGGTTACTCAAGATGAGTCCCGGGAATCAAATGTTTGTCAAATTTTACAGTTTGGATTGCCTCCCTTCTTAAGAAGATTTCATTTGAAATTTGGTAAGAAAAATTAATTATTTTTCGATAATTACCATGTTTTTCTCATTTCAAAGTTCCTTATTGCTATTCAGACACAGATACAAAAGTCGTGAAACACTTTCAAAGGAAAATTCTTGGATTTTAAAATTTAGTTGAAAGGCCTACTCTAAGGTGTTCTCGCTATGAATTTGTTATGAAGAGATAACCGCATTCTGTTCACCATGGATTGAGGTGTCTCTTCAAAAGTCCAAAAACTCTGTTGACTAATGATACAGTGGATCCAGCACCCCCTTTGCCGGGGGGTCAAGGGGCAAATTTTGACGATTTTTACTGAAAATGGGCCAAAATATAGGGGTTTTTTTTATTTTTTGGTCAGCGCTGGAGGGAGCCCCCTCCACACACCCCTACACTGCCACTGATACATTTTTCATACCTGTCAACTTTGAAATTCTCAAAAGAGGGAGATCTCCCTCCTTGACAGTTGAAATTTCAAGAGGGATATTGTGCGTGAACCATTTTCTCGACATTTTATTATAAATTGTAACATGTGCAAACCACCTTTCAAAAAATTTATTGATTGTAACCATACCAAGTCTAGGAAAATGTATAAACAATGACAAATACATATATGTCCACAATTCATTACACTTTACATGTACAGTCAAACCTGCCTTACGTGACTTTGCAAGGGCCGACAGAAAATAGGTCACATAAGACAGGTGGTCACTGAATACAGGTTCAAACTGATCTGACTTTGACAAACAAAATTTGCGTAGTGTAAGAGCAATACTATTAAATGAATCGTTGCATATATCAATTTGTGTATTTATTGATTAATCGTATTACACATATAAAAACACATTACATTTAATTTATCACAGAAGATTTGATTATGAAAAACACTGATGAAGAGATTTTATGTAAAATATTATGTAGTTAGGTTCCTTTGCAACACTAAAAGTCGTAATATACAGGTTCGGAATTCGGTAGGAGACAGAAAAATCTCGGTCGTTGTCGTGTTAGACAGGTTGTCGCTTTATACAGGTTAATTTGATATGAAAATTGCTCGGGAGGAATAAAAAAGGTCACTTAAAGCAGGAAGTCGCTAAAAAGAGGGTCACTTTAAGACAGGTTTGACTGTACTTCTTGTTCTGCATTTGTTCATTGGACATACTCAGGCTAAGGGGTTTTTTTTGGGGGGGGGGGGGGGAAGGCTACAATTAGAAGTTGATTTATCATTACATTCTTGACAGAATATGATGTAATTTGATAAATCAGACCTTTAGTCAGTCTGAATTTTTATACATTGTTAAAGCCCTCATATCTCAGTCTTTGCACAGTAATTGGTATCATATGAGCTTTTGCCAGATCACACAAAATATCCCAAGTCTACAATTCCTTTATTCCTTAATTAAAGTCCTCAATGGCTCCTCTAATTTGTGTAATTGATCAGTTTTGACAGGCATCAATCTACACACGGCGTGTTCTAATTGTTGTACAAACAACAGGCATTGCGTTTATGTTGTTATTGTTTACTTGTTGAATAAAAACAAACCTTTATAAAAGAAAGTTCAAAAGAGTTAGAGGTATCTTTCTTATGTTAGGGAAGATTGAAAAGGGGGAGATTTTAGTCTCCCGAGCGGGAGGAATGCAAATGCAGGTGATAAGGTTCAAACGTGGTAGTCTCCCGCGAAATGCATAAGAGTTGACAGGTATGATTTTTAGCTCACCTCGACGAAGTTGAGATGAGCTTATGCTATAACCCCGGCGTCCGCGTCCCCGTCCGCGTCCCCGTCCGCGTCCGCATCCGGTTAAAGTTTTTGGGCAACTCAGTATCTGACAAAGTACTGATGCTACAGTAACCAAACTTGCACAAGTGATTCATCTTGGGATGCTGAGGTGAACCCATGCATCGGATGCAGCATCTGACCTACATTTTCCGGTTGAATAACTTTGTCAATGTCTGGTTAAAGTTTTTGGGGTAGTTCAGTATCTGACAAAGTACTGATGCTACAGTAACCAAACTTGCACAAGTGATTCATCTTGAGATGCTGAGGTGAACCCATGCATCGGATGCAGCATCTGACCTACTTTTTCCGCTCGAGTGATTTTGCCTTATAAGGCCAATATTGAGCAAAGTATAAGTGCTACATGTACCAAACTTGCATATTGGATGTATCTTTGATCAAACTTTCATAAAATGACCTTGACCTACTTTTTCCACTTGAGTGATTTTGCCTTTAAAGGCCAATATTGAGCAAAGTATAAGTGCTACATGTACCAAACTTGCATATTGGATGTATATTTGATCAAACTTTCATAAAATGACCTTGACCTACTTTTTCCACTTGAGTGGTTTTGCCTTTAAAGGCCAATATTGAGCAAAGTATAAGTGCTACATGTACCAAACTTGCATATTGGATGTATCTTTGATCAAACTTTCATAAAATGACTTTGACCTACTTTTTCCGCTTGAGTGATTCTGCCTTTAAAGGCCAATATTGAGCAAAGTATAAGTGCTACATGTACCAAACTTGCATATTGGATGTATCTTTGATCAAACTTTCATAAAATGACTTTGACCTACTTTTTTTCACTTGAGTGATTTTGCCTTTAAAGGCCAATATTGAGCAAAGTATAAGTGCTACATGTACCAAACTTGCATATTGGATGTATCTTTGATCAAACTTTCATAAAATGACCGTGACCTACTTTTTCCACTCGAGTGATTTTGCCTTGAAAGGCCAATATTGAGCAAAGTATAGGTGCTACATGTACCAAACTTGCATATTGGATGTATCTTTGATCAAACTTTCATAAAATGACCTTGACCCACTTTTTCCACTTGAGTGATTTTGCCTTTTATAGGCCAATATTGAGCAAAGTATAAGTGCTACATGTACCAAACTTGCATATTGGATGTATCATTGATCAAACTTTCATAAAATGACCTTGACCTACTTTTTTCACTTGAGTGATTTTGCCTTTAAAGGCCAATATTGAGCAAAGTATAAGTGCTACATGTACCAAACTTGCATATTGGATGTATATTTGATCAAACTTTCATAAAATGACCTTGACCTACTTTTTCCCACTTTAGTGATTTTCTTATTATACATGTACTTAGAGATATGTTTTAATTGAACTTTGCTGCCGCGAGGTGAGCTTCGTAATCTTTGATTACACTATGTTTATACAACCAATAGAGAAGATAGAGAGTTGTTACAGGTCTTATGCTAGACCCTGTTCTGACCATGCTTAGAATAATAAGGCATTCGAGAATCTAGGTTAATTGAAATGAAATATCAATACACTACAATTAAATGTTCTCACTCTCTACTTATAGATTGTCTGCCCTCATTCTTTAATTCAGACTTAACTCTTTTACGTTTACAATACATGTAGCTTTCACTGCATTTGAATTTGTACATTAAATTCAAAAATGCACATCATGCAACTCCCATTATTATTCCCAAATATCAAATAATCATTGACATGATGTTTTTGGATTGTCTGTCTGTCTGTTCATCAGTATGTCTGTCTGTCTGTCCAAAACCTTGGGCATGATGAATGTCAAGGAATAGCAGGCTTTTTAAATATGTGTACTGGTACAAGATACATGTAGCAGGTCATTGCCACATACATTTACGAAAGAAAACTTGGGTTCCCTTAAGGGGTAAGTGGCTCAGTATTTAGAAATTTCGTGAAAATCAGAGAAGAGTCATGGAATGAGATGCAAATGTAGAAAAATATGGTTCCTCAATGGGAAATGCTTTTGTTTTGAAATATTTAATGCAGTTCTTGCTGATCATGTTGATCCACTGCATGTACACACTGTAGTCAATTTTTGAAACAAACTTTTCCTTGACCAATACATTGTCAGGTAATAGTACATGATTATATTAACATTTAATCTAAATGTCTACATATGAAAGAAAGAGGATTTATTTTATTTTCTATAATTTTATTTGCATAGTTCAGAGAAAATGCAGTACCTAGTAGACTAGCCATGTTACCAACAATTCGAAATAGGAAAAGCGGGTCAGTGAAGAATTCCATGGCTGGTGTGGGATCCATTGTTATTGACGCTACTTCCAAGCTGAGACGTCTTCCGTTCCGAATGAAATGTTTTCTTATTGGAATAGCCTTTGTTTCCATATATGTCTATGGCAGTTTATTCTTCACCATAACAAGTAATCATCTTAAGGAAGAATCATATCTTGAGACTGTTAAATGCCCAGCATGCTATGGTCATAGTGCATGTATTGATTTGAAAGATGGACTCATTAGCATGAAAGGATGGTCGAGATTACGTTTCTTAGATTTTGTTAATTTGAAGAACGTACATGTTGGGGAGCATGACGGCATTCAGAAATCCGTAATTTTAAAGAAATTAGCTCATGATAGGGAGCTGCAGCAGGCAGATGAGCAAATATGCCTAGACGCGAATCGACCTGTAACCTGTGATGTTGGGAAAAATCTCATGAAAACTAAAACGGGAAATGATATCATGAGAAATGGACTTCTTCCCGTGCATTTGAAGGGACTCAGTTATATGTTTGCATGTCCGACTTATAATCTGCTGGATCGGATATTGAAGTACTATAAGGAGAAAATGAGAGCCAATGTGAACCATGTGTTCAGCAGGGACAAGTTACAGATTTATGGTACAGCTCGAATCAATCAAGAGCCACTTCTGCTACAGGTATAAATTCAACATGTTTAAGGAATTCTGTATGTTCTACACTGCTGTCCATATACAAAATGTATTAGAATACACCATTTCTGTTCATGTTGACTTGCTGTTAGAAAATGAACGCTTTTGAATGCATTGCTGTATAATTCAAAAGATGAATCTTATAGAAAACATTTGTAACAAACTTGACCCAAATATTTACATTTTTTGAATTTTTATTCTTTTTGATATAAGAATTACAATTTTAAAAAAAATGTGCTGATGAAAAAAGTTTTTATTTATACATTTTCGTTATCACAATTCAAAATTTTGAATTATGTGAAGCCAATTCTTACGAATCTTTAAATTTCAGAATGGAGAAAATAGGATAAACTGACTAAGAATTTAGAATGATTTCCTCGTTTGTATGGCTAAATATGGATGGCAGTGTATATACATGTAATTACATGTACATGAATACTGAACACGTTGAATTGAATTCAGTTAGACAATTATTCCATCTTGATCTTTGTGAAAGATCAACATCTCTGGAGTATATTTATTTATCTCCCACTTGCAAAGCTGAAAGTTTTCTCCTAGTGATCTGTCTGTAATGACAATGACAATTAGTTTATTCTCATTTGAACAGAATAGTACAGTTGAGAACAACAGAATAGTACAGTTGAGTATGTTTGTCCACATGTCACAAAACACAATTATTCTTGTCATTCCTCTGCAGATTGATATGATAAGCTATAATTTGATGTGGAGCTACAAAATAGTATGATGTATTGAAAAGTACAGGTAATCTTTAGAATTCAAGTAGGTCAATCATTGACTTACTTTTTGAAGAGTAATATCCTTTTATCATGATCAAAGTTTATGAAAAATTACTTGTAGGGGACTTCGTATTATATGCTGAATTTTGCTATATTATTCTATAGGCATCACCCATGTCTGTCCTAGGTAACTTTACTTTGTCAGCCTAGGCATCTTCATCTAGTTCATGTACAGTACATTCAGCGTACCGCATATTTTTGAAGAATTGCTTTGCATCCATATCACAGTCTTCATTAAAATTGCTCTGAACCACTAGCCCAAAGACAAATTCTACTAGACGATTATACTGTTTGTTAGATAATTTCTACTAGCTTGGCTAAATTTCTAGCAGCCCTAGGCATCAAGCTCATGAGTTTTCATGAAGACTGATATCGTCCTGATTATTTTTAGCTCGCCGGGACGAAAAAGTCCGGGGAACTAATGCCATACCCTCGGCGTCGTCGTTGTCGTCCGTAGACAAAACTTTAACCTGGGCTGTATCTCTTGAACTATAAGGGGCAAGGCTTTGATATTCCACATGTAGATACCTTGTGACAAGACCTTTCATTTGAGACCATGACCTTTGACCTAGTGACCTTGACCTTGGACTTTGACCTACTTTTCAAAAACTTTAACCTGGTTTCTGACAAAAACCTGAATAGGCGAGCTATGTAATCTTTTATTAGGCCATGTAAAATAAAATCTATGTTTCTCAGACACCGCCGCGCGCTATAATTCGCCGCCGACGAGACGTTTTTATTGCAACTTCAGAAAAAAATATACGCCGTGTCTCATCCTCGATCGTCGATTAAAAACGAAATATCCATTTATTTCATTGAACATGTTTATTGTCCTTTAAATCGTCTAAACTGTACCAGATGAATAAATATTTTTAAAAGCCCGTATAAATCACGGCGCGTTCCGTATTTACGTTACGGGTAAAGAATTATCAACGCGTCGTTTAAAATATACTGACAACGTGCCGCGGACACTTGGACGGGTGGCTATTCGCGTGTTTAATACATCGAGTATTACACGTATAGTTTTCTTTATTGATCTCCACAGCATATGTAAATACCTATGCCGAACAATAGCAAGTGTCCATTGTAATACTTCCGAATCTATTAATAATGACATTCACGTTGTAAAAAGTATAAGCAAGGACCGCCGACGAACGCAAGAGAAACGTAGTTAAATCCTTAAATCTGTGAATAAAAGAATGTATATTGTACCCGGGCCGTGTACATTATTTTATCAGACGATGGTTAATGCTGAACACTTCATTCGATTTCTAAAGATTCTGCTTCATCCAGACTTGACTTCCGAAGATATACGCTATCGGCCAAATTTTTATTCACCATATGAACGGATCCATCCGAGGAAGTGAGGGGTCGTATTTAATTTGAACTGGGTTTAAACAAGATGTGAGCAAATACTATAACAGCCGTCGAGTCTCTTACGCGATTCTACTAAATATACTCACGGCAATCAAAACATGTCATACTTCGTATATCAAATTTTGAATCGATTAGCTTCTTCCATTCAGACAGATGAGCTACGACTCCCCGTTCTCAGAAGGAATATGTTATTTTACTTTTAAAAAACTTATTTACAGGAGAAAGCCATAAATTTTAATGTACCATTATTTTGACTGACGGTTCAAAGACAGTTTTCTATGAAGAAAAACGGGGGGGGGGGGGGGGGGGGGGCAGCATAAGATTTTTTGCCTTACACGAATAATGGGGGGGAGGGGAGGCAGGACAGACGACTTCTTTGCCTTGCATGAATAATAAGAGCCCTCTTGATGAAAAAAAAAAACAAAAAATAAAAACCCTACCTACCTTGCCACTTTTTTAGACCCAATTATCTGAGAAACATAGAATTTATTTTACATGGCCTTACCCTATGTTTTTAAAATGGGTTGGTACTACAATATATACATTATAACTATATGTACATATGCCTCTGTATTTCAGACATTCCCAGCGTCAGAGGGTTGGCCTTTCCCTAAGTACTATGGAGCCTGTGGTAGATTTATTGTCGTGGAGAATGGTGGTGATTCAATGGAGAAGTATTACAATGCTCCATTCCATGTTAGAGTAAGTTTTAATGGTGTTGGTAATTTCACACATATGTATTTGTATCATTCACATAGCGGTGTGTTCTGTAAATTTTTGCCCGAGTATGATTTATTCTATCTATCACTACTGTATTGTGTACAAAGACAGCAAAATCCTACCTGATTGTCTTTAAGCCCTGGTCATACTGCACCCCACGTCCAAATCACATTCAAAAATCTGTTGGCCGTGGTCATAGGTGGTAATTTTTGCCCTGGCTGTGCTATGGTATGTATGGGGTATGACCGTGTTGGCTGTAACTCCACCAGTGAAACACTGCCAAAGCAATACAGAATTGTTCTGTCACTGGAAAATGACTGGATAATTCTGTCTGAAGGAGAGAATATTGAGTATTTGTGGAATACAGAGTAATTTCCCATTTGAGACGGTATCTGACGTAAAACCATTATGACGTCATGAAAATGGTACGGTAATGACGATTTTGTACTGTCATTTCCCAGAGTTTAGGGACAGTTTACGTAGAAATTGATGACGTCACAATTGGTCTACATCAGATACCGTCCCAAATGGGAAGTCACTCCGGTCTTCGAAATTACTGAGTATTATATGTAGTAAATTTGTATCATTTATCTTGGAATAAATGTACATGTTACTGCTTCTTACTGACAGACTTAAGTATCTTTGTATGATATTTTTGCCATTATGTAAACAAGGAATTATTGATCTAAAGTTCACCATGCCAAGTTAATATGTGTTTGATGTTTTGTTTTGTAATTTAGGCTGACTTGGCATATCAGGTGATGAAGATTGCTGAACGTCTTACAAATACGGGTGGAAATTTTGTTCTTTACTGGACGGATGTATCATATGAGAATCTTGTGGTAGACAGTGCAGGGAAAGTGATGGTAGTGGACGTAGAAAATGTGATAGTTGTAGACAGGCTAGCTGTACATAAGGGTAGGTCATTCTAGTTTCTAGCGGCTTGCTTCAGAAGCTGGAGAAACAAGATTTTGCCCATTTTTTTCTTAAATGATTTAATATTGATACCATACAATAGATCTTGCTTTGTCGTAACTTTTTGATATAGGTTAATTGATAATGAGTACGCACCATCAAATATTGAAATAATGGGGACATTTCTTTTTAGATTGAATGTTTTTTTTATATCAGTTTTAATGTGGCAGTTTTAGTGTGACAGTGCAAATGATTACATTGAACCTTTTCAAAACTCAAAAACATTAATGGAAAATTAGTATAGGAAATGGTCCGTCTGAAAATGCTTTTGTATGTATACTTTGAATGTGTGCATTCATGACCTTGTAACTTATATTATCAATTTATATTAAGTTTTCTAAAGTAAAGTAGTAAAATGGGGTTTATATAGTTTACAAAGTGAGCCGTGTGGATAGTAGTTTTGAATAAGCTACATCAATTCTAAAATAAGTGTTTTTAATGATATGTCAATATTACTGTAGCTATTGCTTTTACTGTTGGACATGTGTAAAAATCTGTTATATTGAAATCACCTTTTGTTTCATTCATTTCAGTTAAACCATCAGGCTACGATGATTTACATGAGAGTAATTTTGATGACTGCGGTGGTAGAAACTGTTTGTCTTTTTCAACAGAAAATCTGTGTTCACATTTAAACTCTGACCATAATTACTTTGCCGCGTGCCGTAATTTGCTATCAAAGTATGCCAACGAAGCAGATATAGGTATGCCAGATGGACTATTACATGATATGCCAAATTATGCCAAAGATGATTGGGATTTAGAACATTTACTGAACGAGTGTGTCCATCCTTCTGGGGGAGAAGGACGACTCAAGGCTAAAAACAAACTCCTTCAAGCCTTAGACGTTTTACGCAATGTTAAAGATCATAAAGATGTTGTAGCCGGAGAGAGATTATGATAGGTATACATGTAATTAAAACTTCTCAAACTGATTCATGTACCTTATTTCATATTTATGTAGGAGGTTTTATTGTTGAATGGACTTTGTTTGTTTTTATGGTGCGGTGTTGTTATTCTGTATGATGATGCTTTGAGAAAGTGTCCTGAAAAAGAATGAATGTAAGTGGCATTGCGGTTACAATTTATCATGACATGAGTGACTACGCAAAATTGTTTTGAGATACATTTTGTAAAATATTGAATATTTGAAAATTATATACAGTAAACTTCGTATATAACGAAGCCCAGGATACCATTGGTCAAAATTTGTTATTGCCATATTTCGTTACATGCATTTTAATGCTAAAGATGTTTTCTTGGTGTGGCCGTTCTAAATGAATGAAAAGTTAAGACCAGTATTCAATATCTATGTTGTGATTTATTAAGTAAGCATTCTTTACAATTGACATTCTGATAGAGTATTAAATGATTGGCAAACATTTCCTCATAAGTATACAACACGTCTCCTAATAGGTAATTAGCGCGGGGACAAAAGACGGGGAGAGCAATTTTTTGATAATTAGTAATTATCTGTCCACCAGATGTGTTAATTGGGAATACCTGGAGGGCATTTCATTACATCAGGTGAAAATAGTGAAGAAATTATGACCAGGGGTCCACTAGATAGCTTCGTAGAAGCCAATAATTCGTTACATATAAATTCGTTACAGGCGTACAAAAATCAATGGAGGGTAATAGGACTTCTGCAGGGACTTTCATTTTACTTCGTTACAAGCAGAATTTCGCTATAAACCTGTTCGTTATAGGTGAAGTTTACTGTATTTGATGTTTACTGTTATGTAATGTCACATTGGTCTAGCTGGCGATGATGTCATGTACCATTTATTGCAGATGTATTGTATTTGATGTTTACTGTTATGTAATGTCACATTGGTCTAGCTGGCGAAGATGTCATATACCATTTATCGCAGATTTTTATTGTTCACATCCTATAGTCTTATAATTCTCATTATATGTACCAATGTGGGCTCTTGACTTCATTTTCATAACAATTGTGGCTGTGAGGAAGATGTGTTTGTAAATGAGATGTCTTCATCTTGTTTTCCCTACTTGTAATACAAATTTCTTGTTTTCTATGTAAAATATGACTGCAAATTTCTTTTCTCATGTTTTTATGTCTTTGTATCAAAATAAGGCAAGCATATTGTTAAGTCCTGTCTGTTTTTAGCTCACCTCGACGAAGTTGAATGAGCTTATGCTATACCCCCGCGCGTCCGCATTAAGAAGTTTGGGGTAGCTCAGTATCTGACAAAGTACTGATGCTACAGTAACCAAACTTGCACAAGTGATTCATCTTTGGATGCTGAGGTGAACCCATGCATCAGATGCAGTATCTGACCTACATTTTCCGCTTGAGTGACTTGGTTAAGAAGTTTGGGGTAGCTCAGTATCTGACCAAGTAGTAATGCTACAGTAACCAAACTTGCACAAGTGATTCATCTTTGGATGCCGAGATTGATCCATGCATCAGATGCAGCATCTAACCTACTTTTTCCACTTGAGTGATTTTGCTTTTAAAAGCCAATATTGAGCAAAGTATAAGTGCTACATGTACCAAACTTGCATATTGGATGTATCTTTGATCAAACTTTCATAAAATGACCTTGACCTACTTTTTCCGCTTGAGTGATTTTGCCTTTAAATGCCATTATTGAGCAAAGTATAAGTGCTACATGTACCAAACTTGCTGATTGGATGTATCTTTGATCAAACTTTCATGTTATGACCTTGACCTACTTTTTCCGTTTGAGTGATTTTGCCTTTAAAAGCCAATATTGAGCAAAGTATAAGTGCTACATGTACATGTACCAAACTTGCATATATGATTTATTTTTGATCAAACTTTCATAAAATGGCCTTGACCTACTTTTTCTGCTTGAGTGATTTTGCCTTTAAAAGCCAATATTGAGCAAAGTATAAGTGCTACATGTACAAAACTTACATATTGGATGTATCTTTGATCATTCTTTCATAAAATGACCTTGACCTACTTTTTCCGCTTGAGTAATTTTGCCTTTAAAAGCCAATATTGAGCAAAGTTTAAGTGCTTCATGTACCAAACTTGCATATTGGATGTATCTTTGATCAAACTTTCATAAAATGAAATTGACCTGCTTTTTCCGCTTGAATGATTTTGCCTTTAAAAGCCAATATACATGTATTTAGAAATATGTTTGAATTGAATTTTGCTGCCACGAGGTGAGCTTCGTAATCTGTGATTACCTATGTTTTCTACCTTGTGTGTATCATTTGAATTATAGTACATTGTATGTCCTAATGACATTGCGTTTATTTGTGTTCAAAGGTTTGACCTTGACAGGAGTTTTTAACCTTGCCATAAACCTATTTTCAGTCATTGACTTACCAGAATAACGGTCTCATGTTGTTTCACTTTTGTGCTGAAGTAGGTCTCTAAATTCTATTGTTCCTAAAATCTACATGTACAAGATAACCTATTCTAGGTTGAGAGTATGAAGGAAACAACTCGCAAATTAATATAGTGTACCAGAGACTTTGTTAGAATTATTTTTATACCCCTGTCAAAGAGATTGGCAGACATATGGTATTGTTCTTTGCCCTGTCTGCTTGCTCATTTGTTTGTTCTTTTGTTCAAAATATTCCACATGCATATCCCTTACAAGTTGAGCTGGTACTGCATGACCTTTCTTTTGGATTCAGGATATGACCTTGACCTTGTTTTGAGATTAACTTTCAATTAATGGGGGCATAGTGTTTTACAATCACATTTTGTTTAAATTATGGTTACCTTTGCTTAAATTATTATGTTGTATGGCCTGTAACAAAAGGGCAACAATAACTTTTACCAGCATCTCTCTGCTTCACCATCTCTCTGTCCGTCTGTCTGGTTACCATGAATGATATAGTTTATACTTCTTTCAAACTTTCAGGGATGGTAGACATGATGAGACTCAGCACTCAATGAGGTCAAGGTCATATGCAAGGTCACCTGATCAAAAATGTGACAGGCAACATACCTGTTCTTGAGCTGTCATGTGTTTGCAAGTACTTGCATGTACATGTATTTGAATTTTAGAATGCATTTTGTCATAAATTTATGGATAAGATTTTCTATAACTATTTGTAAGATTTGGCATTGCATTTACTTTTCAATGGTATTTTTTATAATAATCAAGGAAAACATACTTAGAATTTCCATTCTAGAAAATTCCGTCTTTTCGATTTTACAGGCCTTTGTTCGATTTGTGCAGGTATCTGACATAAAAGCATTTTCCTTTATTCCATATATGTAACCTTGTTTCCCTGAATTTCATGCTGGTTTCCATAGAATTTGATGACGTCACAATGCGTTGACATCAGATTCCTGCACAGATGGGAAGTATCTCTCTATTTCGAAAAGACCAAATCAAACATAAAATTTTAGTTTTATGGATACAGTACAGATTGTAGAATTTGAAAACTATTTCCCACTTAATGAGTCACCCTCTAATATTATTTCAGATCTGCAAAAAATTTAGATTTTATATTGTTATATTTAGGGTTTGGATGCCACCTTTCTTGATCTTTACCTGAGAATTTTTTTTTAAAGAAACTGTTGTAGAAATTTTTTGCTTATTCCATTCCTTTCACATTTATAAAGTAATGTGTTGTAAGAGATATATATTTATATGCAAGTACATCTTTTTATAATGAAATCAACAATTACTGAACATTTGCTTGTGTTTCTCTTTTAATACTCATTATTTTTAAGTTTTGGCCTGGGTAAACTTGTCAAAAGTATGTAAAACCCAAGGTCACTGTTGGGAGATCAAACAATTTGTTATCAAAACAAAAATTCTTGTGACAGTGATAACATTATTCTGTAAAATGTGATAAGTTCTTTCAGTTGTGATTTATTATCTGTAGGGCTTCTTTATTTTTGACTGGATTACAAGGCATCTGTCTGTCTACCTGTCGGACTCAGTCCATCTGTCTGTTTGTCTACCTGTCAGCTAAACTCAAGTTTCTAGTTGAAGAAAATATCAGGAATTGTAAGCAAGAGAAACATAGTGTTCAACAATTAGGTTGCTCATAGCAAGACCTTTTGACCTTGACCTACTTTTAACAACATCTAAATCAGGCTATACTTATTGAGCCATAGGGAATATGGTATTGATATTTCATATGGTCACTAAAATATGAAAATGTCTTATTAGTCAAAATTTCCAACTTTTCAGAGGAGACCAAGAACTGTTTTATTTGTCTATTAATTAGATTATTACGTGAAGAATGAGGATGGTCAAATAATTGCATCAGGCATCTTATTTAACATGTTTATGCAATATCTTCATATTTTGTACTATCAGGTCTATGGAAAGCCAAATTAATAGAAACTCATTGAATAATAAGAGGTCTCTTCAAACAGTTAAAGAGCCCTCTAAAAGAATTAAAGAGCTCATCATTTAAGTAACAGAGCTCTTTAAAAGGGACAACTCCATATTGTAACAAAAGAGCTGTATAAAAGAATTGGAGAGCTCTTAAACCGAATTAAAGAGCTCTCTAAAAGAATTAAAGAGCTCTATAAAAGAATTGAAGAGCTCTTCAATTAAAGAGCTCTCTAATTACAACAATCTGCTAAGTCTGAAATAAAGAGCTCTATAATTGTATTGGAGAGCTTGTGTAGTGCACCTATAAATGAGAAACATGTCAGAATGTGGGTCAAGGATGCCCCTATTGATGTTGGGATCATTGAACATGGCTTCAAGGTCATAACATAGATTGTATCGTCACGATGCCCTACGATGTCCACGATTGAGCAAAATCGTGGAGCTTCGCGATTATTTATTTATAAATAAAATTGGTCTTTACACGCTCTCCGACGCCCCAGCAAGCTCATAACTTACGATTTGATACGCGCTGTAGCGATTTGTTACGATTTTAGAAAAGATCTGTCACGATTTTCATCCCATTCATCCCATTCTCTTAAGCTTCGTTGCGTTCCCGTACGATTTCCACGATGAGCTATTACGCTTTGCCACGCCCTGTCGCGGTTCCCTACGCTTATCGAGTTTTGTTGTGATCTGTTACGATGCAGGACAACGATTTGATAAAAATTGCCGCGATTTAACACGATTTGATATGAAATGGACTTTTATATCAGTTTCAATACTTGAAATATCCGACCAAGATTAAGATTGCGTATCCCTCAGGTCAGAATCGCTGGTAATTTTTCGCCTGGATACCCTATTTTTCTCTTCGGAATATTGTTCAAAAAGGTACATTCTTGACTCATAGGAAATATTTCTAGCAAGTTTCATCATGACCAGTGCATTACACACTGCGTAGTGTTCAGTCATCGAAGTCTTATGACCTTAACCTTTGGCCCCAGAATAAGTAAGCCATATCCTTGAACCTTTTCTGGCAAGTTTCATGATGATTAGTGCATTAATCACTTAATTGTGATGGGGAAACTATTTTCAATTATCAAAGTCTTCCATGACCGATAGAGCTAATTCTTGACTAATGAGGAACATGTCTGACAAATTTTAAAAGTTATGCTAGGTTTACACTTATCCACGATTGCCCCAGGTGAATCGAATTGAACTTAAGAGAGCGTGGGGTTGAATCGTGAAGATCGTAAGAGAGCGTGGTGGAATCGAATCGTGATAATCGTAGGAATTCGCAGAGATCGTGGCAAAATATTTTATTCTCAAAAAAATGTGTACGATTGTCCCTTGCATCGTGAGAGAGCGTAATGGAGCGTAGTAAATGTGATGGGGCGTAGTAGAGCGTGACAGACCTGGACGATTACGATTACGATTTGTTAAGATTCAATCACGTTGCGACACGTTTACTGCGATCATCCCGATCCACAGGAGCTCTAGAAAACAAGGAACTGAAAATGTTTCCCGTACACTGTAAAAGAAAACTAAGAAAGAGTTCGGGAGTAAAAAAGTTCACACCACTGAACTTAATTGTATTTGTAGAATGCCCGACACGCACACTTTATACGTGTACTGTGATTTTTTTTTAAATTGCTGAATTTGCGCGTCTGCGGCCTGTATAGAAATATTTGATTGGTAAACTAAGCAAAAATATCGTTTTTATTACCTTTCACAATGTTCCAATTTACCACAATTGTTATTAGAACCAGAACAGTCATGGTTCTTTTTCCTGGACTCACAAAGGGTCAATTTTGAGTGAATTTGCCTTGTCCGGTGCACAGGGCTACATTTTTTATGTAGGATAATACACTTAAGAAATGTATCTTTTGTGTCCTTTTTACTCCCAATTGAATACCCAACGTATTACTGTTACATAAGGACTAAAACTTTTCCCGTGTAAGAAATATTGTTGCTGAAATAAGAAATATTCTGTTGTCCGTTTAAAGGCGAACAGATACGTTACCACACTTCAAGCTGCTGAAAATATTAGACAATAATCACATATTCTAAATCTTTCAGAAGAAAAGAAAGCGTATGCATGGGTACTATCAGCAATCAAAGTCCTTCAACCAATCTAGCAAACGATAATTTATCTGTTTCATTGGGATTATTTAAAATCGGCCTTTGGACGTTTAGACAACAAGAGATACTTTACCAACTATCTAGCTCTACAATGAGAACTCAACCGATTTGGCCCTGTTTATGGATTAGATTGTGTGAATGTTGGTTCAAAACGACGGCTCTTTTAATAAGAATGAAGAAACATACAATACAGTTAAAAACAGACACGTTACTGACAGATACGTTACCTAGATTTTATTTCTGGCCAATATAGAGGTTATATATTACTGGTTTGACGCCGATATGTTAGTTTTTGTCAGAAGAAACATAAAACAGTTGAAAATAAAGCAAAATCATAGCTGATAGGGCATATTTTGTGTTTTTAGGGACAATCCTGAAAAACCGCCTTTTCACTCGGAAAATCAGTTATTGTCTTAATACAGAGGCATAATTTATATCATAAATTGTTGCTACATTACTCATTTGTCCAAATATTGAGATTCATAGGGGAAAACCTTTGCGCTGCACTCAAACACGTCTTTAGAAATGAAAGTAACGCATCTGTTTCAAATGGTAACGTATTTGTTTGGATAATATTTGTAGTATTTTAGAGAAACTAACGGGAATATCATAAAATAATGGGTTACTCATATACACTGCTTACTTTTTTCATCAATTAGAGGTATTTTTGACCATATATTTTGATAATTGGTACTTTTATAACAAATGCTCTACCTCTGGTATACCAACGTAAAAATGCTGTCAACGATTTTCTAAGCAATTTGCTGAAAATCATTATGCGCAGGATCACTTATGATACCCTCTGGCATGACAAGCAATACATATTTAGTTGACCAGAGATGCGTGCTTCGAATAACTGTATAGATGAAATGTACAGAGAGCGAAAAGTTTTAAGACAGAAATATCGATGTCTTCTTCAAACGTCGATTTTTCAAATAATGTACCAAATCGAAAAGGTTTATTAGACTTCAAAAATTCATTTAGGCATAGTAAAACGTCACAAGACAAAAGTTTATACTCTAACTACATTTGTTTCTTCAGTGATGGAATGAACAAAAGGCTACCCCTTGTAACGTGGCTGTTAAATTGCAATGGAGGCCCCTCTATTGAACAAAGAATATCACTAGAAGTAGATCACGTAGAGATTTCCCCTGTTCCATTTCATATACATGAGATATGTGCCATTCAATGAAAATATAAATATCTACTAAATGCGAAACTTTATTTTTCACTATTTTCAAATCTTAATTTAACACTTTAGCGGAGATTGCACCAATACTCACCCGGTATGTATTTCAATGACGGTCAGACGAAGAGGCTAAGAATAGCTTAAAGATTCTAACAACTACAAATCCAATATTGTTGTGTTATCTATTGCTAAAATTCTTTATAAGTAACATTTTCTGGAACAATATTATCTTGTTACGGAACACGTACAGCAGTCCGGAACAATTTAATTAATTTATCTTGTTACGCAAGGGCTTATAGGAGGAGGGGGACAGCGGGGTCACATGCCCCCTCCCCCACTTTGAAAAAGAAGGGGCACAACCATGTTTGTGCCCCCCCCCCCCACTTTTCAATCACAAAATTTTATGATGCATTAACATTGTTTAAAATAGCAACATTTTGTACCATAAATCTACAATTTTTCGGTCAATTTCAAAAATTGTCTTTGACTCGCTACTGCTCGCCAGTTCTTTATAGACTGAATAATTAAGCTATTCTGATCCATCCTTGATATACATATTACTTTGTACGTGAAGACATATAACTCAAACTATATAGAATATTATTACATGTACATGTTAATGATAGAGGGTATATTCTGATAAGTCAATATTTTGCTTAAAAAATGTCCTGGCTCGCTACCGCTCGCCAGACATTTATTCTACATGTACTTAATGCAATCGGAAGGGTCAATTGCACCAGAAATGTTCAAATTTGTGCATACAGAACATGAAACCCCCATATTTTTGTGCGAATAGCACATAACGATTGCCTGATTTCGAAACGCCTTTCCATTACTAGTTGATTATCTGTTTTAGTGGACAATATATAAATGAAACGGTGCTATCGATAAAGATATTAAGTTGAATCATTGAAACGTAAAACTAACTTCAAGAAGGCTTATTTTGCCCCGCTTCACAAAATAAAATCTGTATACGACGGAAAAATTAGGAACTTCCATCATGAAATATGATATTAACAATTATGAAAAATGAAAGAATCTAAACATTCCCTTTTAGGATGTATCATGTTTTTAAATACTAAAAAGGAAGTGAATTTTCCTTCAAATTCTTAGCACACACCTAACATTGAACGTAAAAGGTTAAAGAGAGAGTGGGGATCAAAGGAGCTGTTAAGATAAGGCGTAAAATCTGCCCTGAAAAGTGGAAATTTCAAAATGCAAAAATTGAGGAAAAAATTTCGGTAAAAATATGAAGTTACTTGGTCCAGATATGAATCTTCTGTCAGGTTGGATAAATTATTCCAAATAAGACTGATTTTTGGGTCAAAATAAGCGTTTTTCCTTTAGAAATCAATGGAAAACGGAAAAGTTTTTCTACAACATTGTTCCCCCCCTCGGTTCAGAATGCCACTTTTACCAAAGGTGTATATCAATAAAACAAATTTTCTGGCCAAGTGGGGTTCTGAACCGAGGGGGGGAACAATGTCCCACAGGCGAAAAACGAAAAAAAGGGGGGATGGATGACTATTTTAGAATCAGTATTTAGAGCGGTAAAATAAATCAAAATTGCCATTTTTTCCTTTCATATCATGTAACAATCTATTCAGAGTGTGTTCCAATCAAATGATTAACCGTTAGGAAGGAAATAAACGAGAAAGTTGTCTATTTCTCACTCAAAGTCAATAAAACCGTGCAAATAGGGTCTGAAAAATGAGGTGACATGAGTGTCCTCATAAAATTTCAATCTCTTGGGGAAATAAAGCTATATACCCGAGGGTTTAATTCCCAAAATATTTTCAACATTATTTTTTCCGTTTTTCTAAAATATGAATTTAAAAGATGACCGTATTTTTAAAATTTACCTCGATGTAACATGTGTTACCTACATATTGCGTCACTATAATTCGTAAAAAAATGTTTCCTACTCTGTTATTTCTCCATTATTAAAACTGATTCTTCAAAATATAGTTTTATTCTGCAAAATTAGTGAATTTGTGTTCATCTATCTTCATTTTTGCCCTTTTCTGACGAAGAAGAGCTACAGGTACAAAAACCCGACCAAATCAACGAAATGTGCAAACATAATGACCAGGTTTCACCATCAATATCTTTAATTTGTGATGATTTAATATCCGGAAAGCCATTTATATATCTGTTTCATATATATATGTATGCAAATACACTTGATTTAAGAAATTTTAACAGCTCTCTTTAATTTTTGAAGCATATTATTGAAGCTAATCAGAAGTAACGTATGTTTCAAATTATCAATTACTGATGACTTTAGTACTCTAGAGTTGCTTGAAGTTATAATATTTTTTGACATTTCATCAGCTTTTTCTTAAGATTTTATCCTTTTCAATATTCAAGCACCATATTTTCAACTAAGTCTTTATTTTAAGAACTTTTCATCAGGGTGATTTAAACATTAGTAAATACAAATTTAATTTATGAAAGATATTCATTCTAACTTTAATCCAATAAAAACATATGGGACCAAAACCCCAATTTTCCTCGTTTATTAACGAACTTGGATAAGTCTTATCCGTTTTACTGAACTTGAAGTTGGTGATGGACCAAAGAAGTCTCCAAATTAATGAGAAAAACATGGTAACGTATGTTTCCCAAAAGAAGAATCATAATTTTACGTTTATTATACAGTGCAATCATGGATGTATCATCAATTATCAAAGAATTTGAATTCAAACATAACAGTTCAAACTGTAATGATAGAAAAGTCACTAAAAGTTAATTCAGAGTGAAATTTCTTACATTTTAGATGTATTCTTTCACATTTTACTTCATTCTTTGAAGCAAAATGCTCATATTTTGCCAAATTTTGCATAGAATGAAATTTTCTTACATGCTTATGATCTAATTGTATGGTTCTAAGTGATTTCTAATAGAATACAGGACTTACAACCGACGGTTCTTCGCTCTGATTCGTAAAACGGAAAGAATTGCACATGGTAACATTTGTTACCAATTGTAACGTATGTTACGAACTTAAAATACACAATAAGATGTACAACAGAGGAAATTTGAGCTTATCATGCACAGTTATGTGTTTTGAAAATAGCATTGAACTATTTTATTCGTGTGATACTTAATTTCTGAAAATTTTAAATAAAATATCCGACACTATTTAAAATTGGGTAAAATCTGGGATAAAGTAATTTTACATTTGTTTCTCCTAGGTAGCAGTATTATTTTTGCTTATTATGAAGGAACAACATCTCTTCAAACCATGTGACCTACCATGTGATCACTGATCATCAGAAAAACGATTTAATACCAATGAATTGTAGTGGCAGACAACGTATGTTACATCACGTATGTTAAAAATCAACGTTCATCTCCAGTTTATTTCATAATTTATGATACTTTTCTCGTTGCACTGGATTGAATTTCTTCTTACGTTAGCAAAGAAGGATAAAAAGAGTGTAGGTACCATCTTTCATGTTCATGAGAAATATTATGATAGGTATCGTATGTTACATTCTTAAATGACCAATCAATTTTTTGATGAAAAACTTGACTTTTTTCAAACATACTTCTGTTTACTCAAAAAAATGTTCAATGCATGTTAAATTAGACCTTTTCTCTTTATCATAAAGTCGTTTAATCATTTATAACCATCTTTTTAGCCAACATAGTATAACTTTATACATTCATTATGTTGAAAAATCGAAAATTGGCGACATTTTTCAATGTAATGGAAATCAAACTAATAAGGTTTAAATAGAAAATTCATTAATCTGAAAAGATGTAAAACACGTCACCCTAAAATGAGAAAATAAAGTTTTTCTGGGTTGAAAGTGTTTTACTTTGTTTTCAGTGACTTGAATGTAAAATTCTTAAATGGCGACAGTCACGTATGTTACAAAAATGGGGGTTTGAGCTGGTCTGCAGACAGGATGATAGTGACAAATATATTTTTTCTTATATGGCCAATGAGGTCCTATGTACTCCTAAGTCACGACATATAGAAATGCCTTGTATCTGTTGTCTATGAAAAATGAACGGCCGGGGACACCATTTGCACGGTTTTATTGACTTTGAGTGTTCTACGCTGTGCGTATTTCGCGCCTGAAAGCTACATATGTGGCTGATAAATACGAATTATAACCGTTTTTCAGTTTCCGGACTGCGAGTTTTGCCGATTATATTGATATAATAACATCAAGGTTAATTTTTCTTATCCAAGTTTGACATTAAAAGGTGGAGAAGTATAATAAACATCAAATTTATGTAAACTAATGCATTTTTTTGTGAATTTTCGCTCGATATTTGAGGTTTTCTCTCATCCATACCCCTACCTCTTCAACCCGTAATCATAACATCTTTCACTAAATCTATTTAAATAAAATACCTACTAAGAATCTTCTAATACTTTATATTTTAATCCCGACCACTTTTTATCTGAAATAGAAGGACAGCGCATGAGAAATAATCGAGTGATTTCAGGGCTAAATCAAGCCCTTATCTTAACAGCTCCTTAGAAAATAAGATTCGTCTTCTTTCCTTGTATATAGAATCATCAATCCATAGTCATATTGGATTGTTGTATTTTTTAGGGTGGGAGGGGTAGATTTAATGTGATGTTATTTAATTGTTCACTGTCAGACATCATCTTTCAATTCATTACGACAACATTATGCATTTGCATTTTTTTATTGCATTTTCTGACATATATGGCAACATATATAGACATTACAACACATTAATACCTTTCACACTCCTTTCACACACACATCTATAGATGTAAGTATAAATAATTTTATGAGAAAAGCATATTATGTAAGTATAGATATTTTTTTTAGAACAAGCATATAAAATGGCATATTTTTGTAGATATTGGTTAAGATAATGATTAATTAAATTGTATTGGCATTGTTGCAAAATTTCCCCATTTCTCATGAAATTTCTCAATTTTCATATTTTTCTTCAGTATGTATATGCATTTGCATTTTAGTTCTGTCTTTATACGTCCATAAACTGACCTACGAAGGTGTTCAGGAACAAATATTACTTTGAAAACACAATATTTTGTCATACATTATAAGTGATATTATTCTGGCTATTCGCACTCAGTACCTTCGGTGCTTTAATTGATTTTAATCTCTTCTCTCCCCCCCCCCCCCCCCCCCCCCCCCCCCCCTTTTTTTTTTTTTTTTTTTTTTTTTTTTTTTTTTTTTTTGGCTTGTTAGAAAATGTTACTTTTCAGGCAGAGCTACGGAACTAAAGCGTTATAATGTCAACGTACGGAACAGTAAAGGTACAGTCAGGTTCCCTGGACTTTGTTCCGTACCGTACCGTACCGTTCCAGGTTTTAGTAATAGGCTCTTCTATAACAGATCATATTTGCGTTTACAAATATGCGAAAATTTCAAGCATTTCATTCATCATGATGTGGAGCTAAAATTTCAGAGAGCACTTTATGTATTTGATTTTTCTTTCCTTTTAGGCATTTATGCGCCAGCATATGGTAAATCATTATTGTTTCTTTCACCATGGCACTTACGTTTAAAATTATGCAAACGGTTTTCGTTCTGGCACGGAGGAATGTGGCAAAATTTCATAGGGATATCTGCAGTTTATCGAATTTAAAACCACAGGATATAAATAAAACAAGTCTATACGTAAAAGCAAAGAGAGGAATTGAAGAAATTAAACGACTAAGAAAATTCCAGGACAAGACTAAATATATGGCATTACTGAAAAAGACATTCATGTTGCCATTATCAAAGACAAAATCTACCAATAACAGGTGTGACAATCAAAAGAACGACATAATTGACCCTATCAGAAATGAGTGTATATGTTTGCGAAGAGAGAACAATAGACTAAAGGAAAGACTGAAAGGAATTAAGACATTTCGTATTAACGAAAAAATCAAAAGAAAGGACAATACGATAAAAGCTTTAAAGAAAACCATCAGTGAACTTAAGGTTAAATTAAATTGTCCGACTCAATCATCAGTAGTACCAGAAAAGATGAAAAGTGTGCCGGTCTCTGAAAAAGGTGTCCAATGTAATTCTATCAAAATTATCATAAATGACTTAAAAATTAAAAATGATAAATTGCGAATGCTCCAGAAAGACCGTGATGATGTGATTAGTAAATAAAAAGAAAAAAAATTGAACATACGATTAAGTTCTCGGGGGCGACCGTATACACCAAAATTTAGACAAGTGTACCATGAATTTCGGTGTCGCAATGTGGGAATTCATCACATAAATCCACTTCTAAAGAGCGTTTTAAGTTTAGTTGATGTTGCGGTAGAGGACTTGCCAAGTGCGTCCACATATGGAATTTTGACTTCCGAATTAGAGATGTCAGGAAGGAAACAAAGTGCGGAATGCATACAAAGTCAAAGTGGACTTACGTGACATAGGGATGGTACATGTACAACCAAAGAAGGTCACCATTAATATGGTGTAGAAATATCAACATAAAATAAAACTCTTGCACTTGCAGCTGATCTAACAGAAGTAAAAGTCTGCAAAGCAGATACAAAACTGTACACTTGAATGCATATACCGGTATGAGATACTTACATTTAGTGAATAGTGATGTGAACAACAATCGGCCTCAAGGCATTTAAAAAAAGTACCGTAAAAGTAAATTGGACACTTACAAATCATTTCCAAAAACAGAATAACAATGTTTACGCAGCAGCCCAATCAAATACATGTAATATGAATTACAATTTACATGTTGAACCAAACTCTTTTAAATTCACTGTCCATCTGTTGCTACAGTTTGCAGAAGTTTGTTCGAAAGAAATTTTCAAATTTGAAAAAAAATGGATTAGAAATAGACAAATCATCATGCCAAAAGAAAGATCCTGCTGTTCTTTTCTTTAAAAAAAAACTTGCAAAACTTTTCTTCAAAGATAGATCTGGTGACCCTACATGTACATTTATAACACTTCCTATTATAAACTTTAGAGGCAACCGCTTTAAATTATGATGTTCTATTTTATAAATAATGCAGGGACCTATGACAGGTCTATCATATTATATTGCATTTCATTTCTCCGTCAAAGTTATCATTAAAGTTTCCTGCAAACTCACATTGTCAATCTTTTAAATAGCAAGGTCATAAACTCTGTCTTAAGAGCTTTTGGAATTATTGAATGTCATTACAGAACCATAAGTGGAAATTCATCCAGACAGCATCCTAGCCGCAGAAACGGTCAATGCCACTTGGCTATTTGGTTAGTTTGGGTGTGTTGTTGGCCGTTTCTGCCACTAACAGCATCCTTGACAGCTATAGACATGGGTCCAGTATAGGAGTACTTGATTGCGTTTCTTTCATGATCATCATGCATAGATGATGCTGCACCTCATGAAAATGATATTCGTTTATTTGAATGTCCTTTAGAAGAGCGTCTGATGTATGAATGTCTAAAGAGGATGCTAATGACCTATTTGTTAAAAATCTTCTACAGGATTTGTGCAGTTAACTCTCTTATGGACAAATGCAAGTGCTCGTTTAAAGATTTCATTGAAGGAGGTAAATACCACAATCCTGATGAACAGGTTAGGGAAATGTCAAAGTCACGTCCTCCAGACAGTATTTGTGTTCAGAGATTAATTGGGAGTCTAAGCCCTCGATTCTTGACTAAAAAATGCACCAAATTTTCAGTGAAAACTCAGTTGAAAGTGTGGTCATGTACAAGTCAAATGATGTATCAAATGGTTGTCTGAAAAAGTGCGGAGGAAAAATCTCTTATAATTTCAAAAGCCATGAAAGAACAGAAAGTTTATAGAGAAAGTAAAGGATAGGAAAAAAAAATTAATGAAAGACCACCTATTAAAAGTAAAGGACTTTACCATGCTTTAAAGGTGGTAGGTAGGTTATTCCAAATTCATGTATATCCACTACTTTGCAGTTAATATACGTGAAACACAAACTTACTTACATGTACATTTGTACATACACACACTATACATACAAACAGGGGGGCAATAAATTAAAAGAACTTAGAAAAAATAACACAAGATAAGGAACACTATATTTAAGTACAGAAACTGGAGACAATTAAGATTTTAAAGAACACAGTTATAATCCGGAGAGAAAGAAACGCGAGCATTCTGGGAACGTCTGCTCAATAAATACTGTCACACTGGAACTGTTGAAAGGAATCCATAAAGATAAATAGAGCAAAAGATCATGTTAAAGAACATGGGTTTTTGATGAACCTCAACGGAATAGATTCAGCATTATCATCAACTAAAACTAAAAAAGATAAGATAACAGCATTAAGACAGCAAATAAATCTTTATAAGACTCTTAGAAAGGTTCCAACCTCTGTGAGAGACACATCTGTTAGCATTCAGTTCTAAAGGGAAAATATATGATGTAGAATTTCTGAAGGGAGATCTCCTAATCCTTATACATGATTGAGATTGTGGATCACACTCCAGTCATAAATTCTGAAATGAGTACATTAATAGTGGTGACCCAGACAAACTTTTAGGAAAATCATCATTAGTCATGTTTGGACTGGAGAAGACTGGAACAATGAGACATGGATGATGGAAAGGGAGGTTTGTTTTCAATGAGGATGTGGTAGTTAATGTTAGTATTGATAAATCGAGTACATGTATACATAACACCAGTACATGTATAAACAAGTCCTTACTGCTATATAATATGTACACTTAACATTTTGAAGGGGTTTAAATATATACTACTGTCACAGAGAAAAAAGCAAAGGGTGGACACATCCGGTGCACAAAATTGAAAAATATCCGCCTGGTTTGTTCTTGACCCAATCAAATTTTCATTGAATGCTTGAAATTTTTTCTCTTTCTTTGTACTATATATAGAATCCAGATTGAATGGAAAGATGGAAGGGGGATTGGAAATTTTCTCATGGAAATTAAAAAATCCTCACAGTCCCTGTGGAAGAAAACTGACATTTTTTTTCTCTCTCATTACAGCTTTTTCTGTGACAGTCAAGCTCCTTAAAGCAACTACATTTATATGTAACAGACAATCATGATGGAAGGTGTTACAGAGGAAATTCATAATGACAATGAGTGGTTATCTACTAGGAATAAGAGGAAAGTATGTCTGAAAGAATTTTATTTCTTGTGCTGTCCAATTCCTTGAATATATAGATGTGTACATGTACTCTGGCATCACACACTGATGTCAGACTTTACCGAAATGATTTTCCCTTTAATATCAAGGAAATTATATTTTTGTTTTATTCGTTATCAAGTAAAATGTACTTTATAAAAATTTTTGATATAATTAAATAATTAATCTCTTTTGGCATTATAGAATAGAAAGTTCAAAGTACTTGTACATCTAATGGTATAGGCTCAAGTCATATTAGATTTCATCTTAAGTTTATACATTGTACATCCTATGTGTATAGGCTAGTTTAAAATAAGCAGTTTCGTACAGGTTCTGTAATCAGAATTTTTTATCAGAAATTTCTGTTTTCTTCAGATTACACCGGAAAGGAAAGTCAAGAAGACCCATTCCAGGGCATTCAAACATAAGAAATCAACACTTGATATAAAGCTGACCCAGAACTCCCCTCCCCCTCCAGAGCTGTTCCTCCAGACAAAACAAAGTGATATCATGTCTTTCTTTAACCATAAAAACAAAGGTAATGTCATGTAGATTATGAAATATGTGTGGGATCTAATTGTAAAAGAAAGGTTCTCCCATTCCCTAAAAAAGTTACAGTGGGAGTTGTATAGACTTCAGCTGCAATATTTTGTCTATAAGATAAAACCATGTAGAATTTTTTTTTTTTTTTTTGTAGATAATGTACTTTTAACATAGTTTTATGCTATAATAGATTAATTAAGATGAAGGTATCACTTCTCTCTCATCTGTGTTCATGAAATAATAGTTAGAGTTATCTCTCTTATCCTGAGTAGAAGCTGAGATACATCTAGGACAGTATAGTTTGAATACGGGAATCCAGGTACATATAAAACCAATCAAATAACATTTTCAGTTATTCTAAATTTGTTCCAGCAATGGAAAACAAAGAAAACGACAGAGGAGGATTGGAAATCATTAACTGTGACAACAAAGACTCTGAAGATGCAGACACACAAGACAAAATTCCTGTTTTGAACAATTTGGAGAATTTTGACCCAAAAATTATGCCAAATGAAGAGGAGGGATGTGACTTACCTGATTTAAGGCAAAGCAGTGTAACATACTCGAGAAATTTATCCTCAGATTTTGAGGATGGCAGCGAGTCTCCATCACAAAGTTCACCATTGATGGATTCTGAATTTAATTCGGATATGTGTCGTCAGAGTGAAAGAAGGGGGATTAAAAGAAAAATATCAGAGGAAAATTTTGATGTCGAAAGTGATTGTGATGTTACCAAGAAAAGACCTATAATTGATACTCAGACAGCTGCTTTAGAACTTGAGAATTTCTCTTGTTCAGAAAATTCAGATTCATTGAGTGAGAACTCACAAAGAGTCTTTCCGGCACATAGAAAACGTTTGATTGACTCAGAAGAGGCAGCGTGGGAGTTGCAGAATTTTTCAGTAGATACAGAAAATTTATCACAATATGTTTATAAATAAAATTCAATTAGTTTTAGAAATATTTTTTGTAGCCATATACTAGTATTTAGTTTCATTTGCAATTTCAGCTTTGTGCTCATGATTTTTTTTATTAAAAATCAAATATAAAAATATAAATATATATACAACTTTAACATAACAGAAACAATTTTCTGTGCTCATACATATAAGTAATCTAATGAATAGATCTTTAGAATTAAGAATTTGTATTGAATGGGATATACTAGTATTGTAAAGAATTATGAAATTTGTTTTTGTCCATCATTTTTTATTTATGAATCAATTCTAATAAGGTATGAGCTTAATATGTGAAATATTTGGACTTTGACTTGATTTATAGGAACATAGTTCAGCATATATAAATAAAAGCAAAGACTGAGATAAAGCAAATGATAAATAGATATCTTGCATCTTCTTACATGTTTAACATGACTTGTAGTTGTCAACTTACACATATCAAGTTCAAATTATGCTGTCGTCTTCAAAATGTTCAAGTATAGGGGCTCTCTCACAGTGTACAAATCATGGAAGCCCTTTGAACATGTTCAAGGAGGGCATATGATGCTTTTCTTTGTCAACATACAGTGTTCTGGCAAGTATACTTATCTTAGAAATTAAACTGAAAGATCTTTACACTTGGATCAGTTTGAGAGAATGAGATCAAAAGGTCAAGGTCATAACATTGGTCTCTGCTTAGAGCTTTGGAAATGTTTAAATGGACCATTTATATACAGGCATTTTGTGAAAGAAGAGTAAATATCTATTGCCCGCTCAAAATTTTATGTTTTAAGTTCAAAAGGTCAGGGTAATCAAAATTGTATTAAAATAATAATAAAGTGAGTTATTTTTAGCTCACCTGAGCGAAGCAAGTACTTGAGGTTCTCTTCCAAGTTTGTGCTTTTCATACCAATAATGGCAATTGGTAAACAAATATGGCTGCCTTGGGCATTGATTGCCTGAGGCCATCTCGAAGTCTCTGAAACTGATGCACAGAATTTCACAAAGCATTACAGGCAGCAATTGTACTCAAGGGCCTCCATCAAATTGGCCTTGATCATTCTTTTGTCTGCAACTCTGGTGAGCGATGTGGCCCCCTTGGGCCTCTTTTTATTCAGATGTGGATATTTTTTTTTGGGGGGGGGGAGTCATACAACATGGTGATGAGGCAGACGAAGGGGGTATATTCGTCCTAAGGACAATTCTAACCGTAAACACTTATCAAAGATGTTCATTTGCCAAGTTAAATAATGTCATTGACTGTTGAATCACTCGAAATGCCTGTATTATCTTCACTACAACCCTAAAACAAGATAATAAAATTTATGACTAAAGTCTAGCCTTTGTTAGCTGTAGTATCATATACACTGATACATAGCTTTATCATATTGCTTACCTAACGCTGTTACACAGTAATATATATATATATATATATATATAAATTTCATCTGTATGACAGCTTTATTAGAACTTTGAGGTTAGAATCTTTCATCTTGATTTATGCCTATAATTACAATGATCTGCAGACGTTTTCCTGGTGACCGTTTTTACAGTCCGTCAGTTTTACGTGGATTAGTTTACAAACTATCAAATCTTTTATGTGTCTTTATACTGTCCGTACTTGACACCTTCTCGGGAAAACAATCTGAATCCGCCCTTGTGAATGATAATATGAAATTTGTTTCAGCATCTGTTGTTTATGTAAAAGCAAACTTATGACGCACATGTCCGTCGAGTCTCAACGTCAAAATACTGCAACGCACAAGACGGCCTCGGGAGGGAGTATTATCGATATGATCGGGGAACTTAGACGCAAGCCGGAAGATCGCCTGGGTATGCGTATGCATTACTGTAACAGGCGAAATTTCGGCCTATGATCTTAGAAAAACTTTCGAGAACAGAGTTTATCACTTTACCTGTGTAAATGACCAGAAACAAAAGTAGATACTAGACTAATATTTTGAATATGATAATGTGATGATATTTGCATTTCCAACCTATGTTAAGATAAATCATCGAGAAATTTTCCAAATAGGTGGTTGGAAGTTTTTTTGAAAAGCAATTTTCTCACGCTGGGGTACATTGTGAATTGATTTCAACTGAAGATCAAAAAATGTGCACCTTTTGAATACGACTTACCCTTTGAACACGACCCTTTTTAAATTGACATAAAAAATGTATTATTGCCCAAAGTGAAAGGGCTTTAAATTCATACTTCTTTTAAGAATTACGTGTATTTCTTATTGCAAAACCTTTCTAGTATCAAGAATTTTGACCTTATAACCTTGACCTGCACGTTTTATACTTTACAAGGTCCGAGGTCATCAGTGTTTAACAAATGCATCTCCTTCCTGGCACTGAAGCTATTTGAGTTTTTTTCTTCAGTATCCTTTTGCAAGCCGATAACATTTTTAAAACTGTAAATACATTGTATTCTAGTTAACGAAGAGTCTGATTGATGTTGTGGTACAAACCGTACAACAGTCACTATTGTCCCAGTCAAGAATCGAAAAAAAAAGTTACAAGTATTGAAGGAAAACCAGACAATAAGGAAATAGCTATGGAGTGACATGATCGAATATTAATTAACAGTTCCTTATTTATGATAAAATTGTGCTATCAACACCATCCTAATCTACCCTCCTCCTTATAACAAACTAGAGCTTACGAAAAGTAGAACCCTATGATTTGCGCAATACTAGTAATAATTAAATTTCCGTATATTTTGTATGTACAATCAGGACATCCTCGACGTAGCAATCGCGAAACTAATCAATATGCACTTACCTAAAAGAATATAATTCTGCATTGAGGGACTGGGGATTTCAACCACAAGCTCCATACTGTAAGACTATAGACTATAGAGGGGGTTCTCATAAATCAAAACTAATAAGTACAATGATTTTTATGCCCCCGTTATCCGAGATTCGGGGGCATATATTTTTTGGCTTGTCTGTTTGTCCGCAAAAAAACTTTAACATTTCACATGTGTATTCCTTGTGATAAGCCCTTTCCATGCATACCAAAATTTTTGACCTTGCGACTTTGACCTTGGAGATTGGCCTACTTTTAAAAAACTTTAACCTTGGCCACAACTTTTGAATAGTAAGTGATATGGCTTTCATATTTCACATGTGTATTCCTTGTGACAAGCCCTTTCTATGGATACCAAAATTTTTGACCTTGCGACCTTGACCTTAGAGATTGGCCTACTTTTAAAAAACTTTTATCTTGGCCATAACTTTTGAATAGTAAATGATATGGCTTTCATATTTCACATGTGTATTCCTTGTGACAAGACCTTTCCATGGATACCAAAGACCTGGACCTTGGGGTATTTAATAGTATTTTCATTACAGCTGTTTTACTATAAAAGATGCCAACGAAGGTATTCGTGTTTCACAAACACATGGTTTTTTTTTATTGTAACAAACAAGGTTTGCAAAATAAGGTTTCATATGAAAGTGGAGCTACTGTGAGGACAAATTTCCCCAAAAATCAGTTAAACTATAAAAAAGTCAGGACATCTAACTTTTTTGAAAATTTTGGTTTTCTACTTTGTATTGCCGTTTTATTGCTCGAGAAAAATATGGTTAGTACTGTTTAACTGACACAAGATATGCATATAAAAATATTTGAACCTTGTCTGTTTAAACGACGAGAACATGGATTTTTATCAAAAGAGTCGAAATCTCTGAATTTAATGAAAAGCAGACAACGCTAAGCAGATCTACGTGTCTTTGTGATGCACATTGTAAATGCATTTCATTCACATCCTATCTCCATTACTTGTCAACTTTACTTTCAACAACATAAAAATGTTGTCCCATCATCCATGGTCTGGAACCGCCTACCAGTTCCATTTGATAGATAGGTATATGTTCTTCAGTACACTAGTCCGACTTGTAGACCTACGACGGTGTTATCTGTTTTTTCGTCTTCGGTCTGACTGCTATGCATAGGCAAAACTTGAGAATTTCTGTGCAAACAAAAATTGGGAAAGTCGTCCTTTTTTTGATAAATTCCAGTCTCTTCAAGCAAAAAATAACTCGCCCAGTCCTCCTCCCCCTAAAAAAATCCCCTCCAGGCCTGGCTTCACCTCTGTGCGCATGACAAACTGTCGTCGGTCAGAGGAAAATCGGAAGAGAAGAAGAGGTAAAACCTTGCTTAGAGGGGATTTTTAGAGGCAGGAGGACTGGATGAGTTATTTTTTGGTTGAAGAGGCTGGAATTTGTCAAAAAAAAAAAGGACGACTTGCCGAAATTTTTTTCGCACAGAAATTCTCAAGGTTTGCCTATGCATAGCAGTCAGACCGAAGACGAAAAAACAGATAACACCGTCGTAGGTCTGCAAGTCGGACTATCAGTACACATGTTTTCGTTGATTTGTACCATCTTGTCTATGTCAAGGGCGTAGCTACCATATCAGTATGTATGTGCATACTTTTTGACACAAACGAACTAAACATGCATAAGTTCTTAAATGCATACATGTACATTTTAGTTGCATGTTCCTGTCATATGTCAAACATGTGACTGTCAAAAACAGGATGTAATACTGAAATATCGTTACTTTATGTGACACTCCAAGGTAGAACCTCTGTAGCCCAAACTAGTTCATATAGAAAGAGGGGAGGGGTACATCTATTGATTTTAGAATCAAACGTGAAGGTCACTTGAAACCTGCATAATCACTTTTGAAAAATAATGGTTTCAGTTGATGATGATAGCGTTACACTTGTCCTGACTAAATCTGGATGTGGAAAGACACCTATTGATTTTAGGATCAAAAGGTCAGAGGTCAAGGTCTCTTTTAGAAAATACTGGTTCAAGATTATTAATTTAGAGCATTTCGGTATGCTCATAGTAAGTTATATAGATATTGTTGTTCAGGTCAAGGTTATTGTTCCGTAACCTGAAATTTACTGCTATTATAGCAGGGGCTATGTTTGACAAAACCTCTCTTGTTGAGAGCGTTTGTGTACATGAGGTCTCTTTCAAAATGTTTCTGTGATACTAAGCCCCCCCCCCCCACCTTTAATTTCTTCTTTCCCACGAAAACATTTTTCTCCCGAATAAGTGGCAAAGTATGAAATTATCCGATTCTTAATATTTGAAAATAATCACACATAAAATCGGTGTTTTGTCTCCAACTCCCCCCCCCCCTCCCCCACCTTTAATTTCTTATTTCCCACGAAACATTTTTTTCCCGAATAAGTGGCAAAGTATGAAATTATCCGATTCTTACTATTTGAAAACAATCACACATAAAATCGGTGTTCGGTCTCCATCTCCCTCCCCCCTCCCTATCCCTTGGCCGTTCCCCTTATACTAACATAAATGGCGAAATATGTAAATGATCTTTGGTGCAGAAAGCATTTAATGTCATCGATGACCAGTTTTCACCAGACCATTCAATACACGATCATTTGTGTCAGTAGCTTCAAAAGGTCTGCCAAGGCACAATTGGCCCTTTTCCCTGTTTTAATACCACAGACTGTTGGTTCGCTGGACACTATATAATAAGCTTTTACTTCGGGGTACGAGTTTAATCTTCGCTCCCATTGAAATCAAACAATAGAAAGGTATGCGTTAATGTTTTTCGATAGAATGTTTACCTGTACTTTGAAGCACGGTAGATATTATCAGCCAATCAAGTTCGCGGACACGGTCACATGACTACAGGTATTTCATTTGCATACATGTATATCTGACAGGTAGAATAAGTGTAAGCAGGCATGTTCTGAACTAATGTGATTTTTGAGAGATTTATGTAAATCATCAGTTTCTTCTCTTCAAACTTTTAGATAAGGATTATAGATTTGTGAAATTGATTACTCATACGTTGACGAAACAGTATGGAATTAACGTGAAATCGATATTTCGAAGGCGGAAATTGCAGTGATCAGCCTAACAGGTGAGAAATCAGGTAGAAAAAAAACTAGGTCATCTAAAATATCTTGTTCAGCTTAAATGTGTATTTAAAGTCTAACCTATCTTAGGGGTATATTATCTTTTGTGATTATCAAAATACAGATCTTTGCATAACTAGGAGCGCAGGCTATTCGTCATATCGTGTTAAATTTTATTCGTTTCGAATTTTTTCGAAGTATTCTGCAAGTGCCGGTTGGTTCGGAGTTGTGCCGGGTCATTAATTATACTTTAATTCAGTCGCATCGTTTTATCCATTAAAACTTTTTTTACATACGTGTGTAAACTTATCAAGTTATGAACAGGTTCATTTTATTGCCGTAAATGTTAAAAAAAAATACATAGAGGAAAATATTGTGTGCAGTGCTTACGATGAAATGACAAGCCACTTGTCATAACTGACTGATGTATGAGCCTTTGCCACAATGTTACAAAGGTGTATGTATCACACGTGCAGGTAAGGTTATTTTTGGACAATTTTTACAGAATAAGATATTCTAACCAGGTATACGACATTCTTGAGGGGGTTAGGAAGTCAAATTTACATTTCATGTACGTCTTACCTGGATAAAACAAAATGTGCAACACTGATGAACATTTTCTTGTCCTTCAGGGTCCTTTATGTCTTTGTATAATATTTGTACGGTAATTTCAGACGTTTCAACCCCCCCCCCCCCAATAATAATAAATAAAACTAGTGTGTTAAATTGGAAAACAAGAGGTTTGCCTAAAAAATCTTTTCTGACGAAAGCCTTTTTAACTGTTAAATGGTTATATAGATCTGTATTAATTAAGTTGCTGCTCAATAACCATATTTTTCTGATTGAAATATAATATCAGATCTACTCATTTCATTTGTTTGACAAGTTCTTATTGATCTATAATATGACATGACACCATACAGTACGTCTTTGACTAGCTGTTATTTTGTAACTCTAAGGCTCTGGTCATTAAGATTCTTGAGTTACGCTTGTCAATTAAGGTAATTATCATTAATTAACAATTATATATCACAAGCTCAGTCAAGGTCATCCCATCACATTTTTGATTTTACTCAGATTACTCAAAAATTCATGTCACAATGACATATGATATTTATGGAAAAAGTCCTTTATGACGTTCATCATAAAAAAGAGGTGTCTTGAAGAACTGTGAAGGACGGATTTAACAGTGGATAAAATATTTGATTCGTGCTGTAAAACAGGAATCCTTCGCCGACGTACTTTATAGGTAGAGTATTTGACACATTTCATAAATTCATTCTTGTGTATCGAGTCATCAATCATCCTTAAAAAGATCGCTGAACATTATAAATTCATACCAGCTGACCTGGGGAGTTAACCTTTCTTTTCTGTTAAAAACCAAAACCTAAAAAGTTCGCTCCATGTCTTGAAAATACAAGTTGTAATTTTGGAACAATTGCAGGACAAGTATGGTGATACCTTTCACTTGTTCCAAGAATTTACAATTAATAGTTGTTGAAGGTCAATAATGAAGCAAAAACAGTTTTCAAACAATGTTCCACAGAGTTTAGGTATACTCAGTCTGTCATGAAACAATTCTCCGTCTGTCCGTCTCCTTTAGAAATAGAACCCCAAAAAGAAAGAAAAAATTAGAGTAAAAAAGGGGAATTTTTTTTTACTAGGCAGTGATACATACTACATAGATTCTGTGAAATGTTCGACCTAAAAAAGAAATGAAGGGGTATGAATAAAAAGTAAGTGCAAAGTAAAAAAAAAAATTATGAAACTAAGTTACAGTGCTTCTGTGCATTATCAAAATACAGATCATTTACATATTTTAGGATTAGGGAACCGTGGAATATATCTTTACCCCTAAGGATAGAAGAGGTTCAAATTAGGACGCTATTATATCTTGGGAACTTATAGAGCTACGGGCAATTCTTTGGTAGCCCGATAAAAGAATGATCATTACCGCCTTTAAACTTATTTCAATCATTACACCAGTCCTTAAATCAAAAGCATTTTTGTTTTGTTTGGAATCACAGAGAATTTTCATACGGAAGATATGATAAGAGAGACCAGAACCTTTCTGCATTGCTTGGTCCCAAACAGAATCTCTCACTTTCATCTTTTTCTTCATCCGCTGGTTTGCCTTTAAAGTCTGTACACGTTCAGGTGCGTATAGCTAGGCAAGGGTATCAGTCTCCGAACATTAAAAATTAGTAAACAACTGAATTTGAAACGAAGATAATTAAACATGTCGAAAAACTGTAGCGGTACTCAAGTATGGTTACTTCTGTATACTCGGACAAGTGGGAGGAGGATTGTGCGCTCGTCATCCGGACAACTATTCCAATCGTATTCCACATGTATATAACATATTGGCGCCAGGTGCACATTGGTCAGTCTTGAATTGATGTACTTGCTTTGCGTTGTTGTGCATCTGTATCTTGTTGTTCTTTGGTATTTTGTCATGTCCATTCTTTGTTTTAATCATGAGGATGTGATCCGCTGTGGTCAGTATAAGATCTGTATTACTGGATATGTTGGTCATGGTTTCAGTACTCATATAAAGGTTAGGCAGCCAGTAATGAATCAATATATTTTCTTTGATAGTTATTTAACTGCACCGTATGGATACTACTAACGTTGTCTGTTCCAGTCGTGGAGAAGAAAAGTACCCCAGGGCGTTCAAACAATCCGCTGTCCCCAGGGTTTGTTTGTTTGTTTGTTTGTTTGTTTGTTGTTGTTTTTTTTTTTTTTTTTTTTGCCTTGTTTGGGGCCGAATTTCGGCCCCTTCCCAATGCCAAATTTCCTCTATTTTTCCCCAAAAATCACTCTGAAATTCCCAAAGAGGAGTTATGAAAAAATCACATTAGAAAATAAGACTCTAAACCTGGAAGTCATACAAAATGTCCTATTTCTAAATGCATTTTTAAGTTTTTTATTCATCCCTTGATCAGTTTAAGCAATTCAATGGATTTGCAGTGTTAATAAATGATACTGTAGGGTAAGACTTTGATGAGAATTTGTATAAAAATTTCCCCAATTTCAGCAAAATGTCGCAAATTTTCCCAAATGGGACAGGCACAGGCACCTTCCCCAAAATAAAAAAAACCCTGCTTCTTTGAGAAATGAATTTCACATGTTGATTTGTTCCACGTATATGTCTCAAAACAGACGTAGTTTTGCGCAAAAAAATAAAAGTAATGTTTCACCCCTGCATGATTCTTACGTGGGCCTACACCTAAGCACTTGAAGATACCAACCCGCGGACGTAAATTAGAATATATCATTAAGTATGGTCACCTGGACACCATCGAATCATACATTCCCTAATACTGTACATTGTAAATAAACAAAAAATATAATGTTCAGGAAAAGGGTTTTTATTCAATATACCGTGAAGCGACCGAGCAATATTTAAAGGAGAGCTTGAGCTTATAACTATTTGAATATGAATACGTAGATTATAAAAAGGATGAAAATTGTAAAGCCCCGTCTAACATATTATTGTTGTGCAAGAGAGCGGATTGCATAAGGTATTTCTGCTAGCTGTGTGTGACTGTATTAATGTTTTAACCTATTTACCGAAAGATTTGAATATAAAAATATCGGTAAAGGTAAGGTCTTTGAAGTCTTGTATATTCTACATTGTATATTCATCATCACGTGTTCATGTTAACACCTTACTGCTAAGTTTGTAATCTTTCAAATTTACAATGGAAGCTATGTACAATCATGTAACCTTCAAATCTACTCTTATTGTTTGTTTGCCCGTTCGGGTGGGCCTTGTTGTGTGTCTGGTTGTCCCCATGTTGATGTTGTTTTGTCAGATGTGGGTGTGTTCCGCTGTGTCACTGGATGTTTTGTTGTTCCCTGTTGTTTGTTGATGTTGTTTTGTCTGATGTTCGTTGTTTGTTACAATCCTGTGTGTGTGTTCCGCTGTGTCACTGGATGTTCGTTGTTCCCTCTTGTTTGTTGATGTTATGTCAGATGTCTATTGTTACAATCCTGTGGGTGTGTTCCGCTGTGTTACTGAATGTCCTGTTGTTTGTTGATGTTGTTATGTCAGATGTTCGTTGTTACAATCCTATTAGTTTTACTGAATGTCCTGTAACTCCTGTTGTTTGTTGATGTTGTTACATGTATGTCAGATGTTCATTGTTACAATCCTGTGGGTGTGTTCCGCTGTGTCACTGAATGCCATGTTGTTCCCTGTTGTTATTTGTAGTTATGTTGTCTGATGTTCGTTGTCTATTGCATCATGTGGGTGTGTTTCGCTGTGGTCAGTACAAGGCAATCCAAGTAGCTTATAGATAAATCGAGACATCATAATTATCAACTTCCTACCAACGATCGGTTATCTAAAGGTTATCAAAAGGGAGCTCGACGGGGAGTTTACACAAGATTCCAAATATATCCAAGGATTTCCAGTTCATTATTTTGAGAAATTATACATTCAAATTGTAGAAAAAAGAGCGTTTTAAACAAATACCAGGACATCAGTTCCTGACCATCTGTTCTTATATTCGTAAATGTTTACAGGCAAATCAGCATCTGTGCATCCAAAGGAGGGGCTCAGGATTCCAAGAAAAAGACTAAACATTATATGTTTAAGTTTTTAATAAAAGGTGTTAAAGGGTAACATTTTAGGTTTCATCTTCTGTATTCATCTTCTGTATGTTTAGTTGAGGGTTTTGAGGGCGTTTAAGATGCGGCTTTTTAAATCCATTTCTTGGAATCTGGTGTCTATGGTCAGAAAAACACCCCTCCCTTTTCGGAATTCGCCAAATAATTATGAATGTTCTATAGTCATTATATTCTCTAGAATATATGTGAATGTAAACCAATAGGCCACTATGATGAAATGTTACTTGCAAAAACGTAGATTACACGATGTTTTCCGGAAAATTAAACACTGGGTGATAGTGATTCATCTTCTTGTGTGTTAAGACATGTGTTATCTTCACAAAGCAATAAGAAAAGACACGTTGATCAATGGGGAGGTGAAGAATAGTAGAAAAGTTCAACTTTATATCAATGTATTACTTGTACTTGTACGTCTTTTTACCTTTTAAAAACTTTAAATAGGAAGAACTGAAGAAGTTTCCGCGAACGCTTGAATTTCGAACAGCTGTTGCGTCTTTTTCGGGGCATTTGTTTATCCGAAGGGTAACCCCCATTTTGATATTGATAAAACCGTATTTAAAATGTTTTATGTTTCCGTCTTCATGCTTCGTGTTCAGTACAAAAGGGCAAAAGATCGACTTCATATTAAACGTTATTAATTAACTAGGAAGTAATGACTTCATGGAAGTTTATTTTGGGCTGTGATTGTATATATATATTTATATTCGTCATAAGAAAGGGTATTTACGTCATGCTTGACAGGAATTAATGTCCATTTCAATTCAAAAGCCATATAAATTACTTATAGATATGTACATGAGTGGCAGATGTACATGATTACTTGGACCATTTACATTTAAAGACACTGGGTATGATCGGATCCAGAATTTTTCAGCACATCAGAAAAAAAAGGGGGGGGGGGGGTGTCAGCCTTCAAATGATAAAAAAAAATACCAAGATAAAAAAGAATTTCGGCGAATTTCAAGGGTTGCGGGGTTTCTCGGAATAACCAGTATCGTTAGATTGTCTCAGATACTTGTTTTGTCATGATATTATGATATAAACATTTTGACTGTCCGAAGATCTTTTCTGCTAGAAGTTCGAAGCTGTCATTTACTGTGCTAGAAATATCCCTCATTCCTAGGAGCACCCGCCAGAATGCATTTCGAACTTCTAGTATACGTTGCTTGCTAGTATGGATACCTAGGTATCTTATAAAGATACAATTCTTAAAAAGAAATGTTAATTTTATAGGACATCTGTGCATGCATCATGTAACTGGAGTTTGCCATCAGCATAGTTAGAGAATTATATATATGCTTACGACAAAAAGACGCAAATTATGTGCATCCTACTTATAGGCTATGTGCATATGGGAAAAATTATTATATACATTTGTTTTGTGTTTTGAAGATGAAAACCCCAAATGAAGATGTAGGTGCATGTCGTAGGAGAACAATTATCCCATTCTGGCTAATTTGTACATTGGTAGCCTCAGGGTAGCGATGAGACAGCTCTAGAAGGGTCAATGTGACGTCCGTTACATGCTGAATTAGTTTTCTCTATAAGGCAGGAATGTTTGACGTCATTTATCACCAATACATATCTAGTATTAATCATTGTTACATTCAATTTTAAATTGTGTATTTCAGAAGGATAATGACGTAATTCTGTGGCCAAACCCTAGCTGAAGGACCACTTCCTTCATTCAAGATGAGTCTTTTCAACTGGAAGAAAAACCTCTGCATTAGTGAGAAGGAGCCGACTTATAAAGTCAAATATCTGGGAAATGTGCAGACTTCTATGATGCGTGGTGATGGGTGTGTAGACAAGCCCGTGGCGGTGATTTGGAATAACTACGTACGGAGTTCACATCCCGGGATGGACATGAAACTGTCTGTGACTAGTTCTGGATTAAAGGCTCTCACCAAAGAGCAAGGCTTAACCGAGTACCGCGCCCATAGAATATCGTACTGTATAGCACACCCCAAATACCCGAGGTTATTTGTGTTTGTATATAGACACGAAGGGAAGAAAATGAAATTAGAACTTCGTTGTCATGCAGTGTTATGCAAAACTGAGGCAAAAGCCAAGGCTATGGCACTTCAGCTGCATGAGAAGTTAAGGTTTGCACTGAAGGAATTCCTCCGAGAAAAAACGAGGAAGCAAAATGCAAGACTTGTGCTACAACGAACAAACTCTTTACCACAATCAGGTAGTATCCTCCCTAAACGAACTCAGTTTTTGTCAACAGGGCAAAAGTTCAAACCTCCCATTTCAAAATCAAATACAGCCCCACAGTTAGACATGATCACTGAGGACCACGAGGTCGACGAAGCTTTGGAGGAAGAGGAAGAAGAAAACGAAAGCGACAACGATTCCGATGAAGTAAAATCCGAATCGAAAATGGTGAATGCGTTAACGCTGGCTCAAAGTGACCGTGAAGATAGGGACGTAGATTCGCTGGCACAACGCGTTATTGACTTGGAAATAGGGAACGATTTGGACGCACTGAAGCACGATGGCGAAGTGCAGTTCTGTATCGCTAATGGTGACTCCGACGACGAAAGTTCTGAATCCGGGTACCACGACCAGGATCAGGATTCTAAGGAGGGATTGATAGTGAATGACGACACCAGCCTGGGGGAGGTAGAGGTGTGTGACTACCCCTCGGGCACCAATGAAGATCTTCACGTACCACAGTGCTCGGAAGTTACAACATTATGACCTTTTGATTTATGAAAAATGTAGGTACAACTTTAGTATTGAATAATTACTGAAAAACCGTATAAAGAGAAAATTTTGCGAGGGACTGATTTTCGCTATATTTGCAAGTTATAAGAAAAATACCAAATTCAAAACCTCAATTCTTTCTGGCGAATAAAAATACGATGAAAAAGAAGAAAGACGAAGCGTATAAAAGTTCTATACGTTGCGTGCACAATGATTCAATATACATGTACAATCCTCGCGAAATTTTCTGATGATGCCATTAATGTAAGTTTCAATGGTTCCTAATTCGCTGCTAAGAAATGATAACATAAAACAGTATTTTTTCTGGAAAGTGAAATAACAAAAGAATACAATATCATTATTTCTATTTCTCGGATGGTCCTATGAATTAATGATCAGTTCGTCTGCGACCTCTCTCGGCTATTTGGCCTTTAGATTCCGTGTTCGTATGGAAAATTTCAGCTAAGATCTACTGTGTTCAAATTTTTGAATCAGAAGTAACATGTATTGAATGCGTCTTAGATACATTAGAATTTTCATGAATTTTGACAAGGGCTGTCATGAGCCATTACCAAAATTATAGATAGTAAAACACGTGATAGTTTGAACTCCTTACCAGACGACAGGCATGCAGTTTTAACTGACTCTGTAAATTGTGGATGATTTATGCCCATCTTCCCCGCTAGATATGAATATACGACTTTAAAGGTGACATTGTTCTAAATATAAGTAGGTCGTATGCATAATATCATGGTGGAAGGGAGGTATTACCATCTTTATTGACTAAGATTAGTGACAGCTCTATGTCGCCTGGTCCAATTACAATGGCATTATCTCCTTGTTCACCAATAGATACTAAGGGGTATACTAAGGGCCTGGTACATCTCATGTTGGTAACCCTCATGTTATGGTAGTCCCGTACTGCGGACATCTCGGACAAAGCAAAAATTTATCTGATCCTCATTCCATTGTTGTAGTACATGTATGTGTCCTTGGGATAAAATATTCCGAGGGGAGAGAGCTAAGGGGGGGGGGGGGAGAGGTGGCATCGGATTTTGCGTTCGTGAATATTGGTTTTCAGATGATGTCTCTGGAAATCATATCAAGGTCAAAAAATCTTCAGACACGACCACCAACACATTGCTACTTGATACTTAATAAATGAGAAATGTGAATCTTGATTTAAGGTCTGATATATAAGACAAGATCATTGAAGCAAAATACCAGTAGACACTTTGTTATTGTTTCCAATGACATTTCAACAACTCTTACCTTTATTTATGAGAACAAATTTGAATACAAGGACATTTATCAAAAGGATCGGTACATATCGATTTTGGGGTCATTAGGTTAAAGTGCAAAGAAATCGGCCTAAAAATGTATTATTCTAGGGTAACATAACAAAAACATATGTAAAAGGTTATCTACATGTACATATCAGTGCAGGGGGTCAAAAGGTCAAGGTCAGATTTTTTCATTGATGACTGCTGCAGGAGATAAACTGCTTCAACAGGACAATCTCCTGTGCATGCGTCCTATTTTAGTCCCGCTTTTCTCCACTTTGAAAACTTGGGAGGGGGGGGGGGGGTTCGTTATTGTCCTTCTTTGCTGTACTGACCTGTCCTGTGTATGTGTAGTCTATATCTGTATTACACTTATCTTACCGTAAAACATGTTTTCTTGCTTCTTGACATTTGTCATCTTTATGGTCGTTCTCCACCTTACATGACCTACTTAGTAAATCACTTGTTAAAGGGAAGTACTTTATCCTATCAAAAAGGTCGTAGTTTATTTTTTCCGTCCAGGCCATTCTAGTATATAAATTGCATGTACATGCATATAGCTGAGGAAACAATATAATATTTTGATTAAGTTTTTCCTTGTCAGTTCAGCCAAGTCATCACCTTTATGGGCGGGTCCAAAGGGCAAAATGGGATGTATCGGGATTGGCCCCGCTCGATACTCTCCTATTCTCTTCTGATTTGTCGAAAATCATGGAATTGAACAATTTAACCCTCCCCATCCCGTTGGCCGCCCTGGACCTCTTTTAGAAAATTATGCAGATGCTTTTCTACAAAATTTCAAAATTTTCATTAACATTTCTTGTTTTGTATTAGTTCTGCTGTCATTGGCTTGAATGATGATCTTGTCGTCATTCATGTTCAGGCATTCAATCATCCTCCTAAAAAGTGTGAACCCTGTGTCTCAATATTCATTAGATGAATGTCTATATTCGTCTTATATGACATTTTTTAACATCCTTAATATACAAACGTTTGTGCGTTGATGTATGTTTTTGGCAGTACTTTGGGTGGTGTTTTTTTGCTTGGGGGGGGGGGGGGGGGGGGGGGGGTTGTAATACGGTATTGCAAAGTACTGTCTGCTACTGCATGGGCGGATCCAGGAATTTTTTTCGGGGGGGGGTCCTAAAGTTCGATTCTTTTGAAGAGCAATTAAAATAAAGAGCAAGTAAATAAAGTAATGATTGATGATTGTCAGAACTTTCTGTTTCCAGTTATTAATAAAACAGGTGACTGGAGAGCAATGAACAATGGCGTGCAAAATGCTGAAATTCTTGAATTTTCATATCGTACTTGTTCTTATATGTAAATACAACAAATGGCGAGCGATAGCGAGCCAGCGATTTTTTCCGGGAATTGGAAAAAAATCCACTATTCGTGTCTTTTTTAATTTCTTTTCGTCTTCTGAGTGCCCTTGTTTATTGACCTATAGGTGTAATGTATATGTGTTGTATATAGGAAAGTACAGCAGCATTTGAAAATAACGTACATGTATGTAATAAATTCTGGCGAGCGAAGGCTCGCCAGAGAAAATTTTTTAAATGCTGACGGCAAAATATTATCAAAATGGAAGATTTCTAATACAAATTCAATTCATGAAATATTTTTTAAATAATATGGCAACAAAAGGGAAATTGGGACTTAATATTATGAAATATGTATAGTAATAAAAAAAAAATTAACAATGCTTCGAAAATTCCGGGGGGGGGGGGGGGGGGGTCCGCGCTTGTACTGGTACCATTGTAATCTACATGTGCGAATGTAGAAATTTACTAGGGATGACCGAATCCGACAAGAGGAGGATCCAGGCCACGGCTTCCATGTATTAAGAGTGAATGTAAAAATGGGAAAATCGGCGTTTAGGCAATTTCTTTATTATTTTCTGTTTTGCGCCCTCGTGCTGGTAGTAGGTTTTGAGCCCAAAGTCAATAAACAAAACAAAATTAAGATAATGAAATCTTTTGCAAAACGAATGACGCAAAACAAATAAAAAACAAGAAATGACCTTATTGAAAATTCTAGGGTAAGCGGTGACCCCCGTTACCCCTCGGATCCGCGCTTGACCCTATCAAGAAAGACACTGCTATGTGTGTTTTTAACTACACAGAATTCCTTATGATTGTATATAGGTCTTGTATCCTCTATAACCACTGATCCGGTGAGAAACATCACCACAGACTTTGATTCGCGCCTTGTTTATGGGGCGACAACCTATAAAAACATAAAAGGCATTCCGTATCTTGCGAATGGTCGTTGTAGAAATGACAGTTATTATGGACGTTTGACAAAACTGGACAGATTACACCATTATCACAATTAAAGATATAAAGAAGGGGGTTGGATCCTATATAGTCCTCTCTCTGTTAAAATATGTCGACAAGCTTAGAAAGCTTCTCTTTTTTTTTTTTTTTTTTGCCTTTGTAAAAAATAAAAATGAAAAAAAAAAAAACTCCGATAATTCCTACCCTGTAGCCCCTACCTCTTTTCAGATTTTAATGCAACCTTCCCCTTTCCCCTGCTCCCGTCCCAAATTCTTGTCTGATCAACTTAACTAGACACTCCTAAATTATTCTGGAAAGAAGGGGGTCCATCCCGGTCAATGTGAGAAAGGGGTTCATTAGTTGTACTCGCATTTGAGAAAATCGTGCTTGCAAATTGGAAAAAAATGGATTTTTCATTATTTTGGCATAATCCAGGGAACTTGAAGAACTTTTTGTCCAAATGTTTAAAAAAAAAAAAAAAGAAGAAGAAATTTCCCAACACGGTAAAAAAAAGGAAAAGAAATGCCAGGCCTAAGCCTTGTAGAAAAAAAAAACTCGACAAAAATTCCCATCTCCCAAAAAATCAAAATAACAGTGCGGAAAGAAATTAAATTGTTTGTCTGTTTCGGTCTACCTGTCTGTCACAGATATTTATGTTCGTGTATTATGCAAAAATATGACTTGTACATGTATTTCATGCTGATTCTTATGAAGTTTATAGTTTATATTTTATTATTATATTATAGTTTTAAGTTTATATTCTTATGAAGTCACGTAAATTTTTAGAAAAAAAATTCTGTGATAGACTGACTTTATACTATAATATGTAAGCAGGGAGATTCTGGTGACAATTAAATCTTTGAACTAATCCTCTTATTCCAAGAGGGGGATCGTGAGGACCACACCCATGATCCCTGATCCTTATCATAGTAACTCAGCACGAAATTACAGAAACAATTAATTTGCACGCTATCTCCTCGTCGAAACATTGGGTAACTTCGTCAGTTCTTGGGTATTTCAGTACATGATTATAATTAAGCTTATATGCATGATAAAAGGTTTATAATATGAATTTGTCGAAGAAGTCTTGACTTGTCAACAAATCCTGTCCCTTGCTGTATTCCCATTTAACGTTAGGCTGATCTAGAGGCGAGATCCGACCCCCCCCCCCCCCCCCCCCGGAATTCGGAACTACAGTAGTGGTTTAAAATGCAAATGTTCCAAAATTTACGTAAAATTTTCATAAAATTAAATCCTCTCAAAAAATCTAGATCGTAGGGTATCTGTCTACCTCCCTTTATAGAATTTTCACTGTAGGGAGTCAGTATACGCATGAATGGGGGGGGGGGGGCCTTAACATTGATACCCTCACCCTGGGCACATAATATGAGAAGAGGGACGGGAAATTACCAAAAAAGTATTGACTTTATTTTGATTTTGATTATGTCACTTTTAAGTCAAATTATCTTTTTACTTTAAATCGTAAGTATATTTAGTAGGACTGCCTGCCTGAATTCGTAAAGTGCTAACGAGGTGTTTCCTTGTGAAACCTTTTAGTTTGTTAATGACATGGACTTTATGCTCTGCATACATGCATTTTGTCAATTACGTTATGCATATAACGAAATTGTTAGAAAGCTAGCGGTAAAGTTTTTCCCTAATTGTAAATCATGAGATATTATCTACTTTACATTTCAGATATTTACCGACTATTGCCGTTACTACAGCCAGTATATATGTCACATATATGTCTACTAGACCTACGAGGAAACGCCCACGGAAAAATCAGTACGTCTGGGTGACTTACGTTACAAAGAAGATTACGGTTTATACTGGAACCAGATCTGTTCAACTAATTGAAACGTTTGTTATCTTCATGTCATTTCGTCTTTTTCAAAGGAAAAGCAATGTGCATTCAAGGCCACAAACATAACTACGTATGGAGCTTCGGAAAATATTGCTTGAAATGTCATTGAATGTTCGAAAACCGATCTTGATTTCACTTTAGAGTGCATACTATAATTTACTCTGTAAACATTTTAAATACTTTTTTTTATTTTGTAAATGAAACCGTTGATGAAAGGTGTTGATAAAATCTTAACAGAGGCATAAGGGTTTAAATTTACCTAAGAAAGAAATGTTTGGTGAATTCTGACAATTTGGTGCTATAAGAAATTAATAAGGAAGAACTTGATACATATCATTTGTCACCAGAGCCGTAAAATATCTACTTATTGTTCTTAATCACGCAAATTTCATGGATTTCATTTGTTTTACCATGCAACTTGAAAACCATAGCACCGACTTCATCAAACTTCGTATGTATACGTGGGGATTTTTTCATGTATATTTATGTCATCTAAAGACAAAAACCCCTTTTAACTACCCTCATTAGCTGTCTTTCACATCAAATCATGATATTGTTGCAAAACTTAGTTTCATACATTGTATTTTTGTTATGTTTTATATATCATAGAATTTTATGGTAACCATATATCACTCCCCCCCCCCTCCCCCATTTTGTGTGCTTGTTATGTGAAATAATTATACATCTCCATGTAAAAGGACGTAAACTATTCCATTTATTAATTTACAAAACCGGTTGTGGACAGATTGACAGCTTTCTGTAACGTTGTATGTCTCACATAGAGGAACCTATTGCATGTTCTTTCGGTCTATTAGCTAGTATTCCCCCATTCTGATATTTGACACCTCCAAAGTAGTGAGAGTTCCTTTTGACTGTGTGCCTACATCCTTAATAATAGTCTTGGTGACCACTACAGCAGATATTGTGTAATTTTACCTGAGTGAACAAGAAACAGACATATAACAAAGGTGTGAATGGTATATGTTTTACATAATTTTATTGTTACAGAAAAACACTTTTTTAACCCTAGATTCAACGATTACACGCCATAGAATCTGCTTAGAGGTTCTCGAAAATCAAAATGATGAATTAATGTAGTTCCCACAGTTCTTAAATTGTATTTTTACGGCTTTTAAAGTGAACAGGTTGTTGATCCAGATATAACATTTTCTATTGTTAGAATTTATTTTCTCACATGAAAGGTAGTAATATAAAAACAACCAAATAAACAGAAAACAACAAAAACATCAGGCGATATTTTATGCTCTCTCTATTGAAGTCCTTAAGGTCAGTCCATAGTCGTTCCGTTTATTTGAAAATTTTGGAGTTATCTCTCTTGAGGTACAGTGGTATTGCAATCTCTTACGTGAGGAGGTACGGAAATTTGCGACCCAGAATTGTTCTTAAGGCATGAAAATGCTCTCTTTCTTTCCCCTCTCTCTTATATTTTATCTCAGTTCTTGTTACATACGGTAGAAGATGACGTACACACGGTGAATTTTACATATATGTCATTTTCAGATTTTTTCTCATTATCATCTTTATTTTAGACAATCCCGTTTCATTACGATAGGGATCAAGTGCTCAAGTGTACCATTGAAATTCTTAGATTTGTATTTCTATTTATTTACATTTGTACCTACTCCTATTTTCTGTGAATCGCATTGTTCATCATGTTAAAAAGCTGGTACATCTAACCATTCCTTGTACATGTATATACATACATTGTTAATATGCTATATATGTTACTTAGTAAACCAGAATTTTATGAAACCATATTTTCGTCTTTTTGTTTTTGTTTTTGTGAACAAACATATAGTATGTTCAAGTTAAATATTGATAAATACATGTATATAGTATGTTCAAGTTATTATATTGAGTCTGATCTATTAAGGCTTTGAAATTATCGAAGATGTCTATTACAAGGACCTTACTAAGGTCATCTCTGCATGCCAAGATTTGATATGGCATCTACAATTGCATGGTTTCCGGTTCATAAGTAAAATATGCGAAGTGCTACTGCAATGGAAATTCATACACTTACCATGAGTCATGGATGTTGATTGATTTTGGGGTTCAAAGGTCCAAAGGTCATGGTCACAGTACTTTGATTATTGAACATAACGGAGTTTACCGGTACATGTATATTGTTCATATCATCACCAAACATGCCAGATATGTCCCACGTGAGTCAAGATTGTCCCTTATTGATTTTGAGATTCAAAGGTCAAGGTCAAGGAACTTTGAAAATGGTTTCTGGTTCATAGAGTGTGTGTTGTTCCTATCCTCATGAAACATGTCAGAAATGTTCATCATGATTTCATGGGGTCAAGGTCATAGGAAATGTTTTTAATGTCATGACTAACTGTTTATTTCTCCTATCCCTATGAAACGTACTAGAAATGTTCACCATGAATCAAAGGGGTCGTAGTAAGAGGACTGATTTCAGATCGTTACAGAGTTGGACTCTAGACTGAAAATTCAAGTGTGCTTTTGCCAGGGGACTCATATCTGCTTTCAAATAGAATACCAAGGCCTACTTAACATTTTCATCGATGTTACTTTGCATGAAAGCCTCATGATTCAATCAGCGAAAATCGAGCAGATGGAGAATAAAAATTGCGCCGAGCTTTAATCGAACATTTTTGACTCCCCAAAAATGGGTGCGCTAACCACTTAGCCACTCAACTACATGTTTATATAGGATGATGGTTTTATAAGGATTTGATACAGCATTTAGCATCCTAATTTTATAATAAGTGCGCCTAGCCCGCAAAGTAAGTTATAAAAACCTTGGTTCTAGAAGATGAACTGCATGTATTATATGTTGGCATGTATGAATTTGCTTTGAGTATGCCAATTAAGGGGATAACACATGAACAACATGTGATATAATCTATACGTTCCCATGAATTTCGTTTGATAATTTATACCATAATATGATATTAAACGTTTAATCGCGTTAAAATACAATGTAATAATTAGTTCTGATGGAGACATCGTCATGGTGTCTAGCTGTCCGCCCGAATGCAGTTCTTGTACAGGAAACTTCTACCTGCAAGGTTCTGTCAATTTGAGTTTTATGCAGATGTTGTAGAGAAGAGAAAACTTTGCCATAGACATGCATGTATCTTTAGCGGCTATCTTGGTTGTGGAATCGGATACATAAATTCTGCAAACGAGTTGATTAATTGTATGGAAGGATTTGGGGTTTTCAGAATTAAAAAAAAAAAATGATTGGTATTTTCAATTTAAAACGTACATTATTTGTTATGGACTATGTTCCTGTTTGTTTGTTTGTTTGTTTGTTTGTTTGGTTAGTTGGTTTTTGTTTTTTGTTTTTGTTTTTTTTTTTTTTTGGCCAGGGTGCACTCTAAAAACGAAGTATTTGAATGATTCTTGGCAAAGTAAGCTCTCATTACTATCACATGTTTCTGTTTTATACATTGTCAATCAAAAGAACAATTCGATCGTCAATCTCACAAAATATCTCCATGTGTGGATATAAAGATTACCATCTTGCAGAACTTTCAGTCATTTGATTTTAGCTCTACTGAAGCAACGGTTATAGTATGTCGTCAGTCCTTCAAGGATTCCTCCATATCCGCTGTGTGTACACATGATTTCATCAAAGCTCCTATAAAATCAATAATATGGAAGTCTTTCAACTCTTTCCCTTCTTGAAGAAAATTTCAAACCTATTTTAATACATCAGACACGTGTCTAATAGTTAATCCTCATCAGTGGTACTTAAATACCGAAGCGACCCCAGACACAGCCAAACGTATTCCAGTAGCACCCTTTAATTTAATTTAATATTTATTATTTTTTTAATTTAAATTTGTGCATTTACTTTGCAATAAACGCGCGGCTCCAAAATTCCTATAGGGGACCCAGTAGCATAGCCAAACAAAATTTATGATCATGATTGGAGGGATGGTGCCAGAACGTCCACCTTCTTGATGAAATTTAATAAGTACTCAAGTTACTCCCCTGACTCGATGATATTTTTGGATGAAATGTTAGTACTCATGTACTCAAAGTTTTTTTTTTTTAATTTCTATCTATATATATATTGTTACCCGATAAATAGATTTTTTTTTCTACTAGATCCGTCTAACAAGATGGCCACAGATTGATCTTATTGGCTAGCACATTATTGTCTTCTCCTTGGAAGGAGAAAAATACGTGAGGTCCTCAGTACAATGTATGTTTTGACCCGATATGTCTTTCAAGATGGCTGCAAACGAATCTGATTGGTTACCACATTTTTGTATTATTCACAACCACTTCACAAACATCATAACTTTCGACTTATCTCTCAAATAAGATGGTTCCTACTGATCTTTTTTATTTGTATGATCTTTAACGGAACCTATTGTATTACATTACTATTATGTCCGTCTGTTCATAGGAATTTTGACCAGGCCAAAGGTTCTACATGCGTTTGTCGACTACTAGAAGATTGCATTTGGTTGACAATTATCCCATATGGAATGTCGATATGTCTTAACTATGTATTTACGTAATGTGTATTGTCTTTTTTTTTCAGAACAGCACCATAATATACTGCAAATTGACTATTAGGACTTAGATTGCATGTAGGTGAACCGACTTTCTTTTTTAAACTCATTTCTTTTTACTTCATTATGCTATACATTCACACTATCTTAAAGTGCATATTCCTTGTCTCGACATCAATACATTATGTGTTATAGACTATACGGCTCATCAATTTATCTGTAGTCAATCACACGCAATGACTCTGACTCCTTTTTACTCATCTCTACACTGGTTTCAATTTGGCAGGCCATGGCTCCAATTCCAATCTTCACAAATCAAGACTTTCAATGTCGTAAATCAAAGCTCCTACCTTCATAAGTCAAGGCTCTCACTGTCGTTAATCAAGTCTCCAATCTTCGTAAACCAAGTCTCCAATATTCGTAAACCAAGTCTCCAATCTTCGTAAAACAAGTCTCCAATCTTCGTAAACCAATCTTTGGAAGCCAAGAATCTTATTTTCTTGTGTCAAGACTAACTCAAATCTTCGTAAGCCAATGCTCCAATCTTTACAAGTTAAAGGGTTTCACTTTTGCAAATGACGACACGCACGATGTAAGTACGAGTACGTTGCAAGTACGTACAACGCACCTTCGACGCAAGGAAGTGAGAAACCCGTTCGTAAGTAGTACGTGTAATTCGACATCCTTACAATAATGGAAGACGTACGGAGAAAGTACGTTGTAAGCAAGCTGCATGTAAGTTGTCAGTACGTACCACGCGCTTACCTTTTGATATAAGATATGATGCATGTAACCACCCATATAACCGTGTGTGCGACATGCGTTGACGCACTCCTTCCGTACTCTGGCCACTTCCTTCCTTGCGTCTTTAGAAAATCGTAGCGCACGTATAGCCTCCACAAACACACACGTTCAAAAAGCACACACCGCGGGTTGTGACCAGGTATTATGGGGGACCAATTCTTTTTTAACCCAAGCAGAAGCTAGATCAATTTCCTGTAGGGGACCCATTAGCATATCCAAACAAAAGCCATGACCATGATTGGAAGGATGGTGCCAGAACTCCCACCTCCTCTAACCTCCAGATTTTTTAAATGAAATGCAAGTACTCAAGTGACTCCCCTGACTCGATGATATTTTTGGATTTTCGCTCACCTGATATAGGTTATATACTAGTAGCATGTCGTCCGTTAATCAACTCAGTTTCCTCAACGATTCCTCCACAACCGCTGCACATGAAATCACCAAACCTCATATGAAATCAAGTACTATTTTGTTACCCTCAGCCATCACGGAAACGACAGATCACAGCAGAGATCTTCTGAACAGAAGCCTATGAAACCTCGCAGAAATCGCCTTCTTCGATCCAAAATGATGTTTTCTACTAGGTAAGGCCATTTCTTTATTATTTTCTGTTTTGAGTCCTCGTGCTGGTAGGTTTTGAGCCAAAATTCATAAGACAAAACAAAATTAGAATAATGAGATCTTTTGCAAATTAAATGTGTTTTCTACAAAAAATAAAGAAAAATTGTATAATTTTTATATTTCATGTAAAATGTAAAAGTACTGCAATGACTTCATTGTCTATCATTCTTTTGTTGACTAAAATAATGTCAAGATGATCAAGTGAAACAAGTTTCTGTCAGATTTCACACAGTCCCATAATATGAAATTGCAACTTTGTTTTATATGCTTGTTTGTTTTTCTACCTGGCTGGCTGGTACGTTTCTCAATTCCAAAAGGACGCAAAACAGAATAAAAACAAGAAATGGCCTAAGATGTCAAGATGGCCACAGATTAATCTTCTTTGCTGGCGCTCTGTTCTCATCTCCGGGAAGGAGGCAAACACGTGAGGTCTTCTACAATGTATGTCAAGATGGCTGAATTTGATTGGTTACCGCATTTTTGTATTATTTACAACCACATCACAGAATTTAACGAAAATACAACTTTCGGCTTATCTGTCTTAGATGGTTCCTAATGATCTATTCTATATGTCCGTTCTTTGACGGAACCTATTGTGTTACAACAATATCTGTAAGTATGCATGTCTGTCCGTCTGTTCATAGGAACTTTTACCAGGCCAAAGGTGCTTTCGTCGACTACTAGAAGATTGTGTTTGGTTGAGAATTATTCCATATGGAATGTTGATATGTCTTGACTATGTGTTTACGTAATGTATTGGAGTTTGTTTACTATCATTATCTAGAACTGTCCTAAAGGGACAATTTTTTTCAGAGCAGCACCATTGATATTCTGCAAACTGACTCACATGATTTGGACTTATTTCAAAGTACATATAGGTGAACCGACTTTCTTTTTTAAACTTTTTAATTCATTATACTAAGATATGCGCACACAAACATTCACACTTTCTTAAAGTGCATAATTATTCATTGTCTCGACATCTGTTTCCATGCATGGATATCAAAACATTATGTGTTACAGACTATATGGCTTATAAAATTCTTTGCAGTCAATCACGCGCAAAGACTCCGACTCCTATTCACAATCACAAGCCAAAGATTTCAATCTTCGTAAACAAAAATTCCAATCTTCGTAAACCAAGACTTCCAATGTCGTTAACCAAAGCTCCTATCTTCATAAGACAGGTCTCTCACCGTCGTAAATCAAGGCTCACATATTCGTTAACCAAGCCTCCAATCTTCGAAAGCCAAGACTACAATTTTCGTAAACCGAGACTCCAATCTCTACAAGTGAGAGACAAAATCTTTGCAAACGAAGGATCTAACGTTCGTAGGCATATAGTCAAATTTTCGCAAGCCACGACCCCAATAGTCGAAAACAATCTTCGTCAACCAAGGCACCGATCTACAAGAAATAAGACTTCAATCTTCATTAGCCAAAGTTTCAATATTTGCAACGAGGGAGTCAATCTTCGTAAGCCAAGGCTCCAATTTTCGTAAGCAAAAGACAAGGCTAAATTCTTTATCAGACAAGACTCCAATCTTCGTAAGTCAATGCGATTCTATAGTCGTATGTGTGTAAGCTAAGGCTTCAATTTGGCATCCAAAACTGTAATCTTCCAATTTTCGTTAGCCTTGGCTCTATTTTTTCGTAATCCGATTAACCAATGTTCCTTTTTCGCATACAAACGCCCCAAGACTCAAGCCTTCTCAATTCAAGGGTACAAACTTCGTAGGCTATGGCAACATTCCTTGTAAGACTCCATTCAAACTTCAATCTTCGTAAGCTAAAGATCCAATCTCTTTTCCATGCTTCGTCGGCCGAACTAAGGCTGAACAATCTTCGTAAATTAATCCAAAGCTGCAATCTTCGTAAGGGAGCAACCATATGATTTTTAAGGGGGGGGGGGAACTTTTGCCGAATTTTTTTCAGTCATTCAGAGCCGGAATTATTATTATTAATTTTAATTTTCCATGTTGAAATTACTCTCAAAGTTAAAATCATTTAGCATGATTTTTTGGCCACATTAAATATCAAATCTCTTGATCAGAGGGTTACTTTTATCTAGAATTTACCGATTAAAATCAACCGTGAACACCAGATTCGAATCTATCTTTAAAGACCCTCAGGTTATCACATATCTTACCTACCTCCAAGAACATTATGTCATCACACCAGCAGACAAAGCCTCAAATAATTACACATTTACTTGCAAAAAGTACTCTTTTGACAGTCTTGCTCAAGAGTTGGGTTTAAATTCGACACCTGAAAATCCCACTTACACCCCAATAAACCTTTCTGCCTCTGAAATAATAGATAACGACAAATCAGCTCTCGCTTCCTTTGGCTTCGACACTAACAATTTTATTGTTGTTAACTATGACAAAACCTACTTTGTAAAAGAAAAGTCCGATTCTGAAAATAAGTACACTGAAACAGATTATATTCAGATATTAAACTTCCTGATCGACAACATTTTTGTGGTGTTTGGAGGAAAGGTCTTTCAGCAAATTGTCGGAATACCAGTGGGGACCAATTGTGCCCCACTCCTTGTCGACATTTTTCTTTACTCGTACTAAGCTGAATTCATTCAATCTTTGGTCTCTGAATGGGAAAGATACATTTTGTACTTAGCTTCTGACTTCAACTTCACTTACAGATACATAGACGATGTGTTGTCCATCAATAATTCAAAATTCGCGGATTACCTCAGCAGAATCTATCCTTTGGAGCTTGAAATCAAAGAATCTACAGAGACAAATAATTCAGCATCCTATTTGGACATAATGTTGTCCTACGACACTGATGATCACATGCACACCTCACTCTATGACAAACATGACGACTTCAATTTCAGCATCACAAACTTTCCTTTTCTGAGTAGCAAACATCCCTTCATCGCCTGCTTATGGCGTGTTCATATCTCAGTTGATACGCTATGCCAGAGCAAGAACCAAATATACAGATTTTATTCTGAGAGGCGTCTTTCAGATAAGCTTCTCAGTCAGGGATAGGTTTGTGACCGACTTACATCGTCACTGAGGAAGTTCTACGGTCGATATGGGGAACTCGTCATACACTATGATGTCCTACTCTCCAGAATGATATTCTGTCATAGACCAGTTGTACCGTCCAACCAAAGGTTATACTTTATATCTTCCAAAACAGAAGTAACCGGATGTGACAATTCTACCGAATTGAAGCGACGGGTGTTGCATGCAAGCAGGAGATGCTGACTCTTCCTGGGCACCTGGTCTCTCTCCCATATCGGGAGTTCGCTTCTTTTCATGTGGTGTTGGTTTTTGTTTGTTTGCTTTGGTTCCTGTTTTATCCTGATTTTGTATGCCTTCGGTTTTTGATTTTCTGAATTATCGATTTTGTGCTGTATATAGGGATATGGTCATTATCCATATTTGCCATTTCTAGCAGATCACTTCTTTTTAATTTCAGGAATGGTATATGAAATCTATAATCTTTTCACTTAAATGTTACTCAACGTAGACAAGTGATACTGTGCTAATGACTTTTGAATTTGATTTCGTTCCTTTGAATAAAGTTTGTTTCATTTTTATTTCTACTTAGTTTATGACACACAAAAAGGTATTTACCGGGCTCGGAAGGGGGGGGGGGGTTGCAATATCATGATCCGGAAATCAAATGGTTGCTCCTTAAGCCAAGCCTCCATTATCGAAAGCCAAATCTTCAATCTTTGTAAGCTAAAGATCCAATCTCTGTAAGTCAACCCTCCAGTCTTCGCAAGTTCAGGCTACAATCTGCGAAAGCTAAGAGTGCAGCTTTTGTAATCCAATCTTCGTAAGCAAAGCCTCCGTTCTACAGAGCCAAGTATCCAATCTTTGTAAATCAAGGTTCAATTCCTTGTAAGTCAAGGCGCCAATCTTCGTAAACTAAGAGTGCAACCTTTGTAAGCCAATGCTTCATTCTTTGTAAGGCTTGCATCTACCATTTGTATGGCGAAGCTCTGTCGCAACCGGATTTGTAATGACAAAGCTCCACTACGCTAGCCACTTAAGGCTCATTTCTTGGTATTGTTCAACAGATTTTGCAGCACGGACAGCTAATTCCCTATTCTTCGTGAGCCAAGGCTCCAGAGAAATTACAAATGAACAGCGAGGGAAACAGTACGTGATGAAATCAATGCACGATTTCGTTTTATCATAATGTTAAGTTACATAAAATGATGAATTATAACCACGCTTAACATAGTATAATTAGTTCTGTTAATGATGCCATGGCTTCTGTTTGCCAGAATACAATTCTTGTGCAGAGAACTCCTAAGTGCAAGTTTTAGGTCAAAGGAGCTGTTAAGATAAGGCGTAAAATCAGCTCTGAAAAGTTGAATTTTGAAAATTGAAATTTCAAGAACTTTTTTATGTAAAAAGTATACCTATACTGCATACCATCAGAATATGAAGTAAATATTTATCTGTTTTGCATATTAATGCTAATTTTGGAGTCAAAACTTCTCTTTTTCTCATAGAAATCAATAGAAAACGGAAAAGTTTTTTTTGAACATTGTTCCCCCCGGATATACAGAAAGCCACTTTTACTGCAGATGTATATCAATGATACAATTTTTTTGGCAAAGTGGGTTTCTGTATCTCCGGGGGGAACACAACCCCATAGACGAAAAACCAAAAATGGAAAGGGGGTGCATTTTTTAATAATCGACCTTTTCGACCATAAAATATAGCACATTTGACTATTTTTCCTCTTTAATCCATCAAAAAATGTAACCTAAATATGACTGAATGAAATATACAAGAATTAGGAATGAAATAAGCAAGAATGATGTTCATTTCACCGCCAATGTGTATTTCGCGCTAATAGGCTTACATTGTAGCCATTGAATACAAAATGAGACCGTATTTTAAGTTCCGGATTGCATTATTTACCGATTAAAGGAGAAAGAACGTTCGAAATCTATTCCTGATACACAATGTAGACATATTTGATGTCTTTTAATTAATATTTATCCATTTTTGGTAAAATATTCTAAAATTTCTACGTATTTTTTGTCGATATTATCTGTTTTTCTCTGCGTGCACCCCTACCTCTTTCGACCTTAATTTAAGAATCTTAAGGTTTCTTTAACGGAATTTTAAAACATGTAAAAGGTCTGCAAATACATTATATTTCAATACTGATTAATGTTTTCCTGTATACGATTCGCCATGAAGAAGAAATAAGTCACGAGATTTAGGGCTAAATAGGGTCGTTATCTTAACAGGTCCTTTAATGATTTGGTTAAGAAGGAAGTTTTGCAGTTTTCTCTGGCTAACTTGGTCGGCGGATCAGATATAAAATTCTGCGAAAGAGTTTATCATTGTATTGAAGCATTTGGAAATTTCAAAATTGAAAGAATTTCCTCAAATTTAATTATTTTTCCATTTAAAATGCACATACATGTATAGTATACGAAAGCTGGATACTGAATATGCAGTTTTGAGTTCGCAAGATCAGCTTTCATGTAACTAATGCGTAAAGTTTCTATTTTGTACAAACTAAAGAATAATTTCTCAACCCTATGACTGATTCTGACAAAAATATACCCACGTAGCCCGGTTATGAAGACTTCATAATGTGCCGGACTGTAAAGCTCACATGAGGCAAAGATTATTATAAAGAGTGTCGTCCGGATTATAGAAAACATGGAAATCAAGTATTCTTGTGTTGGTCACCATCCAAAATTGGGTTTTCGACTCTGACTGACCAGATGACCGTAGATTTATCCGACTGGTTGTTGTATGATTGACTTCGTTCTCCGTTATTTAAACATACAGGTGACAAATGCTTGAAGTCTTTTCTACCTGGTCCGTCTTTTAAGGTGACAGTAAACGAATCTGATTGGTCCGTCTTTTAAGGTGACAGTAAACGAATCTGATTTGTTTATGCATTTTGTATCCTCCATACCCGATCCACAGCATTTAAAGAAAATTTACAGGAATTGGGTACTCTAATAATAATACGGAAGTATTCCAACTCTTTGCCATCTTGAAGATTTAAGGCACTAGACACGTATTTCGGACAGTAAAATCCTCATCAGTGATAAGTCCTTTTTCTAGGGGAATCTCCCCGGCTTTAACAGGCTCTTTGGCAGAAATTTAGGTCAATTTTAGACTTTTACTCTACATAATTTCATATAATTCAAATTTCCTCTTCTTCGGCCTCGAGCATCACTGATTGACCAATACCTCTTGAAATGCGCATATTGTGCACTAAAATTATATTTCAACATTCCGCATATTTCAAAAATGCGCATATTGTGCACTAAAATTATATTTCAACATACCCGAAACGTGCATGTCTGGTCTATTTTTGGACATAAACATTTTCATACTTTTTGGCCATATTACATTGTTTAGATTGAGGATCGCTGACGAGGGTTTAGTACCCGAAACGTGCATGTCTGGTCCATGCTGTTAATTTATCAGAATTTAAATGATGCTATTGAATTTAAAGACGTTTAACATTTGAACTACTTGGTGAGTGTCACTGCTGGTGGACCAAGAGTCCCCGGGGGCACATGTAGCCAAGTTCGATCAACTTTGGTAGATCGTCTGTCTCTTCAACGCATTTGAAATTTCTGTAACAATTTTTTTTTTTGAAATTTCTAAAACGTGGGTCCTGTAGCATCATATCCCACCCATTCTGCTTTGTCTTTTGGTACATTTTTGGACATAAACATTTTCATACTTTTTGGCATATTACATTGTTTAGATTGAGGATCACTGACGAGGGTTTAGTACCCGAAACGTGCATGTCTGGTCCATGCTGTTATCAGGATTTAAATGATGCTATTGAATTTAAAGACGTTTAACATTGACAATTCGCAAGCTAAGGCTCCAAATGCTAAATTCTTCGTACTTAGCTAATGCTCAAAGTTTCGCTTTATTATTCATCTTGCTTGCAATGCTGATCGTACATTCTAGGTATTCTTAACTGAATTCAATAACAATTATCAATATTAACTTTTTCGTGAAATGCTTGTTACTTATGAACCCAAACAATTGCAGAAGCACTTAGATTGATACTTCCATTAATGTAAAATTGTTCAGTTTGGAGAAAAAGACTGAATTCATTATATTGAAATACAAACGTTTCAGAGCTTGAAAAGTAAGCTAACTGATGACAAGCTTTTTGTAAAAGCCTTATACTATATACTTGTACTTGTATTAAGACATTCATTATCAATAGAGAGGAGAGTACAGGAATGTAACTCTAGGGAGATTCTTTTTTATTCTAAGTACTAAAATATGCGCACATATTAAGAACTCCCCTTATATTCGCACCATCTTTTGAAGTGCATTTGAAACATTCCATGTCTCGTCCTTTCCTTTCCATGCGTGGATCTCAACACTGATGTTTTACAGACTGTACAGCTGATCGATGTATTTCAATCATTCGTACACATTGACTGCGATTTCTTTACACTCGCATCCACATTGATGAGATTTTTGCAAGTCAAATCCGAAAGATCCAATTTTCACAAATCAGGCTCATGCTCGTAATCCAACACTATCTGCGTACTGTATATCTATGTACTGTATGTAGATACTCCAGTCTTCACAAGCCTTTAAATTACCTCAAATTTCGTAAGACGAAGACTCCAATCTTTGTAAGCGAAGAATCAACTCTTCATAAGCCAAGGCTCAAATGTTCGCATTTCAAAGCTCCAACCTTCGTAAGCCAAGAAATTCGAATCTTCGTAAGCTAATGCTGTAATGCCAGTATTTGAGAGCCAAGGCTGCAATGACCGTAAGCCAAGACTCAAGTCTTCGTAAGCCGAGGCTCAAATTCTCTCAAGCCACAACTCAAAATCTTTTAAGTCAAATTGATACTCAAAGTTTGGCAAATGAAAGCTCAATTATACATTTAAAAAAAACTCTCCATTCTGCATCTGCAATGTCTTCATCGAAAGCCAAGACTCATTTTTTTTGAAAACAAAGTCTTTGAACAATCTTCACAAGCAAAGACTGCAATTTTTGAAAGCCTGAACGTCTCAATCTTTCTGAGCAATGGGTCGTATTTATAATCGCAAGCTATCTCTAATCTTCATATGTCAAGGTTTACATCTTTGCAAGGAAAGGCTAAAATCATCAGTCGAGTCTTTTTAATTCAAAGGTTCATTTTTCGTAAGTGAAACTTCCATCCTGTGCAAGCCAATGCTCAAACCCTATATACCCCAAATATTGTGAGGCAAAGTTAAAATCTTCGTCAGCAAAGACTCAAAATTTAGCAATCCAATGCACTAATCCTCGTAAGCCAAGATTACAGTTTTTTAAGCTAAAGCGCCAGTCATCGTTAGCATTGTAAGCCAAGGCCCCAAACGTCTTTAAATAAAAGCCAATTGGCGAGCAAACATTCCAATCTACATTTGCAAACGCAAGACGACAACCTTCCTGAATCAAGGTTCTTATCTTCGCAAGCCAAGACTCCAATCATCGCAAGCCAAGGGTGACTCCAATCATCACAATCCAAGACTCCAATCATCACAAGCCAAGACTCCAATCATCACAAGCAAAGCCTTCAATCATCACAGTCCAAGACTCCAATCATCACAATCCAAGACTCCAATCATCACAAGCAAAGCCTTCAATCATCACAATCCAAGACTCCAATCATCACAATCCAAGACTCCAATCATCACAAGCCAAGACTCCAATCATCGCAATCCAAGACTCCAATCATCGCAATCCAAGACTCCAATCGTCACAAGCCAAGACTCCAATCATTGAAAGCCAAGACTCCAATCATCGCAATCCAAGACTCCAATCATCGCAATCCAAGACTCCAATCGTCACAAGCCAAGACTCCAATCATCGCAATCCAAGACTTCAATCGTCGAAAGCCAAGACTCCAATCATCGAAAGCCAAGACTCAAATCATCGAAAGCCAAGACTCCGATCATCGAAACTCTAATCATAGAGAGCCAAGACTCCAATCATCGAACGCTTCAGTCTTCGTATGAAAAGACTCAGTTTTTATCAAAGTAAGACTCCATTCCCACAAATCAAGACTCAAACCATCAGAAGCTAGAGCTCCAATGGTCACAAGTCTCGCTTTTACTCTTTACAATTCAAGGCTCAATTCTTTTTTTAAAAAATGCTTCAATCTTTAAAGACAAGGCATCTTAATCCCCATTGTCATACACAAAACTGCGTCTCTGGTGAGTTTCGCGGCGGAGACTTACCAGTCCAAATATTCGACTAAATAACAAGCAATTTACGAGTGCTAGTTAATGTGCTTGAATAATTTTATTCTCAAAATTGCTCATGTATGATAGTATTATAAAACTATTTTAAAATATAGACTCTGATCTTGTCGTATATACTCTCCGAGCGACAAGGGGGAGTAAGGTATTACGTACACTTGTCTTGAGATGATGAAGACAAGGCTCTTGAAAGTCTTCGTAAGCTAAGGCTGCGTTTTGCAAGATAAGAAGACAATCCACAAGGCTCGGATCTTCACAAACAAAGGCCATGGCTCAAACTTTTGATTGCCTAGACTCCTACTTTCTCTGCAGGTTGACTGTCAGTGCCCGAGGATAATTTTATCACTCACCTAGTTTTACTGTGCTTCTTCGCTGACTTGAAATATGTTTGTAAATCTGATACTGAATTTGATCAACCAGTCTTAAGCTAAGGAGTATCTCCCTCATGACATAGCTTTGTCCTTAGCTGTTAGATCATGTTTAGACTTTCTCTCTTCATATATTCACTATTTGGATTTCCTCTCTTTCGGTCTCGGGCGTCACTGATGATACTTTTTTTCAAATGCGCAAATGGTGCACCAAATTCATATGTGTCATTGATTGTTTGTTCTTTTTTGGAGATAATCTATCATATCAGCAGAATACCTTCTGTATCCCAGAAAACTGAGGCTCACAAAATATCAATAAGCCCTCGTATCTTTACACCGATTTCTCGAGTCAAGACTACGATGATACGATTCAATTTTTCTCATTTCCGTGGTCTTAGCATACTTGAGGACTCTCCAAAATGCACACTGCATTCGATCTGACAGGAGAAAATCGTCATTCCAAGTGTGCCCGAACAATTAGCGCTGCTGTTTTTGCTGCGCTCCATCTTTGTTCGACCAGTTACTCCGATTTCCCTCTTCATTTTAAAATTCTTTCGATGAATTTTGAAAGTAAATTATTTTTGTGAAAATGTAGGAAAATTTAATAGGTAGATACCATTTCAGTAAAATAAAATCCTAAACTTTGCAGTCAACATGTCAAGACTTTGGAAACGTCGCCCAAGGGTCGACAACATCTCCTAAGCCAATTTTTTTCTTTCTCCACTGGCTTGAATGTCGCTATTTGATTGGACGATATAGGTATTGTTTATTAGACTTTCATAAAATATCATCGAAGAAATTGTATACTTCCTTAAGTACGCCTAGGTTGAGACGAATAATTTTTAAACGAGCCTTGGTTGAATAAGATATTCTATAAGTAGGATTCCGTTCTGTGACATAATGCATAGTCATGCAGGACTGAATAACCGGTCTGAGTATCAATAAATTGACATTTTTCTTTTTCACATCATTGTAGAAATTTAGTGCTGAAAGTTCACATTCAAGATATTTAGGTCTGAATCTTGAAGTATATTTCTTCTGCACGAGGATTTGTATGCTGAAAAATGGGACATGATTAGAAGATATGATGTACTTGAAGATTTCTGATATAATTGAAGTCGGATGAGGTAGGGGGTTCCCAATTAGGCAAACTTATAATTCTAGGTTAAAAAAAAACGTAATTTGTTTTTGTGGTTGTTCAGAAACCAAGGGTGTCAAATGACTTTGGACAATGGTCAAAGCAACATCGCACTTGATGTAATCACAGGGACAGGAAAGTGCCTAGTATTGTCGTATTTGGAATAATGCACAGGGACATGAAGTTGTGTGATATTTTAACAGAATATTGAATAATTCTAAAAAAAAAAATCCTCTGACAACGATATTTTGTCTTTTTTCTTGTTGTGTGTTTCATTAAAAACTTGGGGGGGGGGGGGGGGGGGGGTTGAGTGAAGCTGAATGAAACACACAACACTTTATCAATATTACAAAGAAACGTTCACACTTGCTGTCTTTTGACATTCAGTAGTGCAATATACGATGCATACATTTTTATACATTGTACATGGTTAATACATTACAAAGTGTCGTGTATTTGTTTTAAAAATAATCTCTCTTGATATTTACCGGTATAACATTATTTATTTATTTATTCATTTATTTCATATTCTGTGTTAGAATTTGCAATTCTTCTTCTTCTTCCGTATCAATGCTAACCAGTTAAGTATTATCGCACTATTAGCTACCTTCGTTTAATATCGTCTAGTTATTTGTACTAAATACACAATTCATCAGTTTTCATTTATATATTTTTTTTTACATCTTTAAAAAAATCAAAATATCCATCTTTATTTCATTCCTGGAAAAATGAAAATCATTCTTATCAGAATTATATTGTTATTCATAGAATAAATGAAATATTTAAAATGTATCTAATGTATTCATAATATATACCAGTATATTATGAATAAATTCATACGGGTGTGCCTTCAAAATCTGCCATATCATCACATTTGTTTATTATTTATAGCTGTTACCTTTACTTGAACTTGTCCGTAATAAGATGTCGCTTACTATGTTACAGTCATGATCATGAATGCTCTTACTACTTTATCTTCAAAATCTTCATATCTTAAAATTTGCCCGCGGTTCCAGACAAAGTCAAGGGAGGGGGGGGGGGGTCGTTCTGAGTTGGGGAAAAAGGAAAGGGACATACAAGGAAGGGGGTCTGAGATGTAATGATGACAAATATCAAGGGGAGGGGAAGTTCTGGCAATGCCCCAATCCCACCCTTCTAGGTCCGCTCGTGAACTTTGTATTTCTGTTATCTTTTTTTAGGTTCTAGCTTAGGTGTCCGAATATTATGGCTCACAACTTTTTCTGATTTTATACGAGATATACCTGTAAATATACATTATGTGTTATTTTATTGTTGAAAAGCAAACACGGTTAAACCTTAAAACTAAACAATATTTGATAAACCAAATTTAATCTTTTTTTAATGGATTCTCGCTGACCCTATGTCACAATCTTACTGACCAGTAGGAGAAAGGGTTAGTGAACTCGGACAATATAAATAAGTTACATTTCAATCTACAACCCACCCCTATATAATCTACAAAATTTAATGTATTGCAATTTAATTTTGAATTCTTCGAGCTTTGTCTTTGAGACTAACATATATTTTGATGTTTTCTATTTATTCTAATTCTATTCGCAACACACGTGGTCGTGGCGTTAAAACCATAAAAAAATATCGCCAAAATGGTCCATTATTGGCGTTTTTTTTTTTTTTTCTTTCAAGAAGCCTTATGCCGGTATAGGGAAAGATAAATCTTATAGCTTGGCTCATTGTTAACCTAAGATTAGAGTTATCTTTCTTAGCACATGGTCAAGAAAGATTTTTTTTATTAAAAAATTTAATTGCGTATCTAAAAATCTGTCTGTCTGTCTTTTTTTTTTACTCCTGACCTCATTCGCAGATTATATTATTTAATTGGTTCTCGATTTCCAGAATGTTTTGCCTAAAATAGTGTACTGTGGATTCAAATCTCGTTTTGACAAACATAACTTTAATCCCGTTTCCTTTTTTTAAAAACATTTTTTCTTTAAGCAAGGACTTACTGGGTATAATCAGAGAGCATTACATTAGATTAAACATATTTCATTTCGACAACGATATGAGACCACCAGGCATCCTCGGAAAAGTGGGAGGCTTGTTTGCACACATTCAGGGTAACCCCACCGTTTGATACGTATGTGGCAGATGACCGACCTAAGCCGGTGTTATATAGTGGATCATCCCCCATAGCAGGTCTCCCCCCGGATGATCTGCTATATAGTAGATCATCCCCCAGGGGGGATGTTTCACTATATAGCAGATCTTCCCCCTTCCAAACCATAGTAGATAATCCCCCTATACCGTTACCGACTTGGAATTTACACAAAATTGATGATAAGTGTAATAAAATGAAAATTTGAAACGGTAAGGCATCTCCGAGTTAACGAAAAGAATGGGGGGATGGTCTACTATATAGTGCATTACCCCCCCCCCCCCCCGTTTTCGGTTTGGGTTTTTCACTTAACTATTTTAAACTATTTCCTATTTAATGCACGTTCAGAAAGGGATTCTTTTTCAATTCAACTCTGCCTTGAAAGATCAAAACTTTAGACAAAAGCGGAAATCACTGAGGTATATAAAATTCTAAACAGAGACAGGTATTCTGAAACCCGGAATGGTTATCCGGACTACTAAGCAAAGGGGGATGATCTGCTATATAGTAGATCATCCCCCACGGAAGATTTGCTATGGCAAGCGGATGATCTACTATATAGTGAAACATCCCCCAGGGGATAATCTACTATATAGTGGAACGTCCAGGGGGAAGATCTGCTATATAGTAGATCTTCCGGGGGGATGTTCTGCTATATAGTAGATCATCCGGGGGGAAGATCTACTAGGGGGATGGTCCACTATATAACACCGGCATCGATTGCCCATTGGTCTCGTTGCTTTATGTGACTATGTGTAGTCTTTTGTGTTTGATGTTTTTGATATCGTCTTTGGTGTTTGGTTATCCTTGTCCCTTTTGGTGTTTGTCATTGTGCTTGCATGTCCACTCTGTGTGGGTTTTCTTTTCTTTTTTTTTCTTTTTTTTTTGCATTGGGGTGTTTCCGGTGTTTTGCTGTGAGTGCTGCATCCGGGTCCTGCTGGAAATCCACTCATTTCTTTGTTTACAGTTATAAGATGCAATGAAAGAAACAAGTTTGGAAGTCTGTATTTTTGTTCAGCAATCTGATCCAATACAGTAGAATGAACAATCTTATGGAAACACTTTAACTACATGTAGTTTCTCCTCCAATTTCCTCCTAATAAGTGGTCCAAATTTGATTAGTCAAGAAACCTTGTCGAATATTGATGAAAATGGATGAAGTCCTAGAAGCAGAAAACGAGCAGGAATATTGAAAGTCGTGCAATTACTGAATGACAATTGATATATAGAGGCTCAAATATGTCTAATTTGTGCATTGGGAACTAATAAATACAACCGAGTTCTCAGAAAAAGAAAGAGGGGGAGATTTTTATTTTCCAAACGCAGTATAAGCCCTCTCTAAAGAATTTCCACTGTTTCGTAATGTAACTTATTATGTCATAGATATAGGATCGCCAAGGCTCGGGGATATAAAACCCACAACTCGTTTCATAATACATCGTATGAAATGAAAATTCATTTAAGATTCTTTTTATCACATGATATTGCCTAAAATTGTGTATTTCTAACGTGAAATCAACGTTTCCGAGAACTATAGAGGCGAACCACGCCGTAATCTAGAAGTCGTCTGCTACGCCATGAGAAGTAGTGTCCCCATTGTATAGATATTCTGTGCGTAAGAGAAAAGTATTTCAATTTTGAATAGTATTTTAATGCAAGAATTAATTCAACAATAACAATTTTAATCATTGATAATGACTCCGGGTCTGAATTTAACAGTTGACCGATATTTGAAAGGTCACATTTGTCAAGGTTTATGTGATGAGGCTCCAAACTTGACCAATCACATTTAAGCAGAGCGATATGTAACGTGTTATCATATCATATATTTATGAAATGGCTTTATGAAACTGCATAACGGGTGTATCATGTGATAATAATAAAATATCATGTTTTATGTACACAACATCCATTTTCAGAAAAATACAAAAGTTGCTGTAGAATCACTCGTCTTCTCGATAATTTCTGTAAAATCGTAAAATGTTTGGATTTTTTCTCATCAAAAGATCTAATATATGCTCATATTTCTTGCTTTCTTATTTCAGTGATAATGGTCATTTTGGTCTGTTTGTTTTCTTACCTGACGGAAGGATACTTTACAAAAATGTTTCGGAATTTTAAGAAACAAACATTTTATTACTATTGCCTTATTTTCATTCCACATGAGCATAATTCCTGTTGCCCATAGTATTGCTACACGTTTATTACTAGGAGCATTTTAAGTGCTAAGTGCTGTTGACTTCATGAAACTGTATAGCAGAACTTAAATATTTTAGAAATCTGTAATTTGTTTCCCGCCTAGAAGAAAATTTAGTTTGTCATTCATAATTCCCTGAAATAATAACAATCATTCTCTGTGCAAGCTCTGAAAATTCCGTATAATTCAGGAACCATTTTTTAATCTAGGAAAGGCTCCATCTAGCAGCATGAATGGAATTTGAAACAACTTTGGATGCTAGGAAAATATGTCTTTGAATTTTTATTTTCTTTTCCGCAAAACCTCTCGTTGCGTCACTTATACTAAGAGATTTTACCCAAGGAATGATTGTAGACTCAAATTTCTTTGTTTTATGATAGTTGATTTTCTATATAATTGTTGCATTCTCTAGACGGAAAATGAGAGCGAAAAGCATTACATTACTTTTGTACGAATATCAATTTTCGCCCATCTCTACAGAAACTTCAAAGAAACAGAATTCTGTCAAACAGAGAGAAAAACAAATTACTGTACAATAAATTAATGAAACGGAGAAGATAAGATAAGCCAGGCATATTGCTTGGGATTCTAGGATCGCGACAAAGCACGTGTAATATTTCGAAGAGGGATTGCATATGTTACATAAACAGGTGTAATAAGGGGGTTCTAGGTACAAGTCAACTTCTCTTCCAGGAGGGAAATTGGGAATCTTTCATCACTTATCACAGGAAAACGGCTTTATCACCTCAAATCAGCCTCGTTTTTGGCTTCTGTGATTACATTACTGACAGCTTCTAACACTTTTTATGGCCAATTATCTTTAAAAAGAGAGTATTAGGACCCCGGTCCTGGTTCTTTAACCAGATGGATTTAATTTAGTAGAAATTGGTTTTCACTATAATTCTTAAAGCATGTGTTTGTCTCCTGGTACATCTCCACATTTTCTTTCACGAAATATTAATTTTTGAAGTTAGGTTTTAGTTATTGACGGAGCTGGGTTCTTAATATATCATGCCCATTCAACATATTTTTGATTCTTGTCACAAGTTTCACTGAAAGGTAAAGTAACCTTGATCCTTGACCCATAAACCTCAAAATCAATATCTCCCCAAGCTGCTTTATTTTAAGTTATAGACAGAGAGGTCGTCTGATTGCCGCAATTCGAAAATAGACGTCTATGATTGAAACATATACCCTCTGTAACTGAAGCACATGTTTGACTCTAGCGCCACAACGTCCAATGAAAGGAAATGTGAACTTGAACTTAGACCTAATGACCCCATAATCAATGAGAGAGTTTCCCTCTTGATAATTTTAAAAATATCCATTATCCAAAATCTGAATAACATTGGATGAAAAGTTTCTCTCCAGATTTGGCTTTTAGTTTTCAACTACATGTATAGATTTTATTTTCAATTTCAATTCATTTTCAATTTCAATTCATTTTCAATTTCAATTCATTTTCAATTTCATTTAGTTTTCACTTTCATGTTGAAAAGCAATATCTTTCAAACTTGATTGCTGACGGACAAGGATACGGACGAACAGTTGGACTGGCATAGACAATAGTTATCATGTAGTACATGTACATTGTATTACGAATTTCAATCTTTTGTATCATATAGTAAAGATAAACAAATGAAATCAATCATAATTTCCAACAATTTATTACAAAAATATCGCATAATAAACATTTTAATGTTCTTCGTTTAGATATATATTATGAAATTTACACAAAGTGAACAATAGGCGTTTACATATAGACATTCACTCGTATCTCCACACGCAAATATATGAACCACAGGTGTACGACGCACTTAATTTTTTTTCTTCAGAATTTTGAATAGAGCGTCATACACCTGTGAAATGTACGCTTCTCTAGCTTTTTTGTACAAAGATCATACACAGAAAAATGAACAAATGGACTGTTCTACATGATTTCAAGTAAAGCGTGATTCATACGCATCTAACAAATAAACAGACTTGTTATGATTCAACATCCACAAAAACAATTAAAGCTAATCACACACAGTTTAATGGAAATGTCAAAAATTAACATGAAGGAATCAGTTTACAAATGATTATGTTGACATTTTTGGTTTTTGTCGGATTCACTCATCTCAACAAATGGATATAAAATCATACATCATAAAAGTTTATAATTGTGATGAGAGATACATTGGTTTATGATTTCTTATGCCTTTTAGAAAACAAATTAATAGAAATTTTGATAACTTCCTACAAAAAATTGTGAAAATTACAACAAAGAATAAGATATTCAAAGAAAACAAAGAACAAATCGAGAACAAATGGAAATACATGTATTCCTTTTTTTCTAACGGTCACTAACCAAACAATTTGTTCTAAAAGATATCCCACGAACAGTCTAAAAACAAAAATTAACAATAATATCAAAACGTTAATCAAAAGATAAACAATCATTTTTAAAACGATTACAAACTCATGAAAAACTATTCTGAAACACGGTTTCTTGGCAACACAAAGAAATAGTACACTGGAAGTCAGCAAGGGCCTTATTATTACATGTATAATACATGTGTTTGATGGTTACGAGTAGGTGTTCACGGTTCACACATGATGTATGATATATGATATACAATGGAACATACTACAATTGTACTTTATATTATAATATATAATCATACACAATAGAAATTTCAGTATCTGACATACTATAGTCATGATGGTAATAGAAGCTAGTAGCTTTAAATAACGTGAATTATGTACGTCCTGACAGATTTCGCAAATAATGACGATGGCTGAAAAATTGATGGTCACTTTGATCATATGTATCATATTTCATACGAACATGATGAAATGAAGAAATATGACGCACAATTTTACTCTGAATATTTCTTTCTTTTAAAAACATACATTTCACATTTCTCTTCAATGAAAGTGTCAAATGTTATTTTCACCAAAAAAAGAATTACAAAATACAATGTTTTCTGCAATGAGATGAATTTGAAATTGTACTTCTCATTACAGCATAGCTAATGAGAGATTTCATGGCACTAAAATGGAAATTAAAACTAATTACTAATTAGTACAAAGCGGTAGCTATGTCTTTTTAACAGACATCATACATACGTAGCCTTTGTATATATTGCATCAATTTGGCTTGAAAATTTGAACACATGTACATTGTAGCATTTCTACTCTTTGCTTCAAAAATAAAATTCACACAATGATAATTTTTACTCTGATTCAAAAAATAAAATTAAAACAATGACCATTTCTATAAGATGAAAACAACATGTAGAATGACCTCATTTGAAATGAAGAGGTTATGTATGTGTATCTACTGCAACTACAGTCACGGAATGCATTTGCAGTCGACTTTAGAAATATAATCCTCGGAAATCTTACTTTTCGTTTCAGCTAGACAACCAATCAAATTGAAGTCAAGACCAGACTTCGGTAACAGATAAGTTGCCTGTCACAGGTTTGATCCTAAATATGTGACCTTGACATAAAAGATGACCCTGACCTTCATTTAGGTATTGAGTCTCATAATGTTTGACAAGTTAAAAGTAAAGGCATCACTTTCAAAAATAAAATCAAGTTATTAACACATATATGTGAAACTGTGGCTTTCTGAAATTCAAACAGACCGATAGACAGACGATCGTCCAAGAAAGTGATTTCTAAGTGTTACCTTCAGCGTCATAAAAACAGGGTTCTCTTTTAAAATTACCCATTGTGCTAATGTACTAGGTTAACCGAGGATGAATTATCAAAACGAAATTAAAATGTCCCCCAATGGAATGAAAAAAGCAATAAACCTAGTTTATGAAAGCGCTGAGAGCTTAAATAAACCAAAGTATATCAATTTCGGATCACGACCAACTAAGCTTAAATTGGAAACCTTGACAAACACTTCATCCCCTTGCCTAAGCTGAAATAATGCACCTAAATAGCTGGTATACTCAGCAAACTGTTTGTTACTGGATATACATTTTGACACGGAATTCTGGGCCAGCTTCTCTTCGCCACCACGCGGGTATATCACATTATACCGATACAGATAATGTGACAATGAATTTGCTACAGAGTTGTCCACCTTTCCGTTTGGATAATATTCCAGAAACGCCATCTGGCTGTAAATATAGTAAAGACCGTTGGAGGGCACCACTATCCTTCCGTGACGATATGAAACATGGTGCATAAAGGCCAAGTCGGCGTCCCAGACCCATTCTTGTATCTCATACTGCAAACCTGGAACTGAAAAGAAAAACAAATTGTTTACAAAAAAAATTAAGAATTCCTAGATTTTGCAAAACATCTTTCTTTTTGGTAAATGACATACTATAATTTTCAGTTTCATAAATGAAAGTTGAGTATATGGCTCGCTTTCATTTCATTAACGAATAAAGGAACAGATGAAGCTTACAATTCATAACTTTACAACGACAACAGATGATCCCCCCACTTACTTTCTCAGAAGCATGGCTAAAATGGCCGTGAAGTCCCCTTTCTTTACTTCACGGCCATTTTAACCATGAGTGCGGCCGGGAGGGGGGGTCATATCTGCAGGCATCTGTGGGTCATACTAGACCATCACTTACTGTTTATAAATCATTGTCATTTATGTAATTATATCCCTGCAAATCAACAACACTGTATTTAAACATACCTGCTGGAGAGGTTTCCTTCCTGCTAGTAGAAATCAGGAGATGGGCGGCTGGTCTACTCTCTGAATCCGATACATCAGGATGAAAGCTTATGGTACCTGATATAAGAAAAATAAGTTATTCGTTATAAAATCCCATGATTTTGTTCCTAAATGTTATTCTTAAAATGAAGTATATTTCCTTTTGATATAAGTTCTTATTCAAAGATCCGGCTTTGTGACAACTTGCTTTCGTATTGTGAGAGAGAGAGAGAGTAATAATACTTTTAAGAAATTGGAAATATAGCGACATTTTGAAAAAAAAAGGACAGACTGGACTCTTTCCCGATCTCATAAGAAAATTTTTTATAACATTTATAAACATATTAAAGTCGTCAGATTTATCTTTCACTTGAAATCTGACATCGATGAACATTAAAACAGTACAAGAAAGAGCGTTTATAGCATACTAATCGTTTTTCATGAACTATTTTTTATTTATCTTGAGCAATATCAGCGGGGATTCGATCTGCACCGGTACAAGTATTAACAGACTGTAAAATTTCTTATTTTATGCCTCAAAATTCTTGTTTTAATGACACGCAGGAAGATCAAGTGGGCTTTGAAAACTCTCGTTCGTATTGCTCTGACGGAAAATTACGAAAATTACACAATATTGCGATGACTTCCTGTGTTTGATCCGTATCTTTCTCACTTACACTTGAAATTGAAAGGTTTTTTTTTTAGTGTTCTTGACACATCTTGACTTCATTTGAATTTAAAACAAGAACAAGGTTTTGGACGATTCTTCTTCGTAGCCATAGAAGGAAAGATAACTCTAAAGGTTAAGATTGGGAATGGTTACAGACGTATGAGGTCTTCCGACTGAATAAAACATGCGATTTTCGAAAAAAAAAATCATTGAATACAGAATCTTCAAAAGAAATGAATTTCATAATTTCTTGATATTAGATGTAACAAAGGAAAAAATCTGAAGGAAACGAATAAAAAAGCTTTCTGCTGTTTGTAGGCTTAATGCAAAAAGTTCTCATGATCGGCTCAATATCATCAAATCATACTTTGTGTTACGAATGGCCTACCTGAAAACAGATTGAAAAATTCACCCGATCTGGTAAGAGCGTGTTTCAGCATTGGAGCGACTACTTCGTGAATTAATTTGCATGTAAAGTGTCATCCAAGTGTGAAAATGATAATAGATATTTTATTCATTCTTTGATGTTATGCATTTGAAAATATCATTAGCTCTGGGAGGGAAATTGATGCCCTCTTCCGCTACAGCTAAAAACCATTAAACTGTTATAGTCGTTAATTGTGATTGAATATTGGCGAATAGCTGACGCAAATAAGCCTGAGAAGTATATTATCTTTACATCTACTGTATTCTGACCAGAAGACAAAGCTGTATCGAATTTATGTATTTCTTTCAAAAATGCACAGCCTACACCTTAACAAGTAGCACCTCTCCCTTTTGTTTTGGATCGGGGGATTAGACATCCTCGGTACCCCAGGCTATTTGCGCTTTGGCTGAATTCAGCCAAAGCGCAAATAGCCTGGGGTACCGAGGATGGGGATTCGTATTTCTCGTCAAAGCAATGAAAAATCTCAAATTTATCAAATAGTGTTAGGACAAGACAAATACTTTTTATGACTTTCTTAGATATTTTAAGTAGAATAAAAAAACACGTGTGTTTGTGAAACACAAATGCACTCGTTGGCATCTTTTTTTGAAATGTCAAAAGTAGTTCAGATTTTGAGTTCAAGGTCACACGGTCAATTTTGGTAAAAATGGAAAGGTCTTGTGAAATATGAAAGCCCTATTACTCACCATTCAAAAGTTATGACCAAGGTTGAAAGTCTTCAAAAGTAGGTTAAACTCCAAGGTCAAAAATTTTGGTATCCATGGAAAGGTGTTCTCACATGTGAAATATGAAAGCCATGTCAGTCACTTACCATTCAAAATTTATGGTCAAGGTTAACGTTTTTGCGGACAAACAGACAAGCAGACAGACAGACAGACCAAAAACTATATGCCCCAGAATCTCCGATTACGGACCTTTTTAAAGCCTAGAAATGACTTTGACCTTGATGAACGACCTTCAGCGACTTTTGTCACGAGAAGGACTATCCTATAAACAATTGAGTGAAATATGAATGAGCTCAGATGAAATAAATATGTATAGATGAATAAATATATAAATAAATAAATACATAAATAAATAAATAAATGTATAAATAAATAAAATCATCCAATCAAGACAATGGATAGTCCGACTTGCAGACCTACGACGGTGTTATCTGTTTTTTCGTCTTCGGTCTGACTGCTATGTATAGACAAAACTTGAGAATTTCTGTGCGAAAAAAAAAATTGGGAAAGTCGTCTTTTTTTGGATAAATTCCAGTCTCTTCAAGCAAAAAATAACTCGCCCAGTCCTCCTCCCCCTAAAAAATCCCCTCCAGGCCTGGTTTCACCTCTGTGCGCATGACAAACTGTCGTCGGTCAGAGGAAAATCGGAAGAGAAGAAGAGGTAAAACCAGGCTTAGAGGGGATTTTTAGAGGCAGGAGGACTGGATGAGTTATTTTTTGGTTGAAGAGACTGGAATTTGTCAAAAAAAGGACGACTTGCCGGAATTTTTTTCGCACAGAAATTCTCAAGTTTTGCCTATGCATAGCAGTCAGACCGAAGACGAAAAAACAGATAACACCGTCGTAGGTCTACAAGTCGGACTAGACAATGGATAACTCGATCAGTTGTTAGACTTTACTTAGTGACTTTCTATGCATTATAACATGCTGTAAGCTGGTACCAACATAAGATCGACTAATTAGGGTTTACATGTAAAGCAGGTTCGATATGAAATATAAAATAATCATCATTAGTACAATATCGGTATCACCTCCCATGTATCTGAGAGGTAGGATAATTAAGGTTCTCTTTGTATACCGGAGTCTGCTAGGCGACTCCGTTACTTCATTAAATGTCCATTAATTGTGTTGAGAATAAATGATCTTCCCAAATGTTTATTACATCAATTGCGATTTGTACACATCAGATGGTGAGGGTGTAGGGGGCCCTTTGTTCTTCCCACGTTTGTATTGTGATTTTGTTTAGACAGTTTGGTCAGATTATATCATAATACACGTTCATAAACAACAACAAAATAAACGTTCACAGGTGCACGTCTGGTTTCATCTACAGCCAGTCAGTTCCTGGTCCATGATCTTTGGAACCATGCACAAATGTAGGTCACATTGTGCAAGTATCGAGGGCGGAGGGGTCTGACCTTCTGAAATTTTCACAATACCTGATTAGCCACCACAACTCCCATTTTAACGTTACGTCTAGTTTCATCAATAGGCCACAGTATGCGCGGATCAAAAAAGGGGGGGGGGGTTGTTTGTGTCTTCTCAAGAAATTCTAATGTTAGTTCCTGTTTCATGATCTTTTGAATGAGACATTAATACTGGTAACAGAGTGCTCGGGTTTAGAAAGAAGAGATGCATTGGGTCTGAACCTCCGGAATTTTCACAAAATCCTGATTTACCCAAATTCTATTTAATTTTATATTCAAATCAAAGGCTCGAAACACCTCACCCTCTTTGCCAACCTGGAACCCCTGAGGCACTTTCCTAGATCCACCAATGCAAAGTTTCACCAAGTGGTCAAACCGCGAGTACTGTTGTCAGAATAACATGTACTTTGTTTTTACTCTCTGACTCTCGACTTCATGTTTTCATGCAGTGCAAAGAATTGGAAGCACGTGAAGAACATTAGAAGCCAATTATATTTGCTTCAGAACAAGGGAATATAATCAGTTTCTGACATCAGGTCTTCATGCCGACTCCCTTCTATCAACTGATCAATGTAAATATGTTTTGTTTTCTTTTTCCGAGCATCAGGGAATACAATTAACCTGCATGCAGTTTTCTGAGCGGAAGCAAGAAATGATTGGAGAACGACAAATATTATTCGCGACTCGACCCCTATCTCATCGCTTCAAGAGTCATCAGAGAGAAGCATATATCACTTAGATTTTTCTGGGAGCGCTATCAAGCCAATTAATTGGACATAAAACAAGACAATCTTACGCAAATTGGCCTATCTTCTCGACTATTATTAGTAAAGGCAGGAGATAAGAGAAACGTCAAACTCATTTCAGAGAACATGAATATATAAGAAAATCTAGGTAACATGACAATGATGTTTGTTTACTTAGCAACAAACAAAGGGCCCCTTCTGCTGGAGTATTTGACGTAAACCAGCGTTGAGTTTGGTCGGAGCTAGATGGCAATAGAGTAATCAAACCTTAATTCTAGGAAGGAATGAGGATAACAAATGTTAAACCTGATCCACGACATATGCCGTTTATGTGGCGATGTAGAGATTTGTCAAACATAATCGATACTGCGCCCAAAGAAAATATTTCTTTCACTGCAAGTGTAAAGTTCAAAACTTTAACTTCTTTTAAGTGCTCCTCTCTATCCCCCCTCCTCTCCAAACCTTGACAATGAGAGTTTCTTTAATTCTTTTCTCTTTTTTTCTAACAAATTTCTAACTCAAACAGCATATCAAAAGATACATGTTATTTTCATTCGCACACAATTCAAGGAAGAAAACGATTCATTCATCTTTTATTATTCTTTCATTTTTTCAAAATCATCCTTCGTTGGTAAATCATGGTATTGTAAGCGGTGAGCAAAATGGGTCAACTTTGGCCTCTCGCTCATGAAATTCCTGTACGAAAGGTTCGACCAAATACTTTGATAAGTAAATGTGATGTACCGACAGGGAAGCAGTATGGTAACATTGGATGGTAGGGTTCACCTCAGGTCACGGTCGCTTTAGGCATATGGATGCATATACACGTATGGCAAGACATGACAAGGTGGCAGGACATGTGCTTAATGTAAGATATGGGTATAGTAACGTCAGAGGATCCAGAAAAATCCTTCTCTTTTCATACTTTTTTGGAAGGGTGGGTGAATAGGGGTGGGGGAGGGGGGGGGGGGTGTTCAATACGTGCATGTTTAAGAAACTTCCTCTTTTACCGTAACCTTTGAATCACTATTGGTGTGATAATCCCAATTTTGACAGATATATTCCTGTGACCTGTATTGAACAGAAGTTTCACTTTCAAATATTTAAAATAATTGAATCCATACATAACAATAAAAAGTTGATCAAGAAATCTACGGGAGAGTTTACAAAGCGTTTTTACGGTAGCTACAATTAGCTACAGGAGGTACATCTATAACAATGTCAACTATGACAGGAGATTGGGAGGTTTAAATCCCTTTGTGTATATAATATGCTGTAAATTTCAGCTTTATATATGCAAATGTCTGGTCTTATAGCTTAAACTTCAAAAATTGTTTACACCGTTGCCATGGGGGAATGCATGAAATGGCCTCAAATAACACAATGGAGGAAACATATGACAGTGGGTTATATTGCGAGTAATTCATCGTATTTTCTGTGTACAGACACGTTACTGTAGAACTCATTATAAAACGATCAGATCTCGGTAACATCAAAACTTGTCTATAGTAAATCTTCACCTATCTTCTTTTAATCAGTAATTCAATGCTCATAACTTCTGTCTCTTTACGAATTTTCGACAGTAATTCTCAAAACGCAAGAAAAGCGATATCTTTCGAATAATATAATGAATCACAAAATATGAAGTATTTCAATCAAATATAAGAATATTGACAAACTTCGCATATAAAAAAAATATACGCTGAGCAATGATTTTGAGCAATCCCCTCCTCTTTTCAGATATCCGTATGTACCCCGTCTTTGTCCATTTTTTCAGTGCAAGTACTTTCATACTTCATATGTGCCTTGAAAAAAGACCTTCTTTGAACGTTTGGCCTTGACCATGACCTTCTTCAGAGTTTGACCTAGCCCTCACACGAAAAGATAACTGTCGAAGGGGTAAAGGGTATCACAATTCACAAACACATATTTTTGTTTTTATCTGTTGTATTTACTATTTATAACTTTTTATGCCACCGGAATCAAAGATTCGGGACTTATAGTTTTTGGCCTTTTCGTCTGTTTGACATTGTTAAACATTGGGCATAACTTTTGAATGGAAGGGAAGGTGATAGAGCTTTCATGTTTCACATGTGTATGCTTTGCGACAAGATCTTTTCATTGATTCCGAAATTTTGGACCTCGTCACCTTGACTTTGACCTTCTTTTCAGAAACTTAAAACTTTTGAACTGTGAGTGATAGGAGTTCCTTGTTTTCCCCTTTTTTATATAAATTACTATTTACATGTCAATTTCTTTCAGGAGCAGAAACCGGAAGTGGTCTACCGGAACCATTCCGTTGTCTCATTACCAGAAAAATTACCAGTTCTAATTGTACATGTACGTGTATCAACCCTGCTATACAGGATGACATTAATATAATATAGATCCGCCTTTGTCCGCCTAATGTGACTAATTTGGGCTTTCAATCAACGCGGCCATATATCGTGTCCTCCGATTCAAATTAGACCCTTCTATTTGTAACGTTAAACACTCGTGCTTTACTATTGATTTCCCGGCAATGACATCGTGGCACTACGGCTAGTTTCTGAAGTCGAAGACCGGCAATGAAAACAGACGGCTGACGAGGGAGTGAGCAGATGAACTTTGACAACACGGAGAGCTATTCAATCTGCAATATTTACTTTCCTTTCAATGGAATCCCCAAAGAGAGTGGTCTGCAAACATTAAACATAACAAAGAACATTTACCAGTAAGTCCGCTGCCTTACAGGCTTTTGTGATAAAAGACTTTGGAACTCGGAATGGAAACCGATAGCAATCTTTTTCATCGATTCCGTTCCGAAATCTTATCTTTCAGATTTTTTTTATTCATTCACAAAATAATTTCACTGTGATATAAATTGGTTGAATCAATAATGTTTTTCCCTCTATCGGTGAGTGAACAAAATACCTGTGCTCAGAATATTTTTAAATTTAAACAAAACAAAACATGATTACAATCTATTGTTAAACCAGTAGGACTAATGCTTTTAATGATACAACTGGAAGTGACCTTGACCTATGACCTCCAACCTTTAAAATTTATAGTGTTCTCCTTTTACTGTGACTTTTTGTTGCAAGTGCCATTTATATGTAGTTATCTCAAAGTTGGTAAATCGGAAGCCTTGGCGTGTTTCACTTCTGAAGAACAATCCCCCATTCTACATCTTCTGGTCAAAAGTTCAAATCAAAAAGCATTGTCAAGGGAAATCTTGAAAAATTCTGGAAAATGAAACATTCCTCATTCCACATCACGCACATAATGTTTGAATAACCAAAAATGACAGTAGAGTGGGTACAGACCTAGACTAGATCGAGCAGGGCAGAATCGGAGTCAGGACTTGATTGACTGGAGGGGGGGGGGTGCAAAGTTAAAAGATTTTCTGATCTTCAAAAGTACAGGGAAATTTCCAAACAAACAGTTCTGTAGAACGGAAACAAGCAACGGGGAATCAAGATGAAATAATAATATAATTAATGAATATTCATAGAAAATAAATGAGTAAATTTTCTTATGAAAAGCAAAAGAAACCTGAATGGAAATATTCACGAAGGAAAAATTAATTTATCAGCTGCTTTGAATAAGAAAACTCATGCTGGCATAAAATCTCTATTATCTCAGCTGGACAGGTAGGAGAAATCGAATGTGATGCAGTTCGTTCCACGATGATTCGATGATAAGCAGATTTGGGATGTGAATTTCCATAACATCAAAGTAATTACAGTGGAATGAATTTCAAATCTTACACCACAATGTGTTTCTATCTTCTCATCGGAATGAAGGATTCTTAATATCTCGCTAACGTGCATGATTCTCTTTGATGGTTTTTGGCAATTTCGAAGCCTGTAATTTTCTTATTTTCAGTATTACCGGAAGACGAGAATAAATTAAATTGAGAGAGAGAGAGAGAGAGAGAGAATACATACCTCTAGCTGTCTCTTGTCTGTATCTTCTTTCAATAAACTGAAAAAAAAAAAGAAATAGATGTAAAATGTACATACAGAATAGTCTTGTGAATACATAGTACATCGTTTACTGAAATAGTTAATTTCGAAAGTAAGTAAAAGTAAAAATTAAGTCAAACTCCAAGGTCAAGGTCACAAGGTCAAATAATTTTGGTGTCAAAAGAAAGGTATTGTCACAAGAAATATACATCAGGAATACGAAAGCCCTACCACTTATATAGCAAAGTGCAATCTGACATACGAAAGGAAAGACGGACAAACTGAATTTGATTCCCTGTCCTTTCGCTAAAGCGGGGGAAATCTGATTTTTCAAAGAAATTAAAGATTGTTAATAAGGTCCATTGATCATTGTCTGATTTGCTTCGGGGAAAATACATCCAAGTTCAAACTTACAGCGATCCTTGAAGATCTCCTACAGATCTACAAGTTTTTATTATTCTTTGCAAAATATTCATCATTATTAAACCTAGATTTACATTAGAATGATTAGTAGCTTCAAAGCTTGAGTACTTTGTGTTTTGTTACATCAGGCCATTATTAGCACAAGTTCTCTTCCTTCTATTGAGCGATAATAAAAACCGGACAGGCTAATGTGCCAGAGTTTGCATTTATGCCTCTTTGATACCGTAATTGCAAAAGATTTTGCCAGGCTTCATTAAGACGGGAGTCAACGCTTATTTGTGAAGCATTTTTCCTAAGTAAAAAATCAATATTTAGCTTTTATGTAGCTCTCGAGGGATTTGGTCAGACATGCTGGTTTATTGTGAGGGTCGATAGAAGCTGAATTTTGGAATCACAGTTCTACCAATGTGACGGCCTCTCCAATTATGGAAGTAGTTTTTGCCCTTTGTTGTTTATGCAAATCAAAAGAGCTTACTATTTTATCTTCATCCCTCTTGAAATACTACTTAATAAATCACGGATCCAGATTTTTTTTTCCATGAGAGGAAATTATAGGTAACAACTGAATCCCCCCTTTTTATTTGAAATCTTGCTAATTCGTACACGTCCTTCGTGACTGTCCTTCTTTGATGATTTTCTATTGCATATTCAGACTGAGTTTAATAGAGATGAAAAAGCCAAATTTTTCTATGAATACATTTCAGATAATTATTTCCTACTGTTATTGGTTCTTATACGCCTGAAATTATCTCTTTTTCATCCAAATAAAGAAAGCTTTGTCTAAATCTCGCGTTCTACTTAAAGTGAAATAATCTCCTTTAGCTTATTCTATTTATCTGTTCTTAAATGATGTTATTCAATTTGAAGACGTTTACATTTATACCACTTGGTGAGTGTCACTGCTGGTGGACCAGGAGTCCCCGAGGGCACATGTAGCCAGGTTCGATCAATTTCGGTTGATCGTTTCTTCAACGCATTCTAAAATTTCTGTTATCAAAATTTCTTGAAATTTCTAAAACGTGGGTCCTGTAGCATCATATCCCACCCATTCTGCTACGTCTTTCGGTACGCTTTTTCGACATAGTATCTTTCATACTTTTTTGGCATATTACATTGTTTAGATTTGAGGATCACTGACGAGGGTTGAGTACCCGAAACGTGCATGTCTGGTCCATGTTGCCAATTTATCTGTTCTTAAATGATGCTATTCAATTTGAAGACGTTTACATTTATACCACTTGGTGAGTGTCACTGCTGGTGGACCAGGAGTCCCCGAGGGCACATGTAGCCAGGTTCGATCAATTTCGGTTGATCGTTTCTTCAACGCATTCTAAAATTTCTGTTATCAAAATTTCTTGAAATTTCTAAAACGTGGGTCCTGTAGCATCATATCCCACCCATTCTGCTACGTCTTTCGGTACGCTTTTTCGACATAGTATCTTTCATACTTTTTTGGCATATTACATTGTTTAGATTTGAGGATCACTGACGAGGGTTGAGTACCCGAAACGTGCATGTCTGGTCCATGTTGCCAATTTATCTGTTCTTAAATGATGCTATTCAATTTGAAGACGTTTACATCTATAAGAGTCTCTTCTTCAAATTACAGTCTATTCTTTGAAACCAAGAACGGTGTATGGAAATCCGAAATGGTATGGAAAATTTGAATCGCATCTTCTATAATAATAATATAGACAAAACAATACATTCCGGGAGAGAATTCGGTTTTTACAGCGGCGTTGTATTGGAATTATGATTGATAATAGCATGACTGGCTCGCAGCGGCAAAACGTCCGTTTTCCGTGAAAATCTATTGTCTGTTTTACACTGAATCTGGCTTACAATTGGAAAATGACGTGTCATTATGCAGTTATTACCGTTTTCGCAATTTTGGCAGCATTTCCCTCAACACTGCGGCGAATCTACAGTATTTGGAATGGAGTTCTTTGTTGGAAATATATGATTTACGATTTCCGTGCTTCCAACAAAGCGTTACATTTATAATAAAGACCATTTCAATTTACCCTGTAGATACTGCCTTCTGCGTTTGATTAACCTAACGACTTTTGGCGTACTTTTATGCAATGCTTAATTTAAGGGGAGATAAGTGGATCAGAGAGGATAGATGGCGCATGCATCCCCTGCAGTAGGGATTTCAGTCACGTGATCTTTCAAGCTGACAAATTGATCTATCGGTTACCGCACTAAACTTACCTTACGATTTCTACCAGAATTTTTAATAAAAATATATAATTCTTTCTCTAAACTTAAAAGTGATATTTATTCTTTATATATATATTGTATTTTTTATGATAATATGAACAGAAGCGGCGAAATTATCGAGTTTTTTGGACGACAACGCACGAATTGTACACCTCTCGCTGCAAATATCTATGGCACGAGGAACGGCTCGTGAAGAATTTGAGGGTCGTTCTGTTTGGCGGCTTTTTCAGCTTATTCATTAATATTCATAACATAAAACTCATGTATGGTTAGATAGATGGGACTCTCCGATTGATAACCGAAGTTGCGCAAAAGTTGAACTCCAAATATAACGAAAGTTGTGACATTTTTCAGTTTTCAGGGGAATATGTATCACTTTTGATATCATCCTTTCTATTTTGCGCACTTAAATATTAAAAGTTTGAACATTTCCGATTATTTTGATATATAGAACACCAAATTTTATCATGGTTTACCTAGCTGCATTCCGATTTTCCCGCCTCGACCCCCTTGATTATTTACTGCGTGATAATGATTTCCATGCCGATTTCACGCAAGTTATCAATAAAGTGTTCGATTTCTTTTATATTTTCTTTAAAAGACGAGTGTAAAAAGGAACAGGGAAATACATATACATGAAATTTCATTAACGATAATATGAAATGATCAACATTTTTTTTCAGAACTATCGTACGTACTTTAAAGGATTCTCTCGTGTGTGCTCTTTTTTTGGGGGGAGGGGGGGGGGGGGGGGGGGAAGGGGGTTTACTTACGCAATAGCACTGATAGACTCGTAAGATCGCATGTTGTTATTTTTTCTTTTTTTTTTTTTTTTCTTCCTTTATATATTTTTTTTCAAATTAAGCTTAATTTCACCGAAAAGAACAAAGGTATATCTTTATCGACATTTAGATACATGAAAAATCTTTTCTTTTTTTTTTTGCCATGGCAACAGAAATGAAGTGCTTTAAAAGCAATAATCACACATTTTTGGTATTTCTTAAAATATTATTTCGATTAACTTTCAAGTAAAACACGTGAAAATTAAGTTTATAAATCTTAAGATTTTCAAAATTTGTTTATTTAAATCGATAGTGGTCATTTTGTTTTAAAATGGTTACCATGGCGACGCAACTAAATTATCATTGTAATATAAAACGAATAGCTGAAGTCTTTACAAACAAAATGATGTACAGATCATTCAAATAGCAGTAAGATTATTTAAGTTATAGCTATTTCAATACGCTGACAGACCACTCCAAGCTAAATTTGAATGGTGCCACATCATGAGAAGTTTTATATTGTACGCTATAGGATATTGTGTCACAGAAATGACACCAATCATCAAGCTTTCAACTTCATTATCTCTGTACTCGATCAACCGATTTTGATAATTTCTTCTGTAAAATGCTTCTATTACACAGAGCAATGTAACAATCTTATAATACATGGATCTAAATAATTAATGAGTTTTAAGGTGAAATCCCTACCTGCAGACATGTGGAAGTTCATACTGACTCAGAAAATAATCGGATGAATGAATTTACAATACTTTACCCTGCAACCAAGTTTAAACGAAAAATTCTTTACTTATGCACATATATATGCCCTAAACAAGCATTTATCGCTTAATCTGGCGTAATAAACGGGTCTTTTTTCCTTTTTAAGTACGGATGTCATTGCCTTTCCGCACATTGACATTTTGAAGATGATCATATCTAAAAATAAATGGTTTTATTTAAACAATTAGTTACGCAATCCATCGACCTCCTCCATTTCTAACTTGTAAAACATCAGAATTTTTGCTCTTGAAATTCCGGGTTCGGGTAACCTCTTATCACGTTTTACTTTTGAATTTTATGATTTTTAGACGACGCCGACGCTGTAAAAAGATCCTTCAAGTAGACGTGACACAATTATGGCACGTCTGTTTAACAAGGGAATAATAAGGAATATTTTGATAAAACAACACTTATGTCTAAATTTGTATAATCATAAAACATAAGTACCGCAAGTACAATATATACATCCTTAAGAAAATACGAAAGAAAGTAAGTGAAGAGCAATTAGGTCTTAAGGGTGCAAACACTTGACTTTTGGCAATCGTCATCACAAAGAGATATACACTTCAGAATCAAAACGGATCGACGGAAAAGATAGATAGGGTTCCTTATCTTTATAATGCGAAAACGTTTTTCTGCTGTCTATTCTTATCGTATGAATTTCAAACTTACCGTTTTAGAACAAAGACCATTTGCTTTTGTGTGTGTAAAGATTTGTTTTCTCAATCTATCCAGAAGCATTTATTACACATTACTGAAAAATTATACGTCATTATCATACAACCATTATTTTCTTTCAAACCGCCTTTCAGGATCTACAAGGTTATTGTTTTTACACGTCTAATACAAGAAAATCGGAAAACAAATAAATCAAATGAAAAGAACATTAAAGGACCAACAATGAATAAATATTTCAATAAATAAAGATAAATAATAAATAAATTAACGAGTAAATAAATAAACTGGGGTTTTCTTCGCTGTACGTTTCGGCCATTTGGCCTTCATCGGCGCCGATGATGATCAAATGGCCGAAACATACGGGAAAGAAAAGTGTTTTTAATCAATTTCAATGTCAAGAGACTTTGTGGTAAATAAATAAATAAATAAATAAATAGATAAATAAATAAATAAATAAATAAATAAATAAATAAATAAATAAATAAATAAATAAATAAATAAATAAATAAATAAATACAATCATGTCCATGGCATGTACTTAAAAGAACAGAGGGAACAATATATCATTGTAACAATATACAATATCAATATGAGAATGTATTAAAAAAAGATATTCAATTTTTCTTTTTAGACATATAATTTCCATGTATTGATGGTGAACAGATTGGTAACAATGTACACATAATAAAAACGATACATCCTATCCCCAAGTCAAAAGATATGACCACGTGTTGCGTCCGATCGACAAACGCATTTGCATGCAGATCCTACATATGTTACAAAATACAAGCAAATCACGACCACTGTTGAACATAGATAAAGACTAATCCGATTCGGGGTAATTCCCCACAAAATCAAAAGCCTAACCTGTTCATTTTGTGCGTAATATTGTATATTGATCGGTTTTAAGAAGGTATTATTTCACGTCTCTGTGAATTAATACCTATCATAAAAATCTGTTGAAAAGAAATGATAAATATGACAGATATATAAAGACGACAAAATATCACAGACAATAGACAGTGTCTTGTCAAAAACATATGAGGAATTATGTAATAATCCTCTTCTTCATAGATTAGGGTGGAGCAGGTAGATATGTACCTTACCCATTTATCGTGCGCGGACCTATGGGTTGGTTTGAGGGTAAAGACCACTCCCCATGGATTTTGTTAGGATTTATTCATTTTTTCCGATTTATATATATTTTTTCTCACATCATAGATTGAATCCTCAACCCCCCCCCCTTCCTCACACAAACACTTTATTCTGGCTTGGCTGGGCTGGACACCCATGGAGAAATTTTCTAGATCCGCGCGTGTTTATATGAGAAACTAAGACCTGCCATTATTATGTATTAGGAGATTAACATAGTTATAAAGATGTGGACATTAACGTCATAGAAATATTCATAAATTACAAATGTTTTCTAAAGCCTGAAAATCCCTGTCTCCATACAATGGAATCATATAAACAAGTCATTAGCGTTGGAACTTTAAAAATAATGCATACATCTTTTTTTACAATTTCTTTTCACTAGTTTCACTTTGCGTGGAAGACTAATTTGCATTTCTGTCATCTGATCCCAAATCAAAGAAAAACTCCACTTTTGTTTCGAAAACAAGTTCGTAAATTAAATGAAATAAACACAATTCAAGTTGGAATCGACAGTAACCATATATCACAAAATAGCAATTTTTAGCATTCCCTCCCAAACATAATCATTGAGATGAATAGTTATAAGTCATTAAGCGCCTCGTCTTCATTACCGTCTAAAATTTGAGCTCATATATGGTTATATAGTCATAACAACCAATAAACGATTAAAATAGCAAAAAAAAAAAAAAAAAAAAAAAAGATAAAAAAAAATTGTGTATTGGATATCAGAAATTAAGGCATGGCTTTGACACACGGACTAATGATGGAAAATGTCGGAAATCACGAAATAACTATTGAAATAAGAGCTGACTATGTAATTCGAAAATCAATAGTAACTTAAAAGCTTAAGATATTGCAATAATCTTGGAGGAAGATCGGAAAATTAAAAGGTTTCCTAATGTAAAACGGGAAAAATCAATGGGAATATGAGTTCCACGACAAAAGGAAAGCTAATTTAGCGGACTCCTTCTATAGGGTTGGTTACATGGAAAATTTGTCTTAATGATTAATTACAGGACTTTTGTTCCTGGAACAAAACGAATTACGACGTTCGATCGGATTTCACAAATCAACAAAACTCTAGTAATGAAGCAGTCCCAACGATTTATCTATATATACGGATGATTTCTAATCCGAAACGAACATATTTATAAAAGGTCTTGCAGAAATTTGCGGGAGAAAAAATTCCACTTTAAATAATATCATCAGAAAATAAGAACTAGTGGTAGCATTTTGCACAAAATATCTATTGCAAGTTTCCATATATGAATTTTCAAACAGAACGATATAGAGTTCCGACATGAATTTGTAGTATTAGAAACAGACTAGAAATTTGAAAAAAAAAATCTTGTTCATAAAAAGAATAATGTTCAAAATGGAGGAAAAAAGCGTTTCGTTCTTTGCCAATTTTTTTTCTTTTTTAGAATCACTGCTGGTGCTATAGATATTTTGGTGAAAGGGGGGGGTGTACTTGGTAGTACCGTAGTTTACAATTTTGCATGTGTAGTTTCTTGGATCTGTATTTTAGACGAATTCATCACGACATTTGTATATCATTCCATGTCAAATGTATAAAGATGCGACTGGAGATTTCAGTAAGTCACAAAGCAGGTATCAGCTTCTGTCTTGTCATCTTGTTAATTAAGTTTTACCTTGATTGAGGTTACGTGATAACTAACGAACGTTGTCGTTATGTGTCAATCTAACATGCAACTGAAATCACGCGAAATTAGTTAGCCAAGAGTCAATTAGTGTCTGCAGCATGATGGCGCTGGTGTTCTGATTTTACCAAGTATATATTCAGAAAGACAAGAGATCGAACACAGATCGATATGCACCGATCGATTTTAATCCGGTAACTTTTAAATCAGATTTAGCCTTGGAAGGCTGCAATGTAAATACTGCTAAAACTTAACCATGCGTTTAAATGTTGACTGAGTCAGATTGCACGAGGAATTTCGAGCCGTTTGAATGTTTGGTTAACGATTTTGTCAGTCAATTATTGGAATATGTAAATGAAGATAGAAGTAGAATTTGGAGTCTTCGGGTGGATTTAACACCGGAGAATCAGTCAATACGGAATTTGTCGCTATTTTTTTCACCGTTTAATGAAATAAAAGGGGGTTTTGACATGTAACAACTACACGGGCATATGGCGAATATCCGTAGGCCAAGAAGGGTGTTATACATAGTGTACATAGTGTTGATTTTCTAGCCATTTGGACCCCGTTTTAAGGACCCATTTCCTACATAAAAAAAAGCATGTTTCCCATGATTTCCCAATTCATAGCTATTACAAAGTTTCCCGTTGAACCTTATAAATTGCAGAGTTTTCATGGTAAAAGGCAGATTTTTAACTGATTCGATATATAAGAAAATATCAAGGAAGGTCCATAATACTGTATAAAGTTTCCAAAATTAAGTAATATTTCATAATTCCAGGGGACCCAGATCCTTTCCAAATATACTGAAAATGAGCACTGATGTATCTCCCTTACATTTGATCGTTGTTCGTGACATTTTGCTTTCATTTATTTAGCGTCTTTTCCTAAAAGTGCCGGGGATCGGAGGCCGGAGGGATATTCAGAGGAAAAAAAGGAATTCTGGTTTCCGACGAGCGCCGTGGTTTTCCATGGTACTGCTAGTTTAGTATCGGGGTATTCCGCGGGAAAATAGGGGATCTACATGTGGATGTTGCTTACGATACTATGACAAACAAGACTCTTGCCCACGATATTAAAATTTTGAAAACACATTCCGCTTAAAAATAAATCCTACGCAAAACGGAAGCCAAAGTAGTTACTATCAATGACTATAGTAGGAATGTATTTATTGTACTTGATGATTCATACTTCGTAAAGTTATAGTACTTTGGACTTCCGCTGGTTTATGTATAGAAATTTTAAAAGTTAGACCTAAGAAAATTTCTTTATCTCGGAATTTGGTGAAACCAAAATATTTAGAAAAGTGGGGAAAAGAAAACATCAACATTAAAATGAATTTCCTGGATAATATGTAACGGATACTTTTAACTTTGAGATTTTATAGCAGCTATCGATATGAAGATCTAAAACATGTACAGTCATAGAAAATTATCCCCGATATAAGACAAATAAGATAATGAAGTTATTCGGTTTGTATAATCAATCTACATGTATGAATATCTTTCTCAAATGCTTTCATTCTAAGAAAAGTTCAGTCGGACCTGCACAAAGAGCCCTCAACTTTGAAAATGGTATATTATAGTTTCCAGAGTGTTAAACGTCTTCAAATTCAATAGCATCATTTAAGAACAGATCAATTTGCAGCATGGCCATGGTCCAAACATGCACGTTTCGGGTACTTATTAATAAGGATAGTCGAGGATAGTCATAAAATGGGAGAGGGATATTCTTTTTGGCCTGTCTGTTGCCTTTTTGTGTGTCTGCAAAAAAAACTTGAACACATGTCTTAACAATGGCCCTTACTCTGTTAGTGATAATGGTTTCGTTTTTCACATCAGTGTCATCATGATATAGCCGGATCTTATGACCTTGACCTTGTAGTTTGATGTACATTTGAAGAGCATCTTAAAATCATATTGACAAAGATTCTGACGAGTGCATTCCTTCATATCATTTCCCCTTTTTTTCTGAAAAGGATGCTTTTGCCGCCTCTTTTCCCTGTTTTTCTTCCAACTTTAGCGACAACCCTTAATTAACTCGTGCTTTGTGACCCACACATTTTCAGATTTATCATGAAATTCTCTTGTTCACAAAGAAGAATCTTAAAAAGTATGACTAATTGATGTCTGAAATCTTGAAATGTCAGTCTATTCTTTGCCGAGTCAAATTCGTTTAAGGTTTCACGATATGATATCCAATAAAATCAGAAAACTTCTCGAATATCAACAAAATACATTCTCATCGAACATTGATACTTTCTTAACGTCATAAAAGAAATAATGAATAAATCGCAAGAATTCTTCTCAAATAGATAAAACCGTCATTTTCTTTTAAACCACATATTCTTTAGATAAAACGAAATTAATTGAATTCTAAACCATTGTCTGATCTACGTAGTCTGGAAATCTATACATTTTTTCAGTAGATTCAAATGTTCTTCAGAGAGCAGGGAATTGAAGTACACAAATTTTCGGCTCTTCGGCCTTTTAGACTTGATAAAAGCCAAGGGGCCGAAAATTTGAGTACTAATGTGTTTGTGCGTTTATCTATAATTTTTTGTCCGTATATTATAATTTGAAAACATGTGAATGGAGACAAGAAGCTGACTTGTAATAAAATAAATAAGCAATTTAGACGAAAATTATACTGGTTCAGTATGTTTTTTTTTGTGGCAAATTACAAGGGCGGATTTAGGGGGGTTTGGGGGGGTTCGGGAAAACCCCCCCGGTTTCCCAATTTTTTTTTTTTTTTTTTTTTTTTTTTGTAACATTAGCACTCGGAAAAAAAACCCTGCAAACTGAGTAATAAAAAAAATTGCTTAATGTCCACCAGAATTCACTATTTTGAAACAAAATTTACAAAAATTTTCTGATACATTCTATCGCATATATGTATCGATTCGATATCGTATCAATCGGCGTATTTGTGGATTCGTACAGACAATCGCGAAGTTTTTGTTATGTACGTCGCAGAGGGGGTTTACTGTTAATTTTACGAAAATTAACATTAACAAATACTATGATATGAAGATGTTCAAATAATTTGCAAAACATGTACGTGTGTCACACAATCAATGTAAATGGTACGGGGATTAAAACCTACACGTTTATGTCCTCATATACCCGGTTTGAGTATTTTTGTCATCTACAAATTTGGTTAAAAACATACTTTGAAATAACCGGAAAATTGGGCAAATATTTAATATTGTATATAGCTCGAATATGCTACGGGGGCCTATAATTATGCATTCAATTTTTCAAAGCCAAAACCCAATGATACTCATAATTTTTTACTCGATATCGTACAATATTCTTAGTACATGTTACAGCAAGGACAAATCAACAAGCCAGAAGCGAAGCCAGGCGTACATTTGTACGCAAAAACGTCCACATCGTCTCGCGAAAAAAAAAAAAGGAGAGCGCCTCCCCCAGTAGCCAAAAGAAGGTGGAGGTTCTTTTGAAACTCCACTTTAATTTAAAGCAAACTACTGTTCAGAAATATATCAGAGACACTCCAGAAACAACCGATTTGAATGCATTATTCGTAATTTTCTCGTGTTTCATTAGAACTCAATACAACCATGCGCGGATCCAGAGGGGGGACCGGGGGTCTGGAACCCCCCCCCCTCCCCGAGATTTTCGGAGGTGGGGTCCAGCTTTGGCCCATTTCTAATTGAAATAGGTCTAAAATGCATGAAAGGGCGTTGAAACCTAAAATTTCGGCTCGCTTCGCTCACCAAACTATTTTTTCTGCAAAATTCCTTAATCATTATCAATTGTTCATACTAAGTAATTTTATATAATTGTCTTGGGTCTTAGGAACTCATATTTTGAACAGTCCCTTACTTCATAGGATGTAACCTCCTTCATCTTTTTCAAGGTTTTGTCACTTTAAGATGTCTGAATATTTGGAAAATGACACATCTCTTATCTATTTATTCTCATGAAATTCGCTCCACTCGCCGATATAAGGAGTGAAATATTCAATGTTATAAATAATCATCTCGATCGAATCAAGACAAATTAATATTTCATATCTAAAAAAATTTCTGGCTCGCTACGCTCGCCAATTCTTCATGAACATAAACGTGAAAGGAAAGCTAACAAAATTGCCCCCTCCCCATCATGTGCACCGATATATATGTACCTACATGATAGGTAGACTTCCTTAAATTTTGGATCCCCTCTGACCAAGAATGCTGTATCCGCGCATGATACAACGATCGCTAACAAAGCGCGAGCGGTCGATTGGAAAGACTTTATGTGGACGTACATATGTAAGTATAAATTTAGGGAATGTCATGTTCACATCTCAAGTTTTCTTCATCTTAGATACGGTTCATCGTCTGCTGACATCGATTCATATGCGTTATCCCATCTAAATTCAGCTCAAATACGCTCCAGAGGTCAGCAATTTGCTTCATTTTTTCCAAATTTTCACGGGGGACCCCCTTCAAATGGATGGGTAACATATTTCCATACTGTCCCCACTTGACCCTTCGGGCCTCGCAAGTCATCCCCCCAAAAAGTGTCTGTGCCCCCGGACAGCTGAAGTTCTTGGTCCAACCCTTCTTTATAAGACGTCCACATCGACAACACCCTGGCTACGTCCCTGCCAGCAGTAAAGGAGAAATTATTTTATTTAGAAATCTTTATTAACCACATTAATTGAGTGGAAAAAATGGTCTGAATATTCGAGAAGTTAAGGAGAAAATGTGCTCCAGAATGCACCATTTTATTCCATTTTTTCAAAAATTTTCCCCGAAACCCCCACCTACAGGAGGGGGCAACCCCCTCCCGTACCCTCCCCCACTCGGCACTTCGTGCCTCGAATCTACCCTTTGGGTCGATACAAAACCCCCCCGCTTGCCACTCTGGATCCGCCACTGAATTATCATTATCTTTGTCGGTATTTTTGAAAAATATCTGAATGACGACAAACAGACACACCAAATCATCTATTAAAGATGTAGACTTGTTGAATTTATAAAGTGTTCGAAAATACTTACCAATTCTAACATCAGTAACAATTCTTTAGGTGTTTCTACACAGCATAATTCTGTCCCGTCAGAATCATGCTTTCTGGAAAAGGTGTCCAACATTTTACTTTCTTCTGCACTGGGTCCTAGTCTTATATTATCACATGGAACACATAAATCGTCTTTTTTCAATAAAGCTGCAATTTGTTCCCCTACTTTCGGCTTGTGTTCGTGTGAAACAAGGTCATGACTGAGCTTCCCAAATAACACGGCTATCACAATGATGAGAATCAGAATCCCTGCTACCACTACTGCTGTAAGTCCGTATAAATATCGTCTTAACCTCAAATATTCATATTTCAAATTTTCAACTTCGAAATTCACAGGATTTTTCTCCAGATTTGTAGTTTTTCCTTTTGTTGTAAGATTGTTTGGCTTAGTGCCATTCCTTAATAGAACTTCATGACTGTCACTCTCATGGTCCGACATATTTGCTATATTTTCCGACATTGGTGGATTACTGGCCTGTACTCCCCAGTACAACCAACTGACATCAAAATTAATAGATCTATCCTAAGCTTCTGGTACTACAGTTTTTCCCAGCCTCAATCAATCACGGCTAACTGTAAAAATAAAGGCTTGTCAACGCTCAGCACATTCAACCACAAAAAAACTGCTTCAAATCCACTAGAATTATGAACAGTGCACCGTGTCAATACTTATACAATACTCTCATGGTTCTAAAGACTTCTGTAAATAATTAAGACCCCCTCTTGTAGATAAAGATATATACAATGCACATATATATTTACGCACGTAAAATTACCGTTACTCAATGCTTCGCTGAATCCATGTAGTGAAGTATTGAATTATACGGCCTAGGTCATGTGATTTACTCCGCTATCCAATAGTCGGCGCTTTTACAACATGCCTTTTGGATTACCGAGCGCAGCCTTGGTAATACACATTGTTTTCGATTAGCTCAGAATTACATGATAATATTTATCCTTTATACGATTTTAGCAAGATTTTACCTGATCTACAAAACAGAGGGAACTCAACGTCTTTATAAAGTAATTTTAAAACACTGAACTTTAAATATATAATTCTGTGAATGACATTGTCTCCAATAATAGATCGTGTTGGAATACCCGAAACGAATTAATTTAAATTGTCAATGGTAGGTAAAATAATCATATCAAAGTTATTTTGAATGGTTATTCAGAACTTACTCAAGGCGATAATGTTGACTCCTATACTCAAAAGAACTTCTAAACAAGAAATTTCAAGATTTAAAAACCCCACATGTAAATTCAAATAGGTCTTTTCAATGGCAATAAAAGAATCACCTACGTTCTTTGATTTTGAAACCTGTAGGTATGTAAGAAAGAATTGAAAAGAACTTCAAAATCAAAGTATGTGTACTTTATTGGTATGGTGTAACCAATTTAAAGGAATAATGATTTCGAAGGAAAATCGATTTAAAAAAAAACACACGCACAAGGCTTGAAGGTTTTCTTTAGATAAAAACGAAGACTAAAAATATTAAAATAAATGAATAAACGACGGAATTGTCATTTAATATTCTTCGAAATTAAGAGCCCATCGTGTACTTGGGAGTCAAGGGGAAGGTGATCGGATATTCTTCCTCAATATCTTTTTCTTTCGGTTTTATTGGGGGGGGGGGGGGTTATTTCTTACAGTTTGCCGATTGTAGGTTGGAATCCCCCCCTCCCCAATTTTGAAAGAATTTCTAGATCAACACATGTATTATAATAAGAGAATTTACTGAGAAATACTTGGTTATCATACAATGTACACATATGGATGCGCACCTCAAATGAAAAGAAAAGAACAAACAAACAAAAACAAAAACAAAAACAAAAAAAAAAACGGGAAAAAATATTGAGATCATGTACTACACTGAATTTTTACGGTATGAATAATATTTGTCTTTTTCATTTATGTTCCCACAGGTGCACTTGTTTCGTCATAAATATTTAAACCAACACGTACTCCATCAAAGAATCAAACGGTTCAAATTTTAAATTTATACAACATGAGTTTGCATATAAAATAGCAACAGTGCTATTGTCTATTCTGTTTGATAAGTATAACATTTCACGTTTAGAACATTAAAGATATCAATAGGCTTAGTAAACGTACACAAAGGCACAAAGAGAGAAAGAGAGAGAGAGAGAGAGAGCTTCCTTCGAAAAAAAAAGAATATACACTGCATTATCAGTCCATATGTACATTACTTTTGATATCCTCCTCCCATGTTCTTCGAGTAAATTTTGAAAGAATAAGAGAACAACATTCTGATTTTTAAATTTTTGATAAGAAGTGAGGCAGAAATTAACATATTTCTTTTGGCTTTGTTTTTAGTTTGATCCCCCCCCCCATTTCAGTGCCGAATGATCTGTTTTGTCATTTATTTGATATGTTAGGTAAAATAAATAAATAAATAGATAAATAAATAGAACAACGGGCGTCATTCGGACATCAATCAAACACGTTCATTTGATTGTCTACTCTCACAAGTTCCAATAGCTGGATTTTTTTACCTATGATGATGATGTAATTATGATGATGATGATGAGGAGGAGGAGGAGGAGGAGGAGGAGGAGGAGGAGGAGGAAGAAGAAGAAGAAGAAGAAGAAGAAGAAGAAGAAGAAGAAGAAGAAGAAGAAGAAGAAGAAGAAGAAGAAGAAGAAGAAGAAGAAGAGGAGGAGGAGGAGGAAGAGGAGGAGGAAGAGGAGGAGGATGAAGAGGAGGATTAAGTTAAAAAAACAAGTTTATATCTTATTCTCAAAATGTGTTTAGATGTATCGAAATTGATTTTTCAAATAAATACATCATTTTGACGAAGACCATATAATGATAATGCAAAATAACTGGTGATACATCAACTCCATATTCAGAATGGTAATGTCTAAAATTTGAATTACATTCAGTGTAGCAGATGTAATTTTATTACTAGCTCTTACTCCATCTATTTCTTGAGGTGATCATTACACGAAGAACATTTTATGTTAAGGTTGAATTTCACCCATAATTTTGCTGAAAGCATTAGAGTAAATTGGTTTCCTTTAGATTTTCGATACGAATGTTGTATTGATTTTTGTTTTATATGCCCTACCGACTAGTTTCCTTTTTGATAAAAGCTTTCCTAAACGTCTGACAGTCCAGCATTTACAATGAATGCCTATTTACTTTGATAAGGGCAACCGTTGAAAAATCAAATCAAAGAACGATAGCACTACGCATGCGCATGACCAATAAAGTGGACTCCAACAGGAAGTGAATTCTCAGAGACCGGAACAATCTTTTGTGACTATCGATCCCAAATGGTGGAAAATAAAGAGTCTCCTGAAGATAAAATCCTGTTTTACACATACAGATTGATAGTATATACGTCGTGAACTTGTTACTTCTTGATTTATTTGCAATTTTGTAACTTTTACTTATGATTTGAATATAGAAGAATCTCAAGTTTGCGTCGATAAAGATCAGAGAGGAAATACAAATTGTAAAACGATTGAAACTGAATCCATGTATTTCCATCCAATTTCAATATTACTGCATTGGTATCATATGTCATCGGATGAAAATATTTGTTATACTGAATCTCCTCTTCCGAAAGGGTGCAATTTGTAACTGTCTATATATACAAGTATATGTATGTACATAAGAAGACGATATGAATGTAATTGGATGCAAATGCACAAAATTTGAATCATTTTTCAATTATGAATTTCCGATGATAGTCCATCAAATATACATTAAAGAGACATTTCTGATGACAGGCGAAGTAAAACAATGTGTATAAAGCTAATAGAATAGGAAAAATGTCTAAAATAGGACAACATTGCGTTTAAAACAGCAGTTCAAAATACGCAAGAGCAAGATTGCAAGAAATAGCGGAAATAACACAGAATAACCACACTTACAAAAATTAGGAGCCAGTGTAGCTCTCATCAAGAGAGGCAACTGATAGATAAACCAAGAAACGATAGCATGAAACACGGATCACGATTTATTTATAAGAAATCTCTGTGTGTTTGTAAAGTATCTGTGTGTTTGTAAAGTATCTGGGTTTTTGTAAAGTATCTGGGTGTTTGTAAAGTATCTGTGTGTTTGTAAAGTATTTGTGTGTTTGTAAAGTATCTGGGTGTTTGTAAAGTATCTGGGTGTTTGTAAAGTATCTGAGTGTTTGTAAAGTATCTGGGTGTTTGTAAAGTATCTGTGTGTTTGTAAAGTATCTGTGTGTTTGTAAAGTATCTGTGTGTTTGTAAAGTATCTGTGTGTTTATAAATTGTCTTGGTGTTTGCAAAGCAAAGCATCTTGGTGTTTGCAAAGCAAAGTATTTGGGTGTTTGCAAAGCAAAGTATCTGGGTGTTTGCAAAGCAAAGCATCTTGGTGTTTGCAAAGCAAAGTATTTGGGTGTTTGCAAAGCAAAGTATCTGGGTGTTTGTTAAGCAAAGCATCTTGGTGTTTGCAAAGCAAAGTATCTGAGTGTTTGCAAAGCAAAGTATCTGGATGTTTGTAAAGCAAAGCATCTGGGTGTTCGCAAAGATCCAATGCTATAGGTACATGATGTAAAAAAAACTTCTGACCAGTGTACATGTGTATGCAAGAGGGGTGATTATGGCTTCAATTTTGTCGTATTTCTATGTCCATCGTCTTCATTTCACGCTACTTACAATTCACAAAATCATATATGCTGCAGAATTTACTTATGTTCAAATCCAATGGTAAAGTATTTATACGTGATGTAAGTTAAAGTAAAGGCTTTTAGGTCAAGCATCTTTAATGGAAGATGTATAAAAAATCAATCGCCATTACCTGGGATTCGATTCTGGAATCATAGACAGGACAGTATTAAAGATTGGTACTAGGCCGATCTCTGCCAGCATAATGTTCAAACGTTGCATAGTGACCAACTTCACGACAAAACTCCATGAGGAATCCTGTTCAAATCTTATTAGGAAAGACAGGACCTTGACCACTTTAGTTTTTTTTAAGTTGATCGCGATTCTCGGGTAATGAGCTGGCTTCAGCAAGCAGAATGCAAACTGGGTTTTTTTTCATTATCAGAAGGCATGCATAATAAAAATATTATATCGATTCTCATAGTTGATAAAGTGCCTCTGTAGCTCCGTCTTACAGTAAGAAGGCATCTTATTTATAAATATAACTATGCGTGTACTGAGACAATAAATATTGATTAGATAATCTATGAATGCAAATATATCGCCATGAAAACAATATACTAGTAATATTGTAAGACCATCAATGTACATATACAATTTGTAAATATATTTAAAGGAATTTTCATTGCGATTCTCCACTTTTCTTTTGATATTTGTTATAGATCGGTGGTATAGATAGCCGTGTATTAATGCAAACGGGAGGGTTTTGTGCACATAATCCGGTTAATTACACCATTAACTATGGATGTAGCAACTGACCACAGGCTCTTTGGTGTCTTGCAGGCCTAGTTCGTTGGTTCTTTTGGTAGGGCCATTGGAATTTTTTAGTCCATTGGATGGTACCTTTTTGGAAAAATTGTTTATAAAAACAAACAAACTACTTTTATCAGTATGATAATGTAGATTTGCTTTTGAGGAAATTAAGAGAATACCAGAATATTTAAAGAGAATTTTCCTGATGTTTTTTTTTTCATCTTCTTATCTCTGCTTGGGACACTGAAATGACAATGCTTCTTTGTGTGTGCCTTTTGTCAGGAGAAAAGGAGCTGTTAAGATAAGGGCTTGATTTAGCCCTTAAATCACTCGATTATTTCTTGTGCGCTGTCCTTCTATTTCAGATAAAAAGTGGTCAGGATTAAAATATAAAGTATTAGAAGATTCTTAGTAGGTATTTTATTTAAATAGATTTGGTGAAAGATGTTATAAATACGGGTTGAAGAGATAGGGGTACGGATGAGAGAAAACGTCAAATATCGAGCGAAAATTCACAAAAAATGCATTAGTTTATATAAATTTGATGTTTATTATACTTCCCTACCTTTTAATGTCAAACTTGGATAAGAAAAATTAACCTTGATGTTATTAAATCAATATAATCGGCAAAATTCGCAGTCCGGAAACTGTAAAACGGTTACATTTCGTATTTATCAGCCACAAATGTACCTTTCAGGCGCGAAATACGCACAGCGTAGAAATATAGACAACTTTCTCGTTCATTTCCTTCCTAATGGTTAATCATTTGATCGGAACACACTCTGAATAGATTGTTACATGATATTAAAAGAAAAAATGGCAATTTTAATTTATTTTACCGTTCTAAATACTGATTCTAAAATAGTCATCCATCCCCCCCCTTTTCTCGTTTTTCGCCTGTGGGACATTGTCCCCCCCCCCCCCCCTCGGTTCAGAACCCCACTTGGCCAGAAAATTTGTTTTATTGATATACACCTTTGGTAAAAGTGGCATTCTGAACCGAGGGGGGGGGGGAACAATGTTGTAGAAAAACTTTTCCGTTTTCCATTGATTTCTATAGGAAAAACGCTTATTTTGACCCAAAAATCGGTCTTATTTTGAATAATTTATCCAACCTGACAGAAGATTCATATCTGGACCAAGTAACTTCATATTTTTACCGAAAAATTTTCTCAATTTTTTCGCATTTTGAAATTTCAACTTTTCAGGGCAGATTTTACGCCTTATCTTAACAGCTCCTTTATTTTTCGGAAAATGATGCTGACTTGTTCTTGAAAGTCCTTATATAAAACTATTATATATAAGTTAAATGAAGATAACTCTTTTTAAATTAATAAAAAGTTATTAAAATGTATTTAATTTTAAAATTATTTGATATTTAAGGACTTGAGCAAGTCTAGTAGTTGACGTATAACAAAATATATAAATCCTGTAGCATAATGATTACGTATTTCCTTCTTCTGGAAGGTTTTTTTTTTTGACACTTTTCTTGCGTTTTGGCTGGTTTTCGCTGTATAATTGTCACCATGCAAAGGATTCAAGGAGGAAATATTTAACTTTTCTTACATTTTCATACTAATTTCTTTATCAATAAATTAAGAAAAAATATTGTTATGAAGATAAGAGAAATGTAACTTACAAAGGTAGGAAATTTCATTTGATTTTCAATATTCATCTATTTTTTGACCTAGAAAGGACAATATTGTTTGTTCTATGAACTGAAATAAACATTTGTATTTCAGATATATGGGGCCCTCCGACCAATTATTCAATTCTTAATCCTTTCCTTCAACAAACCAAGTGGTCATTTGAATAAATCGAATTAAAATTGATCATGAAGGAAGCAGTTAAGAGTGGAATTAAATTTCTTTTCAGGGTGATATTAAATGGCTTTTTTGGAGTATGACGACTTTAAGCTCTGATTAAGATGTTGATGCAATATTTAAAATGCCATATCATAACTGACCAAGAACATAAATAAACACCACGAAATGATAATATCGCGATTGAGTGGTAACTCGAATCCACCCAAGTAATATCAGTACTTAAAGAAAATGACAAATGTGTCTGTCACCACAATACAATTTCAGTGACATAATTAATTTATGTTGTGTTCAGTAGGGTCAACTATTTGGAAAGTCAGAGGTGGAGGAGATTTTCTGTTCCCAAGATAGACTGGAGGGATTCTATCTTGTCCGTCCGTTTGTCTGTCTATCCAGTTTATCCCCAATCAAATCATGAGTATGAACTTCTATTTTTGGTAAAAGGTCATAGTCAAAGTCACCAATGAAATGCTTCATTTCAAATGAAATAATAGATATTATTGTTCTAACATATGTGTGTCGTGTGTTCATGCTTTAACAATAATATCAAAAAGAATATTCACTGAAAACTGCTAGTATGAAAAAAGAGGACGTATTAATCAAAAAAAGCTTTTGAAATGATAAGAAATAAAGAAAAAATATTAACAAATAATCTGTAAGGAAAACAAATAAATGTACCAATGAAGAAAGAAATTAACAAAATTTAATAAATAAATAAAATCAGTAACAAAACAAGAGAATTAATAAGAAATAGATAAAATATAAATAAATTATAAGATACTATAGTAATCAAACGAAGAAATAAATAAATAAATAAATAAATAAATAAATAAGGCCAGGTACCTACTTCAATATAATTACAAATAAAAAGTAACAACAAAGGAGTGAATTCGTCATCACTTCAATATTCTGGTTAGGCGTGTGACGATGTCTTATTTTAATCATCATGGTAATCAGAGTATACAATATGTTCAATTCAGAATAATGAATTGATCCATTAAGATATCTCTTTACTAGTTATAATGGGGATACAATACAAATCACGATAGGGACTAATGGAGCGACAGTCTCAGATTCCTTGATTGGAAGTGAAATAAACTGAATTTGACATGATAGCCGGTCAATCATATAACACAAAGGCGGATCTAGAATTTTTTCCTGGGCGGTTGGGATGTAAAAGGGGGGGGGGTCCAATGTATGATTTGAAAAACATGTACTACTTGTACGTAAAAACGGGAAAATCAAGACTTTTGATAAATTCTGCGGGGGGGGGGGTCTGTCCCCCACCTCCCCTTCTAGATCCGCCCTTGTTACAGTTTACACACCATCATACAAATCAGCCTCAGTTTGACTCTGAAATTAAATCCGAATTAAGGTCAAAGGTTAAGTATTATGTCATGGGAAGATGTGCAAACGTTCATGACGAAAGACGTAAAAGAAACAATAGGTAATGATTGGAGTTTAAAGAATCACAGCGTGTCAGTGTATAGAATTTCTACCATAAAAAGTCCAGTTTTATTTATCAAAGAATGCCATTGTGTTCAATTAGCTAATAAAGTGGAAGTCATCAGTAAATCTATTTGTCATCATACATTATATAAAAGAACAGAATTAACGACAAAACAATTATTCCCACGCTAAAATGCTGCATTTTATTTATTTCCTTTTTTTTTTGGTTCGAAATCGAAGTGCTACCTTAAAATGTTCTTCAGATGATTAATTTAATCTATATATTCCTTTTATCCCCAAAATATATGTAGGTTTTCTTGATGCAAAAAAAAAAAAAAAAACCAATTAATTTAAATCGTGCTTTTCTTAATACTTCTATTTTGCCCTTTTCCTGTTTTTTATTGTATTTGAAATACCGAAATGATAATACTGAATTTTGTTCTTTGATTTCGTCTTTATTTTCATTTTATTACGTAACTTTTGCTTTTCTGCTCTTTTCATTTATTTCCCTTTTTTTAAATTTCCTTTTTCTTTTTTTCTTTTTTTTCTTTTTTTTTCTCTTTTTTTTTTTTTTTTTTTTGCTTTTTATTCTAGGTTCCACTTCAGAAGTCGTTTCGTCTGCAGACTAGTTTGGAGAGAAACAGTTCGCTTGTCATATAAATTGCTTCCTTTATGAGGTTCCATTATCAGTTCTATCAGATTGGAGTGTATTTCCTCCACAGAACTGTACCCATGGGTACAATACAGCACATTTCATCTTTCACAACGATCAAGAACTTTACATTTCTCGATTTTTTTTCATTTCTTCAGAAGAATATCGATCAACAGAAGCGAGATAACCCTTGACATTATACTAAGCATCTCGAGTAAATTTTCTCATTTTACGCTTCTTCATCTTCCCAGTCGGCTACACATGATGCATGTTTTGGTATTCTCTATTAACTTCTAATACAGAAATGAAAAAGTTTGGTTTCTCGTCTTCAAGATAATCATAAAGAAAAACAAAGATGACAAACTCACTTTTCTGTCTTTTTATTCATATAAAAAATTTATATAAGACAAAAAGTAGCCAAATAAATATAAGATACAAGCGCGGATCTAGAGAGGGGGTCGGGGGGGGGGGGGGGTCCGGACCCCCCCCCCCCCCCCCCCCTGGAATTTTCGAAGCATAGTTTGATAACGCTTATAAATATACATAAGATTAAGTCCCGATTCCCCTTTTTTGTTATAAGATTTAAAAAATAACATGAATTTGTATTTAAAATCTTTCATTTTTATTCATTTTTTGGTCCACATTTCAAAAATTTCCCGGGCTCGCCTACGCTCGCCAGATTTCATTGCATATACATATCAATTTCAAATGATGCTTACCTTTGCAACCCTTATACATTGTACATCTTTGTCAATAAACAAGGACAATTGACTGAATTAATACAGTAATAGAGGATGCAAATAGTATTATTGTCTGTCCTTTTTATTCCAACTCTGACAAATTTTCGCTGGCCCGCTACCGCTCGCCAGAAGACTATTTTACATATAATTTGATTATTAATCAAGAACAGCGCGGTGGAAATTCAAGATTTTCTCCTTGTTTGTTTTTTTAGGACCCCTCCTGGAAAAAAATCCTGGATCCGCCCATGAGATATTCTGTCTTACAGACTTCAAACCCCGCAATTCTAATATTCGTACGCTGTGCATACCACAGATTCAATAAGCCCGTCTCATACGTTGTTCCTATTCGGTTATTTTTGTGTGTGACAAAAATAACAGAATAGGAACAACGTGTGAGACGGGCGAAATATTGAAGCTAATGTAATAAAATTCTGTAATGTAATAACTTATTACATTATAGATTATTACATTATGGGTTGGCATTTCAAACCTCTCCTTTTTGATACATTATGAAATTTTATTACATTATAGGTTTGCATTGCCAACCCATATTGTAATAATCTATAATGTAATAAGTTATTACATTATAGAATTTTATTACATTATGGGTTGTGACAATGCATACCATCATTTCTATAAGTCGGAGAAAATGGAATGAATACCGTAGAGTTATTATAGCACTTAGAATCGAGGTTCCATATTCTTTCATGTTCTTTTATCATATAAAATAAAAATAGTTTATATGAAATCTAGCTATCTAAGTAGGTTGGACCAATCTGTGATTAACTCTGACCGGCATTGTAATGTGAACTCCCCCCCCCCCCCTCCCCCAGACGATGATCCACGGCAAGATTGGCCACAATGAACATCTTTTTCCGGATATTTCTATCCCATGGAGGAAACATTGAAATTTCCAAGGAGCAAGCGAATAAAAAAAAATAAAATCAGTGGCAGAATACAATATAATATTCGGTTCTTCTCGACCAATAAGATTGCAAGAAATTTGCCAGTGGTGGGATAATTTCTATGATACGAATGAGATTTATATGGTAGAACTTCCATCTGGAAATGTTACGACTGACGAGACTATTCGAGAAAAAAGAGGAATAAATTTAATGTCATTGGTACCGGAAGTTGCATTCTACCTCGGCCATTTTTGCTTCATAAAAATCATCAAAATCTTCACTCTGTTTCATTGTGAAAGTATTTTTCCAGTCTCCGACTTCACCTGTAAAAAACGTAATAAATTTCATGAAAAGTTCAGTATGTTGTTCAGGAGGCAAGGTATCTAATATGGGGGGAGTAAAGGAAGGCTGAGAGGGGGAGTTTTGTGTAGAACGCTTGCATGTTGCATGCAAAAGGCCATAAGGGCATATTAGAAGATGATCTATAGTACTCTCGTCGCATAAGGTGTCTATCTACAGATTCACGCAGAAAGAAGAACATTGTAGCATACATAAAATATGGATGAAATCTCCAACAAAACCACGTTACAGTGACCACAGCTAAACACACATGGTTGCAACAAATAATGGACACGAAACAACCACGCCCACATACAACCGGAGACAGCAAATACATTAATCCAAATGGACAAACAAACAAACAAGCTCCAAAGAACAAAGAAACAAACACCACCCCCATAGAAAGACGCAATCGTCTCACGACTTACAACACCAATGTGCATCTGATGCCGACTTTGGACAGCCAATTGCTATATTCATTACAAAATGTGTGGTTATCCAGATTTCATGTGCAAAACCTTCTCACTAACCGGACAAACAGAGTTCTCCCAAGACGTACAACTCTTGTAAATAAAGAGAAAGCCACTTCACAGTTTGTTTAGTAGACATCATTTCAACCGGACAGCTAAGCTAGCAATAAATGTGCAACGTTTTCGGGCCAAAAACACAAACCTCGTTAATGTCAGCTCTTTTTGCAATGAAACTGTAAGATATAAATATCTGAAATCACACTCTGCGTCCTTGGGATATTTCTACATGTATTTTACAGATCAAGAAAAAATTCAAGTGGACGAATAAAATATTGGTCATCATCATATCATTTTTGATATTATATGCCAAAAGCGTCTACATCGCACAAGAGTTAACTAACACATAGATATAACAAAGGACAAAAAAATAATTATCTTTCAATAAAGACAATTTTGACACTCTCAGCATTAAAAACTAGCATTTCTGATCGGTTTACTTTAATGACTTTTTTCAAGACATGCTCAGTGTGAGGCGTAAATCTTACCTTTTCGAAGCAATGGTGATATTTCACTCTTGATGGAGTAAACGTCAAGATGATTGGTCATTGGATTCTGCTTCATTTTGTCAAATGAGCAATGATTGGCCACACGATCCAGAGTCTCGGAGCTTACGTCACATCCGAGAAAATGGCTGATATGTTCAACTTCCTCCCTCAGATTCTGTTAGGATGCATATTTTACGTCTTTATGTTTTTATCAACATCTTGATTGGCATTGATTATGTACATATTTCTGTGATTGTCCATTCATTACGGTACAAATGTTTGATTCTTAACATTATTGCGTATTTCAGCTTAAGATTAAAAAAAAAATGCAATGATCGCTGTGCGATATAAGTCCCCTACCGGCGGCATAAATTTATGACTTGCATCTCTGTTCATCAGTTCATCTTCTGCAACAACAGCCAAGAAAAGTCTGGGAAACTGAATTCACGAAATTTGCTAAGTCCAAGGGCCATAACTCTTATGAAAATTAGTCAATCTAAATTAAACTCAAATCTGCATCACACTATAATGTATTCACATACAAAAAATCAGCTCATTATCTGCAGACATGAAAAAGTCCGGAAAACTGAAAATTTCATGAAATTTGCTAAGTCCAAGGGCCATAACTCTTGTAAAAATAGGTCAATGGAAATCAAACTCAAACTTGGTCTGATTCACACTGAGATGCATTCATTTACCAAAAATCAGTGCATTATTTGCAATAGAACCAAAGAAAAGTCCGTAAAACTGAAATTTTCATAAAATTTGCTAAGTCCAAGGGCCATAACTCTTGTAAAAATAGGTGAATAAAAAGCAAACTCAAACTTGATCTGTATCCCATTGAGATATATCCACATACCAAAAATGAGTTCAATATATGCAACAACAGCGGAAAAAAGTCCGGAAAACTGAAATTTTCATAAAATTTGTTAAGTCCAAGGGCCATAACTCTTGTAAAATTAGGTCAATCGGAAGCAAACTCAAACTTGATCTGTATCCCATTGAGATATATTTACATACCAAAAATGAGTCCAATATATGCAACAACAGCGGAAAAAAGTCCAGGAAACTGAAATTTTCATAAAATTTGCTAAGTCCAAGGGCCATAACTCTTGTAAAATTGGGTCAATGGAAAGCAAACTCAAACTTGATCTGTATCCCATTGAGATATATCTACATACCAAAAATGAGTTCAATATATGCAACAACAGCGGAAAAAAGTCCGGAAAACTGAAATTTTCATAAAATTTGCTAAGTCCAAGGGCCATAACTCTTGTAAAATTAGGTGAATAAAAAGCAAACTCAAACTTGATCTGTATCCCATTGAGATATATCCACATACCAAAAATGAGTTCAATATATGCAACAACAGCGGAAAAAAGTCCGGAAAACTGAAACTTTCATAAAATTTGCTAAGTCCAAGGGCCATAACTCTTGTAAAATTAGGTAAATCGAAAGCAAACTCAAACTTGATCTGTATCACATTGAGATATATCCACATACCAAAAATGAGTTCAATATATGCAACAACAGCGAAAAAAAGTCCGGAAAACTGAAAATGCGACAGACGGACAGACGGACAGACGGACAGACAGACAGACAGACGGACGGACAGACAGACAGACCGAGAGGAAACTAAGAGTCCCCTTCGGCGTTGCCGGTAGGGGACTAATAAAATGTTCTTTTCAAAATAAACTTTTACCTTCTTCATGTCTTCGTAGAATACAATGCGTATATTTGGATTATCTCTGTGTTGCCACCATCCCCTTGTGAAATCAAACCAAGAACCATGGTCAACTGTCGACATACAACATATTTTGTTAGTATATAGTATATTTCTTGAACATTAAGGTAAATATCTTACACAACTCGAATTGAGTGTCGACATTTTTGTAGGCACGTGCTTACTAAAACAGCTTCTAAAACTTAGAGAAACATCATTCAAGATGTGAATGCATATATAATTATACCATGTCTTTTCTCTTATTTTCATGAAATGTTTAAAAAAAAAAAAACAGTGAGCATTACAGTGTATCAAATCGACCGTATACGGATGGATAGATGGATGATATTCTAAGAAATTAAATTTTCATAACGACGCAACTAATCGCTTGCAATTAGTTGCCAGCGACAAATCGCGACGTGTATTATAACTAATTACATGCGACTTTTTAAAGTTACAAATGTACATGCAACTTTTTTTTCAGATTAGAACATGTTCTATTCCTTGCGATTAGTTGCATAAAACTTTTAGCGCCAGCCAGTCAAAATGCCGGTGCGGGGGTATTCCTTATAATTTTAACCCGTATTTGGCGATTTTTGGTCATGATATCAATTACATTGACAATAAAATGACGATTTTTTCTAACAGAGGATCACCTTACGCTACACTCCAAGCTTTTCTTTGGTCTAAATGGTGATTTTCTGTCCTCTCTTCTTCGAGAAGACGTAATTGTAATGAAAATTGTAAATACATGCCGTATTGTCTGTTGATAACACATTTTATTCGTAAAATTTAGGCAGGATAAGTATGACCTTTGCATAAACTATTTGGAATAAGTTGCAAGCAGTGCGAATCGTTGCAACTCGCTCGGACCGTAAAATCTCTGCAATTAGTTGCATGCAACTAATGCGTACAAATATATTTTGAGAAGAGTTAATTTTTTGAAAGCATAAAAGTATTTCCCTTTGATATATTTCATTTCACTTTATAAGGCTGTTCAGAAAGTGTCTCTCTATGGTGTCTTCCTATGATGATGTAATTCCTCCAAGTTAACCACCATATTGGATTACGATTTCTAGACGTTCCGGCCACAAACCAATCCGGCCACGGCTCTCTGACCCCAGTCGATGCGGCCACTGACGCATCCGGCCACAGGTACCCAAGACGATCCGGCCCCCGCGTATACTTTTACATAGATTTACATAGATTGGTTTGTGGCCGGATCGTCCTTTTACCTTGGATTACAAATCTCGGACTTCATCCATTTCTACCATGCAAAACGTTGACATTAAAAGATTTATTCAGAAGAGATTTCACAACTTATCTCCTGACTTTTCTTTAGAAATATTATATTGTTTGTAATTCTCATCAAGATAGTGATGTATACGATGTGAAAACATCAGGAAAATTGTTAAAGTAGAGCAATTTTAACATAGCAAAGATGGATAAAGTATCTAAGGAGGGAGATAACTCTAGCAAATTTGGGGGAGATATGTGGGAACACACTGTACGAGCGTACTTACCATATCCCTCCTTAAACATTTTCAGGAATTCTGGCCAAGTTCCTTGATAATTACCAAATGATGAACTGCATCGATAAAAATGGTAATATGACACACATATATCTTTTGGATTTCTAAATAAAACAATTATCTGAAAAGAGAAAAAAATAAAAGCGATTAAAATTAGCTTGTTCATAGGTGGTTCCATTTTTGAAAAACTTTTTTGGCCATACTCTTGGGTTTCTGTTTATGTATGCTTTGTACACTCATCTCCTGTACATATAAGAAACAATTATTTCAAATTTAATTCAACATTAATTATTGAAAAAATGAACAATAGAAATATATTGATTGCAAATTACTATATATAGGATACAAAATATCAACTTTTTTCGAGTACTTGTTTTTAGAGTTATATTTGTTTGCATTTACCTTACAATCTTTCTGAAACAGTTGCCTGGGGACGAGTGTGGAAGGCAGGTGAGTCTTGATGACTCTTGGTGACGGCATGGGGTTAGCGAGATCCAAACCAACCTCGTTCAGTTTTTCATCTTTAAATTCTAGAAATGGTGACCGGAAGTAAACTTGTTTCTTGTTGGCTTGCTCGAAGTCGCCATTGTTCATCAGTAGCCATACTATCTCTTGCATCCAAGTGGTGCCTGAAATAAAATGGCTCTCTAAAATACAGAATAAGCATTTTACACAAAGGATGAAAATCGAGCGGCTATCTAATTTTCAGAGCAATAGAGTGTTGAAATAGTTAGCATCAATTTAGAAAGATTGTGATAAGAGACGCAAAAAAAGTCTTTAATAAAACTTGGTGGTCAACATCATACTCATAAGAAAGATTAAGTCGGAATTGCATGTCATATAGAATAAAAAGTACGGAAATTAGGAAACCAGCACATCTCTTCGAATTCTGATTTCGGTATGTGAAAAATGAAGAAAACATCAAAGTGTAAATATTTCAAAACGCGTTACGTATCTTGACAGTATATAGACAAACACGTTTTGGAGTTTTACTCATTTTCACGTGCCCGAAGTTGGTCAATCCATCTTCCAGGAGAAAAGGATATGGAGGTATTCCTACGATAGTCTTACGAGTAAGAAAATTCACAGAACTGTCCTACGTCAAATAAGTCATAACCTTTGGTCTCAACAACTTCTGCAGCTGTTTTACTCGCCACTTCGGAGTGATTTGAAAAAGAACTTATATTCCGAACCCGTCACATATTTTTTTAATATTAAAATCTTACTCAGATAATATATTGTAAAATTGATTGAAACAATACTGCATTTCAATCAATTTCTATGATTCCTTTGCTTTATGAAATAATGCATACAAATCATCACTTCAATTTTGATAAATGTCCAATTCGAAGATTTTCTCAAGTTTGCAAACATGATTTGGGAAAACTCAAAAAGCTATATGAAAACTTTTTTTCAAAAACTGAATTTAAGTAACAAATTTTACTCGATTTCTTAGCATCCCTAAATTACCTGCTTTTGGATATGTTACGATAAATACATCATCATCGCGAACTTCAAAATCCTTTACATCATCCAAAATATCGGGTGGGGTATACCCGAAAAACAAGATCCCATTATAAATATGCTGCCCCGGAAGTTGATGTTTGAATTTCGATTCCATTCCAGACGCAATAAAATTCTGATACTGAAAACACTGGTCTACCTTGTTATTTTATCCAAATGCCACTAGACTAAAAGAGATACATGGATAATTTCAATAAAAGCTAGAATCAATGATCAAGCATAAATCTCTAGAATTACAGTCATCCAAGCATTCTACTTTATTTCTGATGATTGTTTTTACAAGGTCTTATTGGTTTTCGGTAGAGATCTGTAATGCTTTTGAGACAAGTACGCGAATGGGTCCCATAGAAATATTCGCAAAACAAACTCCATTAACGAGTAATAAAATTGATTTCAGGGAATCGATCACTTACAAATTTGCTTCATTTGGCGCGGGACAAAAATCTCCTTTACATCCAATGGCTTCTGTCGTAATTTATAAGCACGAGTCCGCTTTCTGTAACATCCGGTTTGAGAGACGGCGACTGCGTTTTGGTTAAACGACCACATGCATGCATTGCGCGATGAAAGAAAATCGAATGGTGCTGAAAATGCGTTAAGTGCCATATTGAGTAGAGGGATCGTTAAGTTGATTAAAATCAAATTAACTTTATCTCTATTTACATACTTTAAAAAGACATAGAGAAAATCAGCAAATCAACAATTACATGTAGAGGTGTTTTTCCCTAGATCATAAATCATATATTATTATAGATTACTATTATTACTATTATACTATTATAGATTATATATTATTATAGATTATCAATATAAAATTGTTTTAATTTTACTGTTAAAGAGGAATATTGCAAATGTGTATTTATTGATCGAAAGTGTTACATCGCCATTGGTCGCCATAGCACATTTATCACAAAGACGAAAATTATGTGCTGAAATGCGTTGATTTCTTTTGTTATGTATAGGGATTAATTTACAAGGACCGCAATTTTGGAACAAAATGTGCCGATGACAAAGTGTGTCTCAAAAATCGACAAATGTCCCCGGCTTCATATGTGTAGAGCGCAATAAACTGTGGCTTGTTATTAATGTGTTTTGAGACTCGAAGTAAAAATATAACGCATCATGTTTTTTTTTACCTTATGAAAAATCTCTGTAAGTCTGTAAAAGTCAGATTTCCCAATACTACCAATACCATTTTTTCCGAGAATACATATCAATTTGGCATATGCAAGCTATCAAAATGATCCAATAATGAAATTTTAACCCCAAAATAGCGATGCAATAAGACAAAAAAAAAAGGAGTTTTGTTTGATAACTTGAAGAGATCATGTAAGTATTGTTTGAACCAATGAAACCACTGACGATTGAATGATTCGCAAACTTTTGCATGAATGATATATTTTTCTCATAATGATTACCATCTTGGATGTAAAAGTAACATCTTAAACGGAAATCGAAGAAAGTGGGCATGAAAATTTCCATTCAAACATTTCCTCGTGTGAAAATATTTCTGGTTAAAATCAATGATGTAAAAAAGACACACGCAGAATACATTGAACGTAAAATCAAATACGACAACGAAGCTAGATGACGACGATGATGATGATGATTAGACGACGACGACAACGATGATGATGATGATGATGATGATGATGATGATGATGATGATGATGATGATGATGATGATAGAACGAAGCTAGATGACGACGACGACGACAACGATGATGCTGATGATGATGATGACATATAGCTTTTGGTCTATCTGTACGCAGACATTTTTAACGCTCGTCATGACTTTTTGTTTAGTATACATGTATAATAATTTATAAATATTATATAAATGTCTGTCTGTCTGTTTAACATTGGTCATGGGTGAGCCTTCATATTTCATTTGCCTTTTGCTTGTGCCAAGACCTTATATTTTTTAAAAGTCAAGCCATCCTTGCATAATTGTTTCATGAACACATCTTTTCATCTTTCCTATAATTCTCTAATGAATAGATACTGGTAAGCTCAACGAAATATTACATAGCAATATCCAAATATCCCCAAACAAAAAAAAAAAAAAAAAAAAAAAAACAAAAACAAAAAAAAAAAAAAAAAAAAAAACTTTGAAATGTAAAAAAAAAAAAAGAAACCCAAAGTTTCAAAACATTGGAATACACTTCGAGATGTAAAATATAAAAAGGATATAAAAGTGATTTTTTTTGTTAAAAAATCAAACGTAGTTTCTTTTCAGTTTGTTAATTTGTTACTTTCTATATTATGGATTGAACTTACCGTTATTGTGTCTTAAGGATGAAAACCCATAACTACCCACTTCCACTCAAAATTACGCCGACGAATAATGATATGCTAATGGTATACTGATATTCGGCAACGATCGGTAAACCTTTGATGTACCGACAAACTCAGCTGTAAAATACAAATTGTTAATTTCAACATTTTTTTTGCATTTTCTTTACATTTTCATATGCACGACTTCATTCTAATTCATTTGATACCAAACACGACTACAATACTTCAATTAGATGCTTAGAATTAAATTCACACATAATTAATTTTTTTTTTTGGTCATCAAAGTTCTTTTTGCCAATAACTTTTTGTTTCAAGTTTGATTTTATTGAAATAAATTTTAAAATGACCGTCTCGGAAAGACCTTTTCAAAAATATATACATTGATGAGGTTTTCTTGAAAAATTAAATTTATAAAATTTCGATGCCTTTTTTCGGGGAATCCCCTAATCGCACTGTGTCGTCAACGTTTGTTACATCGATGTCAACTTTTGCTACATCAATATAACAAATTGTAAAGTGATAAAAAAGGTACTTGCACACTATCCATTCTTTAGTTATGAGTCGACTTCCTTAAGTTGTAGGTAGCAGAATGTAGCCGGAGTTTAAGTATAGGGACTTTTTAATGCGTTGCTAGATTACCCATTCGCTTTTATTACATGTAAAAAATCAGTATTGCATATAAATCTACGTTATATGTATCAATGTTAGGCCTATTTGAAATCTCATGATTGTAATCTATTCTCTATACCACTTGAATGGTAATGATGGCCATAATAAAATAATTAAACATACAGGAGATCTATTCCTTTCCTTCATATGTAACCTAACACTCTGAAGCGAAGGGATATTTAGTGGAAGAAACCATTACCTTTTCGGCACAGCTAAATTGAGTAGTGTTGCTGGAATATAGGAGATGCTTACTTTCCCTGGGCGACTGCTGTCATCTTCAGTGGAGATAACCTTTTGTTAAATTGCAGAATACTTGAGTTCTTTTGTTTGGTTTTGAATTTTCCTAATTTTGTTTGCTACCCGATTATGATTCTTGTGTTTTGATTTTTTAAGGGGGGGGGGGGGGGGGGGGTTTGTATTTCATACTCTTGTACATTTATCACCTGTTATATTGTGGAATCGACATTCCGAAGTAATCTTAATAAACAATATCTGTTCTTACCATTCGATTTTATTGTTTTTTCTTGAGTTCTTTTTCTTTCATTACATATTATATCATTTTATTTCACTGCACCTTAGTTTGTATTTAAGTACACTAGTATTCCATCCTGGTATGATGCTCATGAATGTTAAACGTTTTTTAATTCAATAGCATCATTTAAGACCAGATAAATTTACAGCATGGACCAGACATGCACGTTTCGGGTACTTAACCCTCGTCAGTGATCCTCAGTCTAAATAATGTAATATGGCCAAAAAGTGTGGAATTATTATGTCCAAAAATGTACCGAAAGATGTAGCAGAATGGGTGGGATATGATACTACAGGACCCACGTTTTAGGAATGTCAAGAAATTTTGTTACAGAAAATTTCAAATGCGTTGAAGAGACAGACGATCAACCGAAGTTGATCGAACTTGGCTACATGTGCCCTCGGGGACAATGATTGCTCATAAGTGATATTCTTGAAACAGAATACTTTATAAAAAAAGGGACTTAAGTTAGTAAAGCCCATCATAAAGTATCAACGCTGATATTATGGTTACAAATACGCTTATTTGGACTAAACAAAAATGGTACAAAAAGAAAGACAGGTTTCTCAATACTAAAATTTCTAAGTTTATTCTGAGAATACCTTTCGACAATCAACGTATCCTATAAAAAATCAGCCCCCGTAACCCCCCCCCCCCCTCCAATAAAAAATTAATTAATCGTCGAAAAAAGTTTTGGTATTATATTTCGTCATATAGATACAAGTACTGTTTGAATCAAGAATAAAATGTTTGATGTTTCGAAGAAAAAATACTATAGATGGAATGATTCGCAAACTTTTGCAAAGATGATATAATTTTCTCGTTAGAATAACCATCCTGGATGTAAAGATCACTCCTTCAATGAAAAGTAATGAAAGCGGACATAAACATTTCCTCTGTAAATTTTACTCGAAAGTATTCTGGTTAAGATTGTCAGTATTGATATATATGTTCCATTATGAAATTTCAGTGCACCATATGCACATTTCAACAAGTTATGTATCATCAGTGATGCTAGAGGCCGAAAAAAGAGGAAATCAAAATAATATGAAATTATGCAGTGCAAAAATCTAAACTTTGCTTAGAATTTCTGTCTGAGGACAGAGCTATGTCACGAGGGAGAAACCCCTTAGTTTTGGGAAATTTTCAATAAATTTTGTGACAAAGAATTTACTGTAAATATATTCCAAGTCAAGCACCGAATCCTCGGGGACTTAACAATCCACCAGCATGATGATGATTCCAGAGAATGGACTTAAAACTATAAAAAAAATCAAATTCAAAGAATTGTGGTCCCCCGCTTTTGGGGTGTTTGTCTTTAAAGAAATGCTTACAAACACCCCCTCCATTCTTAAGTTTTCATAATATATTCTCATATATATCCAAAACTTATGGTCGAGGTTGAAGTTTTTAACTATGGGTCAACCTCCAAGGACGAGGTCACAAGGTCAGAGTGTTGTTACCAACAGAAAGGTCTTGTCACAAGGAATATTTAAGTGAAATTTAAAAGCCCAATCACTTTCCGTTCAAAAGTTTTGGTCAAAGTTAAAGTTTTAAAAAGTAGGTCAAACTCCAAGGTCAAGATCACAAGGTCAAAAATTTTGGTATCCATGGAAAAATCTTTTCACAAGAAGTACATAGTCAAGGTTAAAAATTTTAAAAAGTACGTCAAACTCCACGGTCAAGATCACAAGGTCAAAAATTTTGTTATCCATGGAAAAATCTTTTCACAAGAAATACACATGTGAGATATCAAAGCCCTATCACTTTCAATTAAAGAATTATGGACAAGGATAAAGTTTTTTTTAAGTAGGTCGAACCTAAAGGTCAAGGTCACAAGGTCAAAAATATTGGTATCCATGAAAAGGTCTTGTCATAAGGAATACACATGTGAAATATCAAAGCCCTGTCACTTGCCATTGAAAAATTATTGACAAGGTTAAAGTTTTTGAAAAATACGTCAAACTCCAAGGTCAAGGTCACAAGGTCAAACATTTTGGTATCCATGGAGAGCTCTTGTCACAAGGAATACACATGTGAAATATGAAAGTCCTATCACTTACCATTCAAAGTTATGGCCAAGATTAAAGTTTTTCAAAAGTAGGTCAAACTCCGAGGTCAAATTCACAAGGCAAAAACAATTTTGGTATCCATGGAAAAGTCTTGTCACAAGGAATACACATATGAAATATGAAGGCCCTATCACTTACCAATCAAAAGTTATGGCCAATGTTAAAGTGTTTCAAAAGTAGGTAAAACTCCACGGTCAAGGTCACAAGGTCAAAATTTTGGTATCCATGGTCTTGTCACAAGGAATACACATGTGAAATATCAAAGCCCTATCGCTTTCCATTGAAAAATTATGGACAAGGTTAAAGTTTTTGAAAAGAAGGTCAAACTCCAAGGTCAAAAGGTAAAAAATTTTGGTATCCATGGTAAGGTCTTGTCACAAGGAATACACATATGAAATATGAAAGCCCTATCACTTTCCATTGAAAAGTTATGGACAAGGATCAAGTTTTTCTGACTGACGGAAAGACAGACGGACGGACAGACGGGACGGTTTTAATGTACCCGCGCTTTCCGAAAGCGGGGGACAATGAGAACTTAAATATTGATATTTTGGTTTAGCCCTTGAACTATAAATAATAATTCTCCTCAAACGTATATTTCGCAAAAATAAAAATCAAAAATGGTTTAAAATCTGAAAATCGTTAATCAATATGATCATTCCATAAAAAGTACTCAAAATTGTATTCTCAAAGAATGTTATGAAAAAAGAGTTAGTTCTAATGATAGCTGGGTGCAATCAATCAGAGAAGAATTGAATAAATTAGGTCTTGGATTTATGTTTTATGAACAATGTGATAGATACAGTTATAGTATTATTAAACAAAGATTTACTGACATTGTTGTGCAGAATATGTCGTCGGAAATTGCAAACAACTCAAAAGGTTTTAGTAGAACATTTTTGCCTTCAAAATTATTTACTTAAACCTTTAGATATTAATCACAAGAAATACATCACTAGATTTAGAATAAGTGGGCATGATTTGAACATTGAAAGAGGAAGATACACAGGACAGGGACGGTCAGACAGAAAATGTACTTTATGTAACTTAAATGACATTGAAGACGAATACCACTTTCTATTGAAATGTCCCTTTTACACAAACATCCGTCAAAAGTATATCAAAAGATATTATTACCTTAAACCAAGTGTTTTTAAATTGACTCAATTACTAAGTACTGCAAACATCAAAGATTTAAGAAATTTAGGTAAATATCTAGAAGTAGCATCTAAGGTACGTTTACAATCAAATTAGTTTTGTATGAATATAATCTCATAACATTATGACCGTTTTGTTTTCATTGCTTTTTATTTATCATCATCATTATTATCATATGTCGTCATATGTCGTCATATGTAATTTATTATCAATATTATCGTTATCATTCATGCTTCATTATATGTTTGTTTATTTACTATCATTATTATCATACATGTTTCATTATCCGTGAGTGATTTACCATTATCATTCATGTTCCATTATTTATTATCATACATGTTTCATTCGCCGTGAGTAATTCATAATTATCACTATCATTCATGCTTTATTATATCTTCGTTTATTTATTACAATTATTATCATACATGTCTCATTATCCCTGAGTAATTTATTATCATCATTATCATTCATGATCCATTATATATTCGTTTATTTACTATCATTATTATCATACATGTCTCATAATTATCACCATTAGTAGTCATTGACTCCATTATCGTCGTTGTAGAACTATAAGGTCGTAAGTGGTAGATACGACAAAAATAGGATTTTCATAAATAATTACTCTTCCTATGATTCTACATAGGATATGAAAAAATGATTTAAATACACCGACGCGTTTCCATGGTAACTGCCTTTGAATTTTTGTCGTAAGTAAACTTTCAAAAAGTTGATGGAAATATAAGATCGTATCTACCACTTATGATGTTTCTTTACCATAAATATATTCAAGGCATTTGGTAATAAAGTCGTATGTGTCACTTACGACCTTTTGGAGAACAAAAATACCAAAACACAACAGCAGCATGCTGCAGCATGACAGAGGGTGAGTAAGAGCATTTTCGGCGGTTCCAAAGTACTGATCTAATGTAATTTTCCTTTTAAAAGGAAGTATGTTGCTCAATATTATTCAAACTGCTCCTAAATCTTAACTTTCTGTGTTGTTGGACAGTCTGCAAAAAACAAAAATGGTTTGCATGTACTTACGACCCTTTACCACATACATAAAGTTTTGCCCCAAAATGCCAAATCACCATACTTAATCTGGCAAAATCTTGCATTATCTTTATCTTACTTGAAATATAGATTTATGTATACATTCATGTATTGGGATACAGAGCACAGTAATTACTATTTTTCCTTTAATACCACCGAATGCAATTGAGTCCGTTTTATCCTCTCATGCAGATACGACCTTTTGTTTCCAACTCCTGGAGTCAGTATGGTACATGCTTCTATTATGCATGTTATTAGTAAAGTACTACTACATGACGAAATTTGATCTTGAATGTTGAAATGGCTTGCAAATTATGCAGCCATATGATGATAAAGCTTACTGTTGCAAATTATGCAGCCATATGATGATAAAGCTTACTGTTGTAAATGAGAAAATAGGAGGAAGAATGAGGAAGAGAGAAGGAATGAGATCGGGGTTAAATTAAAGAGAGAGAGAGAAAGATATAGAAAGAGTGAGAGAGAGAAAGAGAGATTAAATTGTAAATCCTTCGTCCTATACAAGATAACAAATTTACAGGATTTGAAGCAGCAATATGCAACTTTCTATAATACTAATTATTTTATTTTGTTAATTAATTTTAATGGACCTTTTGCCTTATTGGGAGTTTGTATTTGAGGTTTCTTGTGCTTTTCCAACACTATATTGCATACCGAAACCGAAACTGCACAAGTCTCCTTACAAATTTCGATTTATTGCTAATTCTAGTAACTGCTCCACTACAATTTTGTCTAGAAATCTGACGTCAGCACTTACTGCTATTAAAGAACACATAACTAGATATTGTGAAACGGTTCTAAACAGGAACGATGTAAATTTATTTTGGTCTATTAAGAATTCAGGGGATGTGATTGAAAAAATGAAATCTGGAAATTTTCAAGCCAATACGATTTCTTCATACGACTTCTCTAATATGTACACCACACTTCCTCATGACAAAATTAATGATCGATTATCTAATCTCATTAAATGGTGTTTTGATCGAGAGCGAAAAACTTACATTTGTACATCTGAATCGAAGGGTTTCTTTTCCTCGACAGACTACAAATCATACAAATCATGGACATGTAGTGACCTGTGTAATGCCTTGTCCTTCCTCTTGGACAATATTTATGTTATACAAGCAGGTTGTAGGAATTCCTATGGGTACTAACTGTGCGCCTCTTGTTGCAGATTTATTTTTATACACTTATGAAAAAGAATTTATCCAAAATCTTCAAAAGCAAAGAAAATTTGATGAGCTGAAATGATTCAATAATACTTCTATTAAATACTTGCTGGGGGTCCGTCGATGTTTGATTTCGTGCTCTATTGTGAGTGCTGTTGAGATTATCGTCAGGGTCTTCTTTAACTCATTTGTGTCACACTTATGCCCTTTGCCGTGTGGAGCTCGTAAAAAAGTTCCCCGCGAGGGGTTTGACAGTAAGTGTTTTGAATATACTTCCCTGACATTGTCGCCATAGCACTTTCTATATAGACATTACGTCAGACATTGCATGAATTTTATATATTTTCATTTCCATGCTTCATAAACATCGACGGCGGGTGCGGCTAGCCAACAGGGGATGCTTACTCCTCCCGGGCACCTGGTCCCACCTCTGGCTTGCTGGGGGTCCGTCGATGTTTGATTTCGTGCTCTATTGTGAGTGCTGTTGAGATTATCGTCAGGATCTTCTTTAACTCATTCTAGGTATCTGGATGATATTCTACCCATTGACAATCCTGCTTTTGAATTATATAAGAATGAAATTTATCCACAAGAATTAACCCTTAACAAGGCAAACCTTTCAAATACAGAAACACCCTTTTTGGACCTAAATATCAAAATTGTAAACGGAAAGATTCATACAAGTGTATATGACAAAAGGATTGATTTTGGATTCAACATAGTAAATTTCCCTTGGCTTGACGGTGATGTTCCAAGATTACCGTCATACGGCATTTACATATCACAGCTCATCCGGTACGCTAGAGCATGTACTGATATTTTGGATTTTCACAGTAGAAATTTACAAATTACCAAAAAACATTTAGGTCAAGGTTTCCGTTTTCATAAACTATAGTTAAGACTTTCTGGAAATTTTACAAAAATTACAGTCAACGTCTTTTAAAATTCGGATCTATACATGCAACAGAGTATATTACTATGGGTATTACACAACCTGTCTTTTATGGTGATATGATAAACAAAATAAAAAGGATCAAAGGTAGGCAGCATAACCATCGAAAATGCGTCAGAATCATCAAACGCCTTTTATACCGTGGGTATGATCCTAATATCACCAGACGGACACTAGGCTTGGTACTTAACCAATCTACATTCTTGTACAAGAGCATCCTTGAGACTTGCACTCTATTTGACTGTGACGACGGGACTCCATGACGGGCCCTGTCCAAACCTCTTTAGAGAAGACAGGGCCCCGACCACCTGTCCTCTCTGAATGTCAGTCGGACTCCTCGGGTGATTACATACATGAGCTCGCTACAGCCGGCAGAGCACGGACTGTATTACGCATGCCCTCTTTTTATATCCATTTACATATTCATCTGTGTCTATGGGGCCTCTGCGTTTCGCGGTCACTTACAGTGAGGAGGTTGTTTTACACCACAATTGTACGTTCTTCGAGACCTCTGGGTAATTGGAGAAGTGAGAGGATTGTGCGCACGTAATCCAGGATAACCACACCATTTGCTACTTACGTGACAGATGGCCGTCCAAAGTCTGCACCGGTTACCCATTGGTCTCGTCGGTTTATGTGTAGTCTTTTGTGTTTGATGTTTACATGTCGTGTGTCTCTTTTCCGTCTTGTGCTGTACTCGTCTTTTGTGTTTTTGCATCGGGTATTTTGGTGTTTTAATGTTGATGCTGCAACGGGGTCTCGTTGGAGATCTCCTCCCTTCTTTTCAAGATGAAAACTGCATCTAATGTTTTAAAAAACCTCTAATGAACATTTAATATAGTATACCATAGTAAACAGTTACTTTTTCTCACAACATTAGATACATATTGAAACACCTAAGAGATTATCTATTCAAGGACAATTTATCTCTGTCTATCATTAAAAAGCAACAGGCTATCTCTAAGTCAATATAGAAATTTTTTTACAAAGATTGTTAAATGCCTGTTTCAAATACTGTTTACTACAGTGTCCTTTAGTAAATTTTCACTAGGGTTAGGTTTCATATGAAGTTCATCGTCGTTTTGAAATATTCGTATTGATATTTTTATCTGTTGATTGAAGAGTTAAATAAAGAGATTGAATTTATCCTGATTTGATATTATTGATTGAGTACAGTATTAAATTACACTAGTTAGTGTTGTGTTGTGACTGTGACACTTTCTATAAGTGTTAGTACATACCAAGTGTCCAGCCTTTATATAATCAGTTTTGTTGTAGCGCAGGAATCCATGGCGGGTGTAACTAGCAAAGCAAGAGACACTTACTTCTGCCAGGCACCTGGTCTTGAAAGGTTGCATGAATGTCTATTCTGGCACTCTATAGATGGTGTCACAGTGACAGTGCATCAGTTCATCCGTATTTCACATTTTTGTCAAACTTCTTCCCTTTTCCGTTAGAAGCTGGAAGAAAATTCCCTGCGAGGGGTTCGAATCAAACGTTATATCTTTTTTATGGTGTGTTGCAGTTTCATATCCAGTGACCAGCCTTTATATATTCAGCTTTTTGTTGCACAAGCGGGTGCACTGACTTCTCCCATGCACCTAGCTGGTCTCACAACTGGTTTGCATGGGTCCATGAATGCACACTGTGGTTCTCTGTTGTTGGTGTCACAGCGACAGTGCATCAGGTCTTTCGTATTTTTCATTACAAACCCTATCAACGTTTATGAATGATAGTACTACACTTATTAGTAAAATTATCATATTGATACATTTAAAACGTCGGAAGTAGAACTTACTACTACCCTTAATATCACATTGATACATTTAAAATATCGTAAGTGGCACTTATGACCTTCATGTTTGTATACTGATTATAGACAAAATGATGAAAACGTCGTAAGTGGCAGATACGACTTGTTATGTCATTGTGTATTGACACATTTTCTGTGAATTAAAAGGTTGCTTCGATTGTTTTCCCCACAAAAGTTGTAATCATGCAATTTAGTCAATGGAAACAACCTAAACGGACAATATATCACTAGAAGTATGCTTATATACAAAGAAAACCATTCCTATTATCAAAATACCAGCGCCGAACAGTTTTTTTCACTTTACTCAGAAAACTGAAAAATGAAAATTTGTAAGATACGACCTTATAGTTCTACAGCGACGTTATATGTTAGTGTATTGCTTTCTACCATTATCACACATATTTATTATCTGCTAATACATTTATCATTATCACTTTCATGCATATGTTCCACTATATGGCAGTTAATTAATTATCATATTATCATTATTATTCATTTTCCATTATATCACTCACTCTCTTTTTGTTTTGTTGTCACCGTTTTGTAAATATTGTATATATGTTTTGTGATAACTCTGATGTGTCATTGGCACAAAGAAATGAATACTTGAACTTGAACATATCATGGATTCGGGACATAAACTAGTAGATTTTGGTTTGTCTGTAAGTCTGTCCATCTGCATGTCTGTCTGTAGGCAAACATTGCTATTAATATTGATCTTGACTTTTGAAAAAATTGTAGAAGGGCTTTGAATGCATATTTCATACTTTTCCAATTATCCGAGTTTTACGTATCGCGAGCTTTACCTGGAAGTCTGTAGTCCGATATCCTCATAAAATCTGGCTGTATCTCTTTAAGCCACCCTAGCATCATTTCATTTCATGTCTTTAGTTTCCTTATGAGATAATACTGAAAGTCATCAAGAATTTAGGCCTAACCCACTAATGACCATTTCATAAAGAGGAGTTATTGAAGGTGTTGGCATTGTAATCCATGTTGTTGTTTTTTATTTAATTATCGTCGTCTATTTAATTTGATTTACGTTTGTCCCTACCGTCTGTTACGGACGTGGCAGATTGCCATCCTAAGTCGGCACCGATTGCCCATTGATCTCGTTGGTTTATGTGTAGTCAGTGGTGTTTTTCTGTTATCAAAATTTCTTGAAATCTCTAAAACGTGGGTCCTGTAGCATCATATCCCACCCATCCTACTACGTCTTTTGGTACATTTTTGGACATAATAACTTTCACACTCTTTGGCCATAGTACATTGTTTAGATTGAAGATCATTGACCAGGGTTAAGTACCCGAAATGTGCATGTCTGGTCCATGCTGCAAAGTTATCTGTTCTTAAATGATGCTATTGAATTTGAAGACGTTGAACTAGCATTTGTACCACTTGGTGAGTGCCACTGCTGCTTGACCATGAGTCCCCGAGGGCACATGTAGCCAAGTTCGACCAATTTCGGCTGATCGTTTCTTCAACGCTTTCGAAAATTTCTGTTACGTAAATTTCTTGAAATCTCTAAAACGTGGGTCATGTAGCATCATATCCCACCTATCCTGGTACGTCCTTCGGTACACGTTTGGACATAATAACTTTCACACTCTTTGGTCATAGTGCATTATTTAGATTAAGGATCATTGACCAGGGTTGAGTACCCAAAACGTGCATGTCCCGTTCATGCTGCAAATTTATATGTTCTTAAACGATGAATTGAAGACGTTGAGCAGTTGATGTTTCTTTGGGAATTGACGTTCCTTGCACCATTTGCCTCTCTTTCTGTGCGTGTCTGCTTTGTGTTTTTGCAATGGGTATTTTGGGGTTTTGATATTGGTGCTGCAACCGGGTGATGTTGAAGATCCCCTCCTTTCTTTCATATTAAGCTACATTTGACTTATTAGGACAGTTAACAATTTTTTTGAAAAACAAATTGTAACATTTCCTTTTTTTAAAAAAAGAATACAAGTACTTAGCGAAAAATAAAATTGCGAAAATCCAAAATAAGAAAACTTTAACTTACTCAAAATTGAATAAACCCAAAATCACTAAACATTAGAAAAAACGAGAATTTTTGGTTGATAAAATCGGATGTAGTCTCCTTTGTGTGTGTGTTTTTTTTTAATCTATTTTCGTTTTTGGACTTTTCTCTGTAATGAAACAAAGGAGGGGATCTCCAACAAAACCAGGTTGCATCACCCACAGCAAAACCCCAAAACACTCAATGCACAAAAAAAAAAAACACAAAGCAGACAAGCACAGAAAGAGACGCATTAGGGACAACGAACGTCAACGCACAACACAGAAACATCAAACAAAGGACTACACATAAACCAACGAGAACAATGGGCAACCGGTGCCGACTTAGGACGGCCATCTGCCACGGAAATAGCAGAAGGTGTGGCTATCCTGGATTACGTGCGCACAACCCTCCCACTTTTCCGATTACCCAGAGGTCTCGAAAAACGTACAATTGTGGTGTAAAACAACTTCCTCACTGTCAGATGACCACACACAAACAAGACCGCAAAACACAGGAGCCCAAGCAACACAGATGAATATGTAAATGGATTTAAAAAAGGACGTACGTACATGTAATACAATCCGTGCTCTGTCGCCGCGAGCTCATGAATGTTATCACCCGAGGAGTCCGACTGACATTCAGAGAGGACAGTAGGTAGGGGCCCTGTATTCTCTAAAGAGGTTTGGACAGGGCCCGTCATGGAGTCCCGTCGTCACAGTCAGTCAGAGTGCAAGTTTTAAGAATGCGCTTGTACAAGACTGTAGATTGGTCAAGTACCAAGCCTAGTGTCCGTCTGGTGACATTAGGATCATATCCACGGTATAAAATGCGTTTTATGATTCTGACGCATTTTCGATAGTGATGTTGTTCTATCTTTGATCCTTCTTATCTTGTTAATAATGTCACCATAAAATGCAGGTTGTGAAATACCCAAAGTAATATACTCTGTTGCCTGTATTGGTCCGAATTTCAGAAGAAGTTGACAATAATTTTTGTAAAATTTCCAGAAAATCTTTACTAGTTTGTGAGAGCGAAAACCTTGTCCTAAAAGTTTCTTTGTAATATGTAAATTTCTACTATGAAAATCCAAAACATCAGTACATGCTCTAGCATACCGGATGAGCTGTGAAATATAGATACCATAGGACGGTAATCTAGGAACATCACCGTCAAGCCAGGGGAAATTTACTATGTTAAATCCAAAATCATCTCTTTTGTCATACAAACTTGTATGAATCTCTCCATTAACAATTTTGATATTTAGGTCCAAAATGGTGTTTCTGTGTTTGAAACGTTTGCCTTGTTTAGAATCAATTTTTGTGGATAAATAACATTTTTATATTTTCAAAAACAGGATTGTCGATAGTAAGAATATCATCTAGGTACCTGGAAGTACCAATGAAACATTTCACATCATCATTTTTTCTTTGCTTTTGAAGATTTTGGATAAATTCCTTTTAATACGTGTATAAAAATAAATCTGCAACAAGAGGCGCAAAATTAGTACCCATTGGAATCCCTACAACCTGCTTGTAGAGTTTCTCACCAAATCGTACATAAATATTGTCCAAAAGGAAGGACAAGGCAATACACAGGTCACCACATGTCCATGGTTTGTATGATTTGTAATCTGTGGCGAAAAGAATCCCTTCGATTCAGAAGTACAAATATAAGTTTTCCCCTCTAGATCAAAATACAATTTAATGAGTTTGGACAGTCGAGCATTTATTTTGTCGTGAGGAAGCGTGGTGTACATATTAGAAAAGTCGTATGAAGATATCGTATTTGCTTCAAAATTTCTTGATTTCATTTTGTCAATAACATCCCTTGAATTTTTAATATACCTAAAGAAGTTTACGCCATTCCTGTTCATGACAGTTTCACAGTATTTTGCCACGTGTTCCTTCATAACCGTGAGTGCTGACGTCAGATTTCTAGACAAAATTGTTGTTGAGCAGTTGCTAGAATTAGCAATGTATCGAAACTTGTAAGGAGACTTGTGAAGTTTTGGTATACAGTATATTGTAGGGAGATCAAATTTAGAAATAGGGATGTTAAGAGAAGAAATTTCACTGTTATGTTTGTTCAAAATACTGGGAACACTTTCGTTGCTTTCGATATAAGTATTAGTAGAGGAAAGTTCCGTAACTAAAGTTGATATGTAGTAGCGTTTTCAAATACAAACGTAATTATGGTGTTGTTGGCTGCTTTGTCTGCAGGCGCGAAGACATATTTTTCATGTAAATTACGTAACTTGGATTTGAAATATCTTTCAGATTTAGAAATAGGATTTTCAAAAAGATGAGGATTTTTGTGGTAGTTACCTATTCGAATATCGGTAAAAAGTGAAGTGAGACTTTTAAAAATTAAAACTTAAAGTAATTGTGTCTTCAGTCGCGGATAGAAGTATGTCCGGAGTTTAAGTATAGGGACATTTTTTTAAGTGATAAGAAAAATCTACATTACGCAAAAGTATAGATTTTTCTTTTCTTTTGATTTGAGTAGATTCGCTGTAACTTGAAATTACTGTGTCCTAGATTAATGACAGAAATAAAGTTTTGGGACTTACTCGATGATTCATCTCCCAACGCAGAACATCCTGGTTTTTAATGATTCGCGTAAGTTGCATAATTTTTTATCACCGAAAGGGGAAAGAGATTAAGTGAAAGGATGTCTTAGCTATGGCTTGTACTTAAAGTAGGAGAAATAATTTCCCTTTTATAAAATACAAAAAAATGCAGTGCATTACGCTGATTTTATTTGTGCTTTTAAAAATATTAAAAGTAATCTTCCGATTAAGTATCAATTTAGGCCTATTATAAGATCATCATAACCATTCATATGATAGTAATCTATTCTGATCAGAAATACATGTTTCAGTACATTCAGAGATCTGTGCTAAGCCATCCACATATGTTTTATTCCAAATACAAATTTCATTGAATTTACACTTATTTCTTACCATACATAGATTACCGTCACTTGAATGATAATGATTACCATGTGACCAAACACCCTAAGTATTTTGAAATATTTAATTTCTGCACAGTTGTAAAGACCAGTGTTGCTAGCATGCAGGTGATACTTACTCTCTCCGGACACCAGGCCTGATCTTATCTCTATTGGGGATTTGCTCTTTTGCATCTTTGCAGAATGTGTTTGCTGTTTTGTTTTGTATACTCATTGATGTTATGATCCTTTAATTTTGATTATTGTTTTTTTTTTTTGTGTTTGACTTCCACACTCACATCTGTATACTACGGAAGCCAGTTCGTGCCATGTTATATTTTTTTACTATCTCGTAGTTACGAGAAACGTTTCTCGTAACTACGAGATAGTAAAAAAATATAACATGGCACGAACTGGCTTCCGTAGTATACCATGTGTTATGCTACAGTAAAAAGACAAGCATCAACATTTTAAACAATATCTGTTCTTTTTTAATTTCATTTTTATAGATAATTCTCTGTGTTTAATCGCACACATCTTTTTATTACATGTGCATATTATTTTTATTTATTTCACTTCTTTTTTTAAGGACGCTGGTAATATTTGTTTATGTAATTATCATATACCGGTATAGCGCCGATTTTCAAAATATGTTTGAAATAGAATAATTTTAGAAAGAATGGTCTCTAATCTAAAGCTTGTTAATGTCGTCACAAATCATCAACGCTGAAAATTTTCGTATATGTGAAAAGTACCGCGTCCTACAAACTGGGGATTTTCATATACCATAGGCCTATTTATTCAAATTTCTTACAACATATATAGTTGCTTAAATTGATATGATATATTAATTTACTTTGATTTTCTGAATTATCGATTTTTTGCTGTATACAGGGATATGGTCATTATCCATATTTGTCATTCTTAAACAAATCATTTGTAATTGCTGGTTGTGTTTTTACCGGGTAATTTATTAGTATTCCCTTATAGATCCTCTTTATTTATAAATGACACGCTTTAATTCACAAAAAGAGATAAGTCCTAGCTGTTGATGCAAGAGGACGGAAAGTGATTTCTTTGTGAATCTATTCATAAAAAATAATTACAATTTGATATTATGGAATCATGCAAAATGGATAAAAAATATAAAAAATATGGAGTAGCAGTATGCAGTAAAATAATTCATATAAAGTAAAACGAAAGAAGGTATGGGATTTCTAGTTCTATTTTTATCTCATATTTAGAAATTTTGTGATTGCAAACTTGACTTCCTATATGCTACGTTCAGGAAGGAAGAATTCCTTTCTCTAACAATACTGACTCGAATCATCAATGATTTTCAAGGACTTGTAGCGCGGTACTGAGCTATTTCTACTTCATAGGAGCTGATACTGAAAATTTTCGGAGAGGCTCTTTAAGGAGGATTTAAACTGTTAGTGTATATAGTACTTTAAACGATGGCTGAGGGAGGGGACCAAGAAAGTAATGATGAAGTGGTCGGCTGGATTAATGAGATACCAAGTGCAGATGTGGTCATATTTTACACACACGAAAACGAGTATAGGATTTCAAAGACAATTTTATCGTATCTAACCGAAGGGAATATAAAGTACATCCATCCCGAGGAGCATTTTACTCCTGGTGGACGAGAAATAGAAGACATTGCAAAAGCAATCAGCAAAAGTAGAAAAACTCTTATTATTCTTTCGAAAAAGAGAAAAGAACATTTACAGTTTTCGCTGGAGATATATTTAGCGCTAGAGCAAGGGATGAGAACCAATGAAATGACCGTAATGATATTGTTGATAGACGGAATGACGAGGGACGATGTACCCGAAGCTTTGCCAGTGTTGAAACATGCATGTCAAATGGAACTTATAGACAATCTACATGAAAGATGTATGGATCAGCTCTGTAGCGTCATATTACAACGTAAGTTTTTTTTCTATATTTTTCAAATAGATTTGCTAAGAAGTGCCGGAAAAAATCTAAACTTTCATATGAGGTAGCTAAAATTAGACAAAAAATCTCAAGTCAGCATTAAGAAATCATAATCAGTTGGACATAACATGGAAAATGCAAAACAAAACATGAGAAACCAAAGGTGAATCCCAAATTGAGATAAGAGCATATGGATGGGATGAGTAAGCATCCCCTGTTTGGCAGCAACATATGTATCTTAAAAGTATTTGGCAGCAACATATTTCTCTTTAAAGTATCGTGTATAAACTTTAGAAAGGGTAAAAAGTGATGAATGTATCAAAGTCGGTGTTTTGGACGGTTCTAATTTAAAACATGTTTCACGACTGTGGACAAAGAGATGTTATATTGTATATATTTTCATTGTATCGTCCAAATACATGTAAATGTATTTTCAAAGTGACATTGTCAGTCGTTTGAACATCCTTGTTTGTAGTTTATCGGTTCGGTCTTCTTGTAGTTTGAGCTTGCTCTAAAATAGCATATAATTTGATTAATTATGATTTCACTATATAGATATGGGACGAATAAATGTTACTAAACTCATGGATGGGTAATGAGTAATTTTGAAGTTGAAGCTTTAAAATGCGTAACTCAAACATAATACATATATACATGATATAGATATACTGTGCAAAACTGAATCAGAAAAATATACTTATCTGAGATCATGTTTCAGTAACTTAATTGTCTGTCAATACAACCAGTTCAACTTTATTTTTTTTTCTGTAAAAGTAATATTTAGAAATAACGACTACTGTGAATCGGACCATTCTTTAGCCGAAATTTTGTCCTATCTTTGTGGATTCTAAAATTTCTTTCCTCTGAAATAAAACTTTCCAAACTGTTCATTTTATGATTGTTTTGTTGAAGATTTCATCACGTAACAAAAATTTTCTCATTGAATTTGTTGGTACTCTATCTTCTAATTGTATTTGTTACGTATTTTAAAAATCTTTAAATCTTCCGATAGTCATAGGGCCTTTTATCAGATTTAAGAGATGAAAAACAATTTCGTGGAGCTGTTGTGACGGGTGTTGCATGCAACCAGGGGACGCTGACTCTCCCAAAGCACCTGGTCTCACTTCGGAATGTTATTCATTCCGAGTTTTGCTATCGTTCCAATGGAAATTCTAAAGATTTTGCCTTTCCTTCTCGACTTTGAGACTAAATCATTGATAGGTACTTCTTTGATGTTTACTTACAACTTTGACTTGAAACATACCGTTTACTTGTTTTCTTATATCGTGCCTCTTCCAAAAGGTCTGGACATCCTGAAATCCATTGAAATAAATTGAAAATCATCGCTTTAGATACAGTAGAACCTGCAACGTATTTCTCCATCAAAATATTCAGTTAACTTTAAATTACAGGATGTATAAAACTTATGTATAAGATGAGGAAAAATTGATTCACTGAATCAAAAATTCTGGATAATGAACATAAACGAATTATAATTATTCCTTCAAGGTTAAGAATATGAGGAAACAACAAGTATTCGTGTGCAAAGGCAGCTCTTAAGATATAAGATTTCTTCGGTGTTTTCGAAAGACTGCAGAGAAAGAGAGGGCTAATCATTAAAGGAAGCCTTGAAATAAGATGTAAAAAGCGAAGAAGATCCTTTTAAGCAGACTCACTTTAAGGCATAAAATGGAAACATATAATCACTGAAAAATACACAGTAAAAGGTTAAAATAAAGGGAACAGATAATAGGAACTTCAAGATGAACATACGACGAAGAATGGAACACATCATGTAGGGAGCAAAATAAAATAAGATGGAAAACAAGATATTATTTCAGGATGACTGAATAACAAAGAAACATAACCGTCAATGTATGCAAAAAAGAAATATTAGAAGTTAAAATAAAAAAAATTACCCGCTACAATTAGGGATGCAAAGGGAACAAATATGTTCAAGATGACTCAGGCTTAGAAGTGAAAACAATCACGCAGGAAGCAGAGTAAAATTACGGTATATACTTACATGTATTATGCAATTTCAGAAGTGGAACAGAGACAGTTACATCAAACAAAGATCATTTTTCTTTTTCAGAAAAAAATATATTTAAAGAGAGCAAATCATTTAAGAAAATCATAGAAAGGAATGTTACAAAACTTATGACACAGTATTGGCGGTATATACACAGTAAGAAACGTTGTACGAATGTAACACATTATCTAAATATGATATGAAAAATGGAAGCACTCAAGAAAACCCTGCATGGCAATGATTAAAATAATTTGAAGAGAATCGGAAACGCTCGCACAAATGGAGGACAAAAATCGGATTAAGGAAACATTGGATGACAGTGGGGAAAACCTACACTAAAGGATAAACAAATAAATATTGAATGAAATCAAGCCCAAAACCCAAAACTATGATCCAAATTCCATAATGAATGGGCATACAAAATAATGAAAAATACAGAGCCAATTATTTTGAAAAAATAAAAAAAGAGCAACAGGCACATTAATTCGGCTTTTTGGATGGTTCTGACCCTAACATATCTTCCAATATTGTGGAAAACACGATGTGACAGTGCTTTATATTTTGCTTTATATTAGTCGCTGACGAATATAGCCCTTAATGAGTAGTTTTCTTTTACTAGTAGTTGTATCCTTGCCTTTCGAACGAAGTCTGAGATAGCGAATCCATTGCTACATGAACACACCATAGGCAGGTGAAGAGAATTTGTTATATTGAAGATGAAGTCGTCATGTTTGAAGATAGAGTCGTCATGGACGTTTCGTTGTTTTGCTGTAGATGCCTTAGCTGAGTGTTGGAGATCTTCTCCTTACCTTGTCATAGTTTGAAGTATTTTGGTGACCATTGTCGTTGCACGATCTAAATACGAAGTGAAGTTTATGTTTATGCAAGTTGTCTCTTTCATCTCTAATTCTCACATAGATTGTACAAAGGGTATCCACAGTATTTGGGTTATTTGAAGTGATTAGCTCTTCTTTCCCCGAGAGAACAAAGACAGACAAACTTCGGTGCCATATGGATGTCGAAAAATATCAGAGAGGAGTAGTGCACATTTGGTTCCCATTGAAAATCCCACAATTTGCAAACAAACCATTCTTCAAGACACTGTATATATTCTCTATTGAACATTTTGATCACGTTTTCCTAATCAGAATTTTCCATCAAAAAATGAAGTTTTATCATAATTTTAAAACAACAATTTACTTGAAATTAAGATTGCAATTTTGCTTTTAAAGACATTTTTGATGTTTTAGAAATTCTTACAATTTTGAATTCTTAAATAAATGAGAGTTTAGGAAGACCCAGAACTATGATAAAGAATGAAAACACATTATGCGAAGAAAGAGTGCTCAATACATGTGTCAAGGAAGCAGTCATCTAAGGAAGACTTGAAATAAGATAAAGAATGGAAATACCTCACGCGAAGAAAAAAAAATAGAAAAGTTTTAAAAAGAAGAAAAGGAAAGAAACAGAAAAAGATAAACTGATGTAATAGAGCCATTGTTTATAATTTTGAAAAATGAAGTTTGCTATTTGCTTTAGAATACTGTAAACGTGATAATTTTTGCTTGGGGAATATTCACGATATATACGTACCTGCCTTTGTAAGAGTGCAACAGGGTTATTTTCGCGAGGTTCATTGAATCGTGAAATACGCGAAAATTACCCCAACGCGGAAATTGCAAGGTTACTAGATGAAATATCACGAAAGGGACTCCTTAAATTAAGAAAATTTAAAACCTAATAAACGATCACCAACAACACTTTGTTGCAGTGAAAACAGCGAAACCCTTACGAACAAAACTGTTTCAAACCATGCACATAAGCGAAATAAACAAATATCCGATGGGACGGAAGAGAGAGAATACACAAGCAGATATAACATAAAAAGTAAATGACCATGGGCGCATCCGGGAATTTTCTTTATTGGAAAAAAACCAAAACAAAACAAAACAAATCGCAAACGCAAGAAAATAAAATTATTGGTTCTGTTTCTATTTATTTAAAGAACAGGTGACTGGAGAGCAATGTCGAACAAAAGGCTTAAAATCTTGAATTTTCACATCACAGTACTTGATTATTGATTGTCAGTTCTAATATGTAAATACAACAAATGGCGAGCGATAGCGCATAAGGAAGAATTATCTCAGATTTTCATGGAGGAAATCATGAAAGAATGGATGCACTTGAAGATGTAAAAATAATATGATGACGTCAGATGTCGTTCCAAACTGTTTATTGAACAATTCAATGAATGATAGTTAAACACAAAACCCGAAATCAGATATCAAAAACCCCGATCAAAAGGCGTACAAATTCTTGAAAAAAAAAAGAAAACAGAAAAGAAAAATAGGACAATAACACAGCCCCATTGAAACACACAGGACAACATATCCAATGACAAATATCCAGAGTTCTGTGTAAGATTGGAGTGTGCAAAAGTGAATTCCCAACAGAGATGGTGCCTGGGGGAGTGTAAGCGTCTTCTGTTTGCTAGCAACACCAGTCACTTAGGCCGTGCAAAAAAGTAGTATCCGGTAAATTGTTAAATTCGGTGTTTTGGATGGTTCTACTTAAAATATCTTCCAACATGGTGGAAAACGAGATGTTAAGATGTTAGATATTTTCATTGTCACTATAGAACATATATTTCAATATAGACAATTGTATCGTCCAAAAAGTTTTTGCAGTGACAAGGTCAGTCGGTTGGTTCAATCTTTTTTTCCGGTTAGTCTCCTTGCCCTAAGAACAAAACAGCTCTTGCATCCGTTGGCTTCGGCACTAAGAATTTAGATTTAGATTTACCATACTTATACTGCATACATAAAATGCACAAGAATCCGTACAAACAACGTTTCTTCGCTGGTTCCTCAATATGTTCTACCAAATCTGTATCGATCTTACTCACCAAAGTTTTATCTGAAATCAAATCTGGGCTTTAAAAATATTGTTCGACAGTATATTCTCGCAGTGGTATCAACCAGATGCGGATTTTAAAGAATTCGAATGAACTTTAAGTAATGCGCTAACAAGCCAGAACGGCAATCGCAAATACAAATTTATTGTTGTTTACTATGGCAAAATCTACTTTGCAAAAGAAAAGTCCGATTCTGAAAATAAGTACACTGAAGCAGATATTATTCAGATGTTAAACTTTCTGATCGACAACATTTTTGTGGTGTTTGGAGGAAAGGTCTTCAAGCAAATTGTCGGAATTCCAATGGGGACCAATTGTACCCCACTCCTTGCCGACATTTTCCTTTACTCGTACGAAGCTGAATTCATTCAATCTTTGGTCTCTGAAGGGAAAATTACTTAGCTTCTGACTTCAACTTCACTTACAGATACATAGACGATGTGTTGTCCACCAATAATCCAAAATTCGCGGATTACCTCAGCAGTATCTATCCTTCGGAGCTTGAAGTCAAATAAACTACAGACACAAATAATTCAGCATCCTATTTGGACATAATGTTGTCCTACGACACTGATGGTCACATGAACACCTCACTCTATGACAAATGTAACGACCCCAATTTCAGCATTACAAACTTTCCTTTTCTGAGTAGCAACATCCCTTCATCGCCTGCTCATGTTCATATCTCAGTTGATACGCTATGCCAGAGCAAATACTATATATACGGATTTTGTTCTGAAAGCTAGGCGTCTTTCAGATAAGCTTCTCAGACAGGGATACGTTTTTGACCGACTAACATCGTCACTGAGGAAGTTCTACGGTCGATATGGAGAACTCGTCATACACTATGATATCCCCTCTCCAGAATGGTGGATGATATTCTGCTATAGACCATTTGAACCATCCAACCAAAGATTGTACTCCATGTCTTCCGAAATGGAAGTAACCGGATGTGACAGTTCTACCGAATTGAAGTGGCGGGTGTTGCATGCAAGCAGGAGATGCTTAATCTTCCTGGGCACCTGGTCTCACTCCCATATCGATTGTTCGCTTCTTTTCATATGGTGGAGGTTTTTGTTTGTTTGCTTTGGTTCTTGTTTTATCCTGATTTTGTATGCCATCTGTTTCTGGTTTTCTGAATTATGGACTTATGGTGCAGTATATCGGGATATGGTCATTATCCATATTTGTCATCGTTGTAGTTTCAGATTGCTCAGGAATAGCGTATCAATTGCGATATGAATACACCCTAGGCAGGAGAGGAAGGAATGTTACTACTTAGAAAAAGGGAATTTGTATTTTTGAAGTTTCTATATTACGGTAGCTAGTACCGCTAGCGTGAGAGCTTATATTATCCCTATGATTACTTTTTTGGAAGTTTCCTGCTTATCATCTTTGAACCTTTTCTAAAAACGTTTCTAATAGACCCTACCTTTATCGTCTATAAATTCGAATAACCCAACTTTGATATAAGGAAAAATAAAGATAAATACGTTTTTTACATTGTAGAAACATTTTTCTTAACCAAAAAATATTTGAAATCTGTATTAAATACCCAATGTGCAATAATGTGAATAGAAAATATATGGAATATTCATGCATAGTTTCCCCAAATAATTTTGGACCAGAGGTACAATCTACCTTAAAGTATTCAGGTGACCATCTCTGTGAAAAGATAAAATGAAATCTAAATATGAGGAAGAGGAAATGCTTTCAGTTCTTTCTTTCACCACTTTCAGTGGTTAGTTCACACGGAAAGATTGTGCTAAGATAATCTGTAAAAAAATTGGACTTTCAATTTAGAGCACGCCATCAATGCATCTGTATGTAGAATTGACTTGGAGTACTATGCGTTTCTTTCCGTGAGAAAGCAGAGACTTAGCAAACCCGGCTTCATATGAGTATAGAAAAATATCAGCAAAACGTGGAGAACAATAGGTTCAAGACGTTTTCTTTACATTAATCAGTCTTAGCAAAATATAGTAAATGAGCTTAGAAATCTATAATTTGCAGAGGACGGTTATACTGGGTTAAGTTTGCAATTTTTTTCAATAGCGTTAAGATACTTCATCATATTGTTATTTTCGCCGAGATAAAAGATTGAAATTCTTTTTGATTTCTATAGCCCCATTGTCCTTGTCACAAAGGCTGCCTGCAGGAAACTTTGCTGTTGGCATGGCGTGGTCACACTTCGCTGGATATCTTAGAAACATTCTACCAGGTATCGTTATGAATACTATCAGTCTTTCATGTCAACCTCATAAAGAAGAAATTATTTCAAGTACTCGAGTAATCAAGAAAAAGAAGTGTTCCTACACAGCAACCAGAGAGCAACCCTCTGCATGTACAAAACAAAATCAAAGTACTGAACACCAGACATACGTGTTTCGGATATTGAATCCTCATCAGTTGTGCTTCGAACCAGAACAATGGAGAGAGGCCAAATGATTTCAGTGGCGCACCATTATTCATTTTCGAAATTTCAAGAACCATAGCTTTATATTTTCGTGAATGACTGGTTTTAAAGTTTGTGTAGGGTCTACGCGATAATTACACAGATATGGCGATAACGGACTTTATTTTCGTTCTTCAGCTTTGCCAGCGGCAATAAAGAAAAGTGACTTTTTCCAAGATAATGTTGGGAGGATGTCAACGTGTTTCTTTATGTTATGTCCACTATCTGCTAGGGGTCACAACAAGATATCTGATGCTGATAGCAATTTGGAGTACATGGGTCACATCGATGTCCCTCCTTACTACAAACCCTCTGTATATAAGGTGAAAATAGAAAATGAAAAAGGAAAAACAGAGGTATGTAATAAAACTCCATCATTGTATCTATTTTTGAATTACACATACCATCAATTTCTGCATCGTCACACTTTCAATAGTTTCGATGAAAAACTACAACTCGCTGACAAAAATATCTTTTCGTGAGTTTGGATCGATGTTATTGCATCGTAATTCTTCTTTGAGCACTGCATACACATTAATTTTTTTTTTTCATTTATCATACAATTCCGTGAGATGGGCTGGGCACAGGTCTCCATGATCAAGCATACACAACCCTAATTATATAACCACAGAAGAACTGATTTTGCATGTGTAAACTTTTGATTTGTTTTCAACCGCATTGATCTAAAAGTTTGCTGAAAATATGTGTTGTGATATACTTATCAATCGCTGATCGGATCCAAAGCTGGTGATATGAAACATATATAGCAGTCTAATTAATGAATTAATGAAAGGTTACGTTTTTGTTTGGCTGTAGTTCTCGCTCACATTCCACTGACAGTGTAAAGATGCGATTTCTTAAGAGTCATGGTATTCTGAGTTTTTATACTTTGAAAATTAAACGATTGAATTCATTGTTTCAAGAAGTCCCTTTAGAAGTGATGATAATAATTATGTGTATGCAAACGTACTTTGAAAGCAATAACAGCAATATATGAAATCGCGGAACAACAAAAAAGGAATGTAGAAGGGGAGAAGTCAGTGCCTCATTTTATTTGTAAGGATAGCAATTTTGCATACATTTTCCCAACATCATAAGTTCGAGCTTTCTCACTTGATCTTAGAAAGTTTTAGATTCGCGCAAGTAGAGGTAGTCCATGATAAAAACGTAAATTGTTTCCTCTTTTTCGGCCTCGAGTTTCACTGATGAGACATAACGTACGGTGCAATCTTATGACAGAAAATATATTTTTGATATTGAAAATGATAAGCTATACACATTATTCTGTGACAAACCACAATCAGGGGAGATCATTTTGTCCCTGAAGTTGACTTTTTAGGACGAAGCAAATAATGAAATTATTCAGTCCTTCTATTGCTATGAAAAATATCTACAACATGACCAGCGAAAGTCTTCCTTGGCTCGACAAATGTACAGTTAAGTGAATTCTAATTGCGAAAAATCTCTCTTCGTATTACCTTATTAACTAAGACAATGAGATAAAATGCAGTATCGGAGGATCAATGGAATGTTTATATTATACAGGAATACTATGTTTGCGCCGAGTACCCGAGTGCCATGTTAGCGATTGGCCACATTTGTGATCAAGCTTTAGCTTTACTGTCGCCCCAAGAGAGACGTCTGGAAGTACAGAGATTCCGCTACAAACTGGAGGAGATCATCAATCACCATAACAACCCAGAATGCAATGGGAGAGCAAAGTGTATAGTGTTTGATGGTATGATGGTATTTGTATTTCTTACGTCACTGTTGGCCTTTGGATTGCTTCCGTAAATTTTGCATCGCGTGTAACCCATGGGAAGCTCTTTGTCCGTCCAATTTTTCGGGTAATACCTGCATCAACAGAAAAAAATAAATCAATACGAGCATGTCTGGTCCATGCTGTAAATTTATTTGCTCTAAAATTATGCTAATGAATTTGAAGACGTTAAACATTCACACTGAATTAATGTTTTGGAATTAGCTTCAATAAAATTCCATCACAGAAAATCGCAAGTAGTAATGATTATTTGATTTTAGCAGTTTGAGACTATGAACTTGTTTCTATATAGTATGCGTCATATTTTCAAGTTATCTCCTTGTAGCTCTGGAAAAAAAACCAGAATGCCCATCAAACGAAAGACTGCATTATTTACCTTATTCTATTTATTTTATACCACCTATCCTGCTACGTCTTTCGTTACAATTTTCGACATAATAAGTTCCACACTCTTTGGTCATATAACATTTTTTTAGATAGAGGATCACTGACGACGACGAAACGTGCATGTCTGGTCCATGCTGCAAATTTATCTGTTCTTAAATGATGATACTGAATTTGAAGACGTTTAACATTTGTACCGCTTGGTGAGTGGCTGGTGAACCAGGAGTCCCCGAGGGCACATGTAGTCAAGTTCGATCAACTTTGGTTGATCGTTTCTTCAACGCATTCAAAAATTTCTGTTATCAAAATTTCGTGGAGTTTCTAAAACGTGGGTCCTATAGCATCATACTCCACCCATCCTGCTACGTCTTTCGGTGCATTTTTGGACATAATAAGTTCCACACTCTTTTGTCATACTACATTTCTTAGATTGAGGATTACTGACGAGGGTCAAGTACCCGAAACGTACATGTCTGGTCTACGCTTTTGTTTATTATTGGCATGCGATATTATCCAATTTTTGACATGTATTTACAGATGAAAGCAAAGGAGAAGAAGGATCGCCTTCTCACCAACTTGGAAGATCGGTTAAAGAGGCTATCAGTGAAGGCTGCTCTAGACCTTTGGTAAAGCAACATTCTTTGTCTTTCTAATAAAACTGACTTGTATAATTGATGAAGCAAAGACGTATTACACTTCTTTTTCTTTACTCTTTAAAGCGCTATCTATAATACATTCCGTACTTGCAATGGACTCTCGAGGTTGTTCATTAGAATAAGTTGTCTTTCGTGTTTCTGTGGAGCTGTGTTATTGTCTCTGTTTGCTTGTCCTTTTTATCTTTTCTCGTGAGTATGTTTCCAAGAATTCGTAAGCCTTTTGGTTGTGATTTCTGTCGCTTGAAAGAAACTTTCTTTTGGCCCTTTATCAATGTGACATCATATATATTATTTGCTATTTCGGAAACTTGTCATTTCATGAGAAAAAAACGTCGAAATCGTCTGAGCACCATACCTCCAATGCTATTCATCGTAACTGTGCTACTGAATCGACTCTACAGGAAATATAGAGCCGCGCACTCTCTTCAAACTGCACAAATTTAGATTCAAAGCATTAATCCAGAGGGCGATACTGAAATGAATTTTGGTTGTATCTGAAATGCACTTAGACTGGAAGCTTCACTGATGAAGATTACGGTAACTCCCGCCGTCGGAAACCCACGCTCGGTCACGCAAGCTCACCTCCCGTGGGTCATAACGGCAGATTGTTCGCTGGATAGCATTACAAAAATCTAATTCGAGTACATGACAAATATGGATAATGACCATATACCAATACATAGTACAAAATCGATAATTCAGAATATCATTGTATGTGTTATCGGTAACAAATTCATGACCTATTTTATATTACTTCATCAAAATGTTTTAGTTAATGATGACAGTGGTTCATATTTGTAAATTTTAAGTGAATAGCTTTAAATAGCTCTCATTAGATTTTTGTATTATGACCCACGGGAGGTAAGCTTGCGTGGCCGATCGTGGGTTTCCGACGATGGGTAACTCCATACACGCTCTGTCTTGTTTAAGATACATTTGTTTGAATTTTGACTGCGTACTAAACATGGTCTATGAAGTAGATCTGAACTACCGTATTACTTAAACCGTATGAATCTTTTCAGATTTTCCAACGTCCTTCTCCCTTTGGGGTATGTTGTACTCTTTTCGGCACAGGGGTGAGGTATCATCGCTTGGTCACAAACCCTTTCCTCAATACAAACCCTTTCTTTCATATGTCTATATTACAAACCCCAACGGAGGACACTTCCTATATAATGGCTTTTCGGCACTTAATAGGTATTTGCTATCCGAAACACGTGTCTGGTGCAATAAAAGTTTTGAAATTTTCTTCAAGAGAGTAATGAGTTGGAACACTTCCGTATTGTCTACTCTGTGTTTTCACGATTAGTCCAGTCAAAATAGCACAAATATGGCCTCAACCTAAAAAAAATTGCAACACAAACTTTCTCAACTGATTTAGTAAGTACAATGTTGTATCTAAAACATATCAAAAGTTTACCAAAATCAACCCCGTGGAAATTCGTGTTTTGGGAGAAAATTCAAAAATATTGATCAAAAATCGATGAAAACTGGAAAATAATTCTAAAACACATAATATATCAATGAATGTTAAATTTATTTGATTCTACTGTTATTTTGCATACACCACTGTAATTTAATGACTGTAAGTTGACAATAGTCATAACATCTGCTATCTTTTTTTGAAAAAAATAGTAATTTTGATGATAAAGTCACGAAAAATGCATTTCACTTCTCAATTTGTGTTATTTAACCAACCAAGAATTGAAGAATGTCTCACTATGTTCCCGGTGACCACGGCGGTCCAAAACGTAGCACGCCGTAGGCTTTTTGTCAGTTTTTATCTTGGTATACATGTTCTGCACGGTCTACGGAGGTATCCGTGACGAGCCGCGGCTCCTGAATCCTTAAGACCAAACGGCACTGCGTTTTGAACAACCTGCTGTGCTGTGGATGGGGCAATCCAGATCCACTCCGTCCATCCTTTAATCTCAAATAATAGTTTTCTCCAATCGTATTTTTCTTTCTTTATTTTCAACTCAATAGTTTTCTCTCTCATTTGTAGACTATCCGTCGCAAAAATTTACAAATTATTCTAAAACTAAGGGGTATCTTTCTGAAGCCAAAACTCTATCCTTAGCAGCTTTTTTGACAGAATTTAGGTGAAGTTTAGACTTCCGCTATTTAGAAACACAATTTTGTATTATGTGTGTAACTTCGCTGATATTCAAGCATTATAATCTATAATTTTTTCTCACTACATATAATATTTCATTCAATCTGAATTTACCTCTCTTCAATTAAGTAGCATTACCATGTAATAGAGCATCTCTAGTGTGCGAAGATGAGAACAGTTTGCGGCCCTGTAATGTTCTTAAAGTACGAATCTGTACGATTATTAATGGAGGATGGCATAATGCGTATTTATCAAATGTAAATGACCAGATAAGACAATATAAAAAAAATGTTGAGAGCAGTGTAAAAGATACATATGGAAAACCAAGAGTATTTTGTACACAAACTTATCGTTTGCTAACTAAAGTTGTAAAAATACTGTCCCTATATTTCTTTGACCTAGAAATAGCTTATGTATATACATGTGATAATCAATTACATTTATTATATCTCTTTGAAAGACATTAGTTCAGTAGTGTCCAATATCCGTGTTGGAAAAATAAAGACTACATTTTGCACATTCTTGCCGCATTGCATCGTCGTAGTAGCAAGATGACGTATAGTCTTAAGCTCTCAATAAGCAAGTAAAACTTTTCATGCTAGTTTTGGACTGAACTTTCGACCATACAATCTTTCACTTTACTCTAACTTTCTAAATGGTTTGCTTTAGGTGGATAGCGTCCATCAATCCTCACGTTCAAGTCTAGATCGATCCGAAATCAACGACGTTTGTTTCTTGTACTGTGATGACGGTAATCAATCACCTGGAAATGATAACTCATATATATTTTCCATGAGGAGGAAGCTAGAAGAAAAGAGGCTGAGGTGTGCAATCGCTCGACTCCCAAAAGATCCGCCAGGTATGAATTATATGTATAAGTTTAGACTCACTGCCCGTCCATTTGTCACGGATTGTAATATTTGTACCATTTGAGTGTCCCCGAGGGCACATGTAGTTAAGTCAGATCAACTTGGTCGATCGGTTCTTCAAAATTTTCTCGAAATTCCTGATAAGTGGGTCCCGTAGCATCATATCCCACCATCCCTGCTACGTCTTTCGGTATTTTTTTTACATAACTTTCACAGTCTCTGGCCATATTTCATTGTATGGACTGAGGATCACTGACGAAATGTTCATGTCTGCTCTGTGCTGTGAATTTGCAGGCGTGTAATATCTTGCCTAAACCAAGCCTTTGACGGTTATTTGGACGAATAGTGACTGGGTTTCAATAGTTGCTAAAATGTTTTAGATAGAGATGCAAGGGATAATAGAGCGACTCCTAAGAGGGTTGTAAAAATTGAGTCTTCGCCTAAAGAATTCTTTCTTACTAAAACCCAGCAACTATCCATCCATGGTTGTGGTAAATTTGTCCTTTGATTTCAAATTCCATGAATATTTGGTTCCGTCATAATTCGCTTTTTGAAAAAAAACGAAGAGAGACATGAATAATGATAAATGACGTATACGCCTCTTCGTACATTCCACTTCATGTTGCAGTATGGAGCAATTAAAATCGTTCCCCGTGACCTGATGTTTAGAAGTGTATTAATTACTTTTTTCCTAGCTCTGTCGCCTGAAAGAAGCTTTCTTTTGGCCCTTTATCGATTTGACATCATAGATATAATTTTGCTATTTCGAAAACTTGTCATTCCATTTAAAACTATCACCGAAGTTAAAGGAGATTAAAATCTTAGCACCATCACTCTTATGCTATTTTAAACATATATTTTATCTGGATATGCTACTGAATCGACCCTACAGGAAATTTGGAGCCACGCACTCTCTGTAAAGTAAATGTACAAATCTAAATTCAAAACATTAAAGAGGGCGCTACTGAAATGAATTTTTGTGGCTCCGCTGGAAGCATCACTAATGAGAATTTAATATTCGAAACACGTGTATGGTGCAGGAAAAGTGGGTTTGGAATTTTATTCACTAAGGTAAAGAGTTGGAACATTTCCGCATTATTTCAATTAAAAGCCAGAGCTAGCTCTCTCTTATTTCATAAACTACGTAGATGGAGCTACTGTTCTTTGAACTTTCTCATTTGTATAAATACGTGAAATTAACAACCAATCACAATTGTTGTTTATTAGTCATCTACGTCATGACCCAGTTTCTCGGAAAATATTATAAATCTAAGTTATTTTTTTCAAGTTTTGATATGACCCTCATCGTCCTTATTTTTAGAAATGAAAGAAAACCACACAAATGTACCCTTCACATGTGTTAAGTAGGCCGTAATTAGTAGGCCGTCACAGCGTAATTAGGAGAGTATTCACCGATTCACACAGCTGCGATTTGATTGTTCAAATACTTATGTACATGACAAGCCCTCCAATCGGTCGTTGTTAAATTTCTATGTAGTTTACGAAATAAAGAGCTGAATTTTAATTAGATTGCCTATTGATATTGCGATCCACGTATCTCTAGATTTTCATTATGAAGAAAAGAGGGGGTCTCCAACAGGACTCGGTTGTGGCACCCAAAGCAAAACACAAGAGCACCCGATGTGAAAACACAGAGTAGACGTACACAGCAAGAGACACAAAGGGGACAAGGAACACCAAACACGACATCAATACACAGAGTAGACATACACAGCAAGAGACACAACAGCGACAAGGAACACCAAATACGACATCAAAACACCAAACACAAAATACCACTTATAAATGAACGAGATCAAGAAAAAGTGGCATTGTATCTAATCTAATACTACCATGCCGTTTTCTTGCAGTTGAAATCCAGAGCAGGATAGAAGAATCAAGATGGATTGCAGTTTTGTTGTCAAGAGACGCCATGAGACACAGCTATATGATGAACGCATGGCTGATATCTTTACTGAAGGATTGTATCCAGAAAAATAAACTTCGCATACTTGTACTTCTCAGGGATGTAGAAGCTGAGAAAATCCCAGACTTTATACACTGGGTAACATATATAGACACAGGGAAGGAACCGGACTATGTGGAAAGAATAGAGGAAATTTTAAAAGGTACATCGATACGAGGGCTTATTGATATGTTGTTAGTCTCGGTTTTTTGGGTTGCAAAAGGTATTCTGCTGATAGATTATCTCCAAAAAGGACAAACAATCAATGACACATATAATTCTTCACTTCTGGCACAGTTACGGGAAAATATTGAATTTAAGCGCCGTGAAAAGCTCACTAGTTATATTAAAGGTGTGTTGTTCAATCAGGACAATGCTTCTGTTCACAAGTTTGTCACTGTCATGGCTGCCTTTCATGATTGTGGCTTTGATTTGATTGAGCATCCGACTTATTCACCTGATCTTGCTCAATCAGGCTTTCATCTATTCCCAAAGCTGAAATCAACTATTTCTGGCACCCTCTTTCATGGCTTTCTGACCAGTCAAGAAAAGTGGTAATGATGCCCTTAAACACCGATGGCAAAAGTGTATAGATACTGAAGGGGATTATGTAGAAAAATAATGCAAAATGTCTGATAAAATTCAAATCCTTAAATACGAGGCTCACAACAGATATATCAACCAGCCCTCGTATGTTACAAGTTTTGTACTAATACCAAAAAGACCCAATGTTAGATTAACATGCATCGTAGATTGTTCAAACTATTTTGAAACCACAGTCTAACTGTTAAGAAGATTTGATAGAAATATACAAATGACTACACTTCCATCAGTTTCGTAAAATATATAACACAAACCTTTCCATCATATAGGTATGACGGTATCTATGGACTCTCAAGTGCCAGTTGGTGACGTCTCCTTTGGTCTGGCCTGGGCATTCCATGTTAACTACCTCCGGCACGTTCTACCAGGTATAAACACTTTTTTTATTTTGAGTTAATTTGGCTTTAAGTGCCTCTGATGAGGATTCAGTATCCGAAACATGCACGTCTAGTAACACGCATTAAGAAATGGCTGTCTAGAATGCGATAAAGAAGATCCTGACAACAACCTAAAAAGCAATCACACGCAGATCGCACGGGAAAAGACGAAATAGAAAACTTATGAAAATTTCTAGAATAAATCGCACCCTCGACGATCTTCTTATAATATGACGCAATGGCGGCAGACACGAACTATTACATGCTCTGTCGAAGTTCTTCGATCGCTACAGGGATCTTGTAAAAGCATATCAGATCCCTCGTTCCAGAATGATCAATGGCATTCTGGATTGCGATTGAATGGCTGTCATCATCACCAAACAAGGAATATTTACCTGATATGTACATTAATATGTACCGAATTTGACAAGTTTTCATGGAGCTGTTGCGACGGGTGTTGCATGCAATCAGGAAACGCTGACTCTCCCCGGGTACCTGGTCTCACTTCGGAATGTTATTCATTCCGAGGTTCTCAACCGTTCCGTTGGAAATTCTAATAATTTTACCTTGCCTTCTCGACAGGTACTTCTTTAATGTTTATTACTAGTATATTTCTCTACCCAAATGATGCGATATGTTTGTTATTGAGAATGCATTATAACCAGGGAAGGATAAGGTAATGAATAGTTCCAAAGATCGAAGGTTTTATGTTTAACATGAATGACAAATATCGATAATGACCATATCCCTGTATACAGCACAAAATCGATAATTCAGAAAATCAGAAACCGAAGGCATACAAAATCAGAAAAAAAGGAACCAAAGCAAACAAACAAAAACCTCCACAATATGAAAAGAAGCGAACTCCCACTATGTTGAGGTTCTCTTACAGCACAAGTTTGCACTACTTACAGGGAATATTTCTTTACAGATATATCTGAGAGAATACAACAAAGAATGGGCGAAGATGACATCAGAAAAATGCGTGTTGGAACTCGAGAAGTGAAGCTGTCTAAATACTTACTGGAAATTGTACCTAAAAGCTGTAGATTCCACAGGATTTTGACTGAAATCGATGATAAAATAGAGGGCCCGTATGATGTCAAGAGTATAGAAAAACATCTCGCAGGAACGAAGAAAGTCATCCCATGTAAACTGTACCGTATTCAGGTATGATATGTATGCAAAAATAGCTACATGTATTAAAAGGCCTTTCTAAAAGATTATCTGAACCAAAGGTACTTTCATAAATCGGAATATCGTGATTTGTCTTACTTTGCTTCATTTCAATTTGTCTGAAGAAGTTTTACTATTTTCCAACAACGTGGGTCCTTTCTGTTGCATATGATTCCAAGAAGGGCAGAAGGAAAGTATAAAAGATGTCCTAGCTACTTATTATGAATGTGCATTCCGTACTTTTACTGGACTCTGGATATTGCTCATTTGATAAGTTGTCATTCGCGTTTCTATTGAGCAGGGTCATTGTCTCCGTCTGTTTGTCTTTTTAGCGTGAGAAAGTTATGTTTTTGTGGGTTTTTTCCCAGAATTTGTAAGCCTTTCTATTGTGATATTTGGAAATCTGATCTCGGCCTTTTTGCACAGGTTGCAGACACAACCCCCCCCCTTTTCCCCCCTTATTTAAAGAAGGGAGAAAGAGGGATTGTGTCTGTAACCTGTGCCTTTTTGTTTGACTTTCATTCACTAATTGCTGGATAATTATAGTAAATAAGATGTGCCTTTTTTGTCGACTCATCAGATAACTGTGTTGTTAGGCGATACCCTAGCTAGAATCTGATCTCGGCCTTTTTGTTTGACTTTCATTCACTAATTGCTGGATATTAATTAAAATAAACAAGATGTGCCTTTTTGTCGACTCATCAGATAACTGTGATGTGTATTATACGAGGAACATATAAAACAGTATGGCATTCCGTTGTTTAGAATGTTAAACGATACCCTAGCTAGAATAAGACTTAGGGCGATTCACTGAAATGATACGACAGCAACAAAATCTACTACATCTGACAATTTTCTATCTAGTTGGATGACGGCGTTGCGAGCCTGTAAGTAGCGTAAGATCCAGTCCGAGTTTCGATGGAAATTACTTATTTTTAGCAGGTTAATGACCCTTGAACAAAGAAATTTTCAACAATTTTACAGATCTCTGGGCCTCTTTCGCAGCCCCTGCAGCAATTGAATTGAAATTGATATATGCCTTCATGATAAATGATTACAGTTCAAGTCTGGGTACAGTTCACCCATTTTTAGCAGAGTTATGGACCTTGAACATAGAAATTTTCAACATTTTTACAGATATCCAGTCTTTTTTTTTTTTCGCCTTCATAATAAATGCCTTCATGATAAATTATTACAGATCCAGTTCAAGTCTGGGAACAATTGACTTTTTTCAACAGAGTTATGGCCCTTGAACTTAGAAAATTTCAACAATTTAACAGTTTTCTGGAATTTGTGAAGCTATTGAATTGAACCTTGGTATACACATTCATAATAATGAATTACAGATTTAGTTTTAGTTTGCGATTATTTGACTTATTTTTGCATAGATATTGACCTTGAACTTAAAACGGCTCTCAGCCCTGGGACCTTAAAATATACCATGTAGGTTGACTTTATCAATACAAAGAACCTATTTTTTAAGGTCAGGAGTCAAAGTCCTTTTGTAACTAAAAATAGCGTGGGTTTTGTTTTGAGAATTTTTTATTTTAAAAATTCATTTAAATACTATTTTTGATTGAGAATTTTTTCAAACTTTGTGCACCTGAAGAAGAGCACATGTTCTTTCATATTTCTTACGATTAAGTTTTCTTTTGGGGGTTCACATAATTAAGAAATGATATGTAAAGGTCAAGTCATTTTTGGACCAAAACTGGCATAATTGCATTTACGAAATTATTCATGAGAAATAAATTCCCCAAGTACTAGTACTAGTATCTTGCGGCGTTGGCGTTGCTATTTTTTTTTTTTATCTTAGTTCATCCTTTCTTAGGGAACTGTGTGCGACTACTATTTTGCTGGAGAGATTTTTGCCCCTGTTAAAGCTCTGAAGGCCATGCATGAATCCATGATCGGTGGCCTGTCTAACTCTCAGATGAATTCGCAAAGAGAAAAAACTGCAACATTGTTAAGATCCATTCTGGAGTCTAAGGCAACACCTGAAGAATTACAGAACAAATGCAAAATAATTAATTACGACGGTAAGTAACTTTATTTTCTGTTCGCAAATGTAGTTGTAAATTGTTGATTTCACTCGCACATAATTATTATAATTTAAAAGTTTTAAATTTCAACGTGAAATTTAATAAAATGAATACCCAAATCAAGTGAATTCCCATAAGGGAGTCAATTTTAAAGGAATTATATATTTCTTTTAATTTAATCAACTCCCAATAAAGAAGAATACACCATCATTTGTGCTATTCATTCATCCATCCATGACCTCCCCTTCCAATTCATATAGCCTCTAGATCCTCACATTTGAAGTTAAATGGCGCGAAATAAGACGTGTTTATATTTTGAATGTTCTGACGAAGTAGATATGTTGTAAAACGTATACTTAAATGTATGTAAATGTAAGTTAAGATGAGGAAAAGTTACTGTGTTAATTTTAACTAAAATATCATACCATTCTCTCATTTTTTATTATTTCATCATGATTGTGATACATGTTTTATTTCTTTGCTATTACAAATTGTGATACATGTTTTATTTCTTTGCTATTACACAGACGAATCGTCGTATAAAAGGGATCTTTCTGACGTCATAAAAGACGAGATAGAGCATCAGGGATCTGAAGTACACCTTGATAATTATGGAAAGTGGTTACAAAAACAGAAAGAGTCGTAGTTGCCGAAGTTGATAATACATGCATACACTGCATTCTAAAATTATTTTACCTACTGTAAATAATAAAATTCTTTTGCGGAATAATAGGTTCTATCACGATCTACTGAGTGAGACATTAAAATTTACACGAGTGACGGAAATTTCCGTCACGAGTGTAATGTCTCACTCAGTAGAAAGTGGTGGAATATATTTCTTCTTCCATGAAACATTCAAACAACCTTTCATGCCATCTAACGCCATGTTATCTGACGACGTTACTTTGACGTCACAATAAGATTCTCTTTTACCATTGGTCAATTGGATCCTTTGAGACAACTTATGTGTCTCACATAGGCAGTCTCACAGGGTACGAGCAAAACTGGAGAAGAATAAATCGTGTATACATGTATATTTAAGCGAGTATGTAAGGCTATAATTGCATATATGAAATCTACATTTCTTTATGTAAAGAATCCATATACAGTACAGATTTCAATTTAGCATTAAACTATACAAACTAATGTCTTGATTATTCTTAGCGCTACGTGACGGACATGCCACTGTGGTTTTCTGTTGTTCTCTTGTAATAGCCATCATTATTTTTTGTTTCTTATTATCCATTTGCAACAATATCACATGCATGTATAAATACGAAGGTAAGTGACAGACTTGTTGAACATTTCTTAAAACATGGAGCATATTCTATTTACGAATTTCAAGGTTTTACTCCAACTTTCCAATCCTAACCTTAATCATGGGATTCCGAAAATACTGTTCCCATACATGTTGAGAGTCCAAATTTACCTTATTTAATGCGATACAAAATCATAGATAATAGTGGATACAAGAAATACTATTTCCACAATTTATTACATTAGAAAATTGTATAGATATCAAAATTCTTATCATGTGCAATACAAATTTTTGGAAGTTAAGGACAAAGCACGATGAAATGATTCAAGGGAACAGGCGGTCGATTTTGCATAGAATGAGACCTGGTTCTTGCTGAAAATGTATCTGTTCTTAAATGAATCTATTGAATTTGAAGACGTTTAACATTTGTACCACTTGGTTAGTTTCACTGTTGGTGGACCAGGAGTCCCCGAGGGCACATGTAACTTCTGTTTATCGTTTCTTCGACGCATTCGAAAACTTCTGTTATCGAAATTTCTTGTAATTTTTAAAACACGGATCCTGTAGTACATGTATCTTATCCCATCCTTCCTGCTACGTCTTTCGGTACATTTAAAAAAAAATAAATTTAAACTATTTGGCAATATTACATTGCATAGACTGAGGATCACTGACGAGGGTTAAAGTACCCGAAATGTGCATGTCTGGTCCATGATGAAAATTTATCTGTTCTTAAATGATGCTATTGAATTTGAAGACGTTTAACACCTATTTAGAGTTAACAAATTATGTACTTTGAAAAGGTAAGATACACATAGCCAGTCCAATGTGCATCCTGCAGACTGCGCCTTGCTGCAAATTGTTACATAATCGAACCCCGCTTGTACCCGACGGAAGTTGCCCTCCCAACCTGCACAGGCCGAAGAGTCGTCCTTCTTTTTACTTAAGATATGACATGGTACTGATTTTGTTATGTTGCCCATACCAGGCTTTTATTTACCGCCTACTGCACAACAGGAAGAGCGATTCTAACATGGTGGCTGGACTATTTCTATGGATCTGTGTCGGTCTCCCAGAATCGGGCCATCAGCAGTAACAGAAATTGCATTTTACATGGGGACTTTTACTAATATATTATCCACTGAAATAATTCAAATAAAGAAATTGATTTATAAAAATATAAATACTAGTATTCATGTTGTCCTTGACTTGAAATTACATAACAAGATATAAGTAAAGGTACACATTTCTAGATTGTGCTTGAATGAAAGAATACTTGTATATATAAAATTTATCAAACATATGAAATGTTCATAGTCATAGCGCACACAAATTTTCACAACAGGTAGATATTGTACGCGTATATGATAAACTTACATCCTAAATAAGATAGTCCCATGAGGTTCAGTCTTTTGCTTCAGTCCATCAGTCCAAGTAGAAACGATCTTCAATTTAAAGCAGCATGGCAGGACAGCTGAAAATATAAACAAAGCTCGCGGCGGAATCAGGATCGGGTGCGAGGGAATAGAGAAAAAGCTGCATGTGCTTCGGTTGGCGTCGAAAAGGTGATAGGACAAAGGATCCAATGACGTCACTAAACCTTACCAGTATTTGATTGGTTGATTCCAAATAAACTAGTGAAAACGAGGCAAATGGGTTATTCAGGGAATTCAATCATTTCTACAGCCAAAGAGGGATATAACTCTAAATCTTAGATAATTTTGAATTATTATGCACGCACTAAAAGGAATTGATATTTTAAAGCATCCATTCACATTTAAAAACGAGTGAAAAATTTACGAAAGATTAAATGTCGATCAAGATTCATACGTACGCATTTTCACAAGCCGTGGTGATCTTTCCGCTTTTCCAGAAAAAGCATGTACAATTTTTTGGAATTTGAATTTTGAAAAGTGTATATATAACGAAGAGAAAATGAAGAAAACGATGTGTTGTCGTCTGCTTGACAACGGAAAGTTCGCGCGACGTCGTCTGTCGGCGACAGGAGCCTGGAATGTTGGCGCGTCGCTGGCCGTATTCCCGAAGCGCTCCGAATAAAGTAAAAGAGTAAAGGCGTAAAGGATAAGTCAGTGATATGAATCCGAGTTTCGATGATTTATTATACACTTCAACGATGGATATTGAAAAGTCCAAGATGCGATATATAACAATTAATAAACAAAATAAAACTTGAATAAAGACGAGACGGATGTTGTCAGTTCAACGTCTGACCTCCGAACTAAAGATTTCTATTCAAAAATCAAGTTATAAGATTAATTACATGAAATGGCATGTTGAGTCAATATAATTGAGAGTTAAGAAACAAGTAAATTAATTTAGTAACCAAAACAAACAAATCAGTTGGTAACGTAAGTGGTCATGACACTCTGTCCCTTTTGATGTAAAGAATATATACGAATTCTAAAGAAGGATTAATTACGCAATGTGAAGACGTTGATTTAACTAAAATGACCGTAGGGCAGTTTTACAAATAAACGAAAATTGAATTAATCCTAAAGAATAAATGATCTAAAGAAATAAAGATTAACAAGAAAGTTCTCTGTAAACAAACACATTAAAATCGAATGTCATAAATTTGATAAAATGAATGTCTGAATATAATGATGAATGTCCGAATATAGAAAAATACAAATTATGATAAAAGTCCAAAATTCCTCTATGATAATATCCCCCTTCCGTCGGGAAAACTCGTCCCGAGTTTTAGAGAAAATTTCCACGGCGTGATCGGCGACGTCCTCTTTTGGGTTGAGCGTTTACGTAAGGCAACGGAACATGTTGTGACGGGGCGTTCGGCTGTTGGAACGGAATTGTCCTCTGTTGCTGTACATGTTGCATCGGGTGATATGGCATATTACATTGCATTAGCTCATCTATTTCATTGTTAAGGTCACAAATAAGTTGTTGGTCCTTCTCATGTAACAGTTTGAACTTTTCTCTCTGTGCCATCTCCGTTGCTAGCATTTGCTTAAGTTCTTGATTCCTTTTCTCAAATTCGAGAAATTCCTTGTTTGAGTTTTTAATAAATGCCTCACAGCATTGTTTGTGCATGTCACGTTCCTTTTCCAGTGCTTGAATTTTGTCCTTGAGAGCTGACACTGCATCCTTCTGGACACTGGACACATTTATCTTATTTTGTAGGTCACGCACCGTTTCTTTTAATTTAGAGTTTTCCGCATTTAATTTTGAATTTTTCTTATTCAAATTTTTCACTTCCGTTGATAAATTTTGTTCTTTCACTTTGTTCGATTCTTCTCGTAGGCATAACTGATTCTGCAGATCGCGCACTGTTTGTTCCAAAATACTATTCTTTGTATTTATGTCTTTGACGTTCTCAGCCAGCGTTTGCTCTTCTCTAACGTAAGTTTCCTTCACTGTCATTAATTTACATTTGACGGATTTGAGTTCTGTTCGTAACGTACTGCGTAAATCCATGCACTGAGCAAGGGCAGCATTGCTGATATTGGCGAAAGGAAACTCCTTCCGTAAAATTACATTTTGATAAAAAGTTTGAATTCTCTGTTTGTCACGTTGAGTTTTCTTGAATGATTTAGATTTTTGCGTACATGTCTTTGCAAAATGTCCAATTTTGTGACAAATGAAGCATACCTTATTGTTAGCTGGACAGACGTTGTTAAAATGTCCGTATCCGCATCTATCGCATGGTCGTTGCACGTAATATGAACGTAATCTGTATGCGTCCATCGTTGTAAGTCGTCATGGGGAACGGTATACTCGCTTGACGTTGAGGCACTAGGATCTGACTACTGCAAAATATATGCAGCAGCCCCGGGCACTGTACCCTTAGGATTCTCACACCAATTATAACGAAGAGATAATGAAGAAAACGATGTGTTGTCGTCTGCTGACAACGGAAAGTTCGCCCGACGTCGTCTGTCGGCGACAGGAGCCTGGAATGTTGGCGCGTCGCTGGCCGTATTCCCGAAGCGCTCCGAATAAGTAAGAATAAAGACGTAAGGATATAGTCAGTGATATGAATCCGAGTTTCGATGATTTATTATACACTTCAACGATGGATATTGAAAAGTCCAAGATGCGATATATAACAATTAATAAACAAAATAAAACTTGAATAAAGACGAGACGGATGTTGTCAGTTCAACGTCTGACCTCCGAACTAAAGATTTCTATTCAAAAATCAAGTTATAAGATTAATTACATGAAATGGCATGTTGAGTCAATATAATTGAGAGTTAAGAAACAAGTAAATTAATTTAGTAACCAAAACAAACAAATCAGTTGGTAACGTAAGTGGTCATGACACTCTGTCCCTTTTGATGTAAAGAATATATACGAATTCTAAAGAAGGATTAATTACGCAATGTGAAGACGTTGATTTAACTAAAATGACCGTAGGGCAGTTTTACAAATAAACGAAAATTGAATTAATCCTAAAGAATAAATGATCTAAAGAAATAAAGATTAACAAGAAAGTTCTCTGTAAACAAACACATTAAAATCGAATGTCATAAATTTGATAAAATGAATGTCTGAATATAATGATGAATGTCCGAATATAGAAAAATACAAATTATGATAAAAGTCCAAAATTCCTCTATGATATATATATGATTGCGCTATGTTTGTTGCAGATTTTAATTAAAATATCTTGACGATATTATAATTCTGAAAGTTTTATCTCGCCTCACCCAGCAGAGCACAGGCTGCATATTCTAATGCCTACTAGTATTTTGTTGTTTTGATCCACGCGTTGACTTGTTATCTTTTAACTGTTGTCTTATTATGGCCTGCTAAATACAATGTTTCTATATGTTGGATGATGATATTTTTTGGGATTCCGTTCAAATTATCGAAGGTTCTGCACCATATACCATAGATAAAATTATAACCTGTTTGTTTTGTTCTATATCATGTATATGATCGCAGAAAATATCCCTCGGTTTGTTATGAGTGTTTTAATATTCTCGTTGCAATAGTAAATAAGTGGAAGCCAAATGCATGTACAAACCTCAAAACAGAGTCCAAATATCATAGTCAGTGGGTAATAATACCATGTAAATGCAAATCCGGAAGAAACACAAACATTCTGTAAAGGGACAAAAGTGGTTCCCAAATAGGAGTAAGATGGGGGACCGGGTAGAGTAAGCATCTCTTCCTTGTTAGCAACACCCGTTACTTCAGCAGAGCAGAAAAAAGTCAAAACCGGTGAACGTATCAACATCAGTTATTTTTCAACCTTGCGCACGATGAGATATTATAGTGCTTTCTATTTTCATACTAAAGTTCAAAACATAAAAAAAACCATGGCGAAAAAAAAGTCAGTCGTTATATTTGAATAGTTTCTCTGTAAGTCACCTTGCCCTCAGTACGAATTCAGCCCTCGTAGTTTAAATTCGCATTGGAATGTTGATTCACCATTGGCAGAAGACAAAGGGATGCTACTACTCTGGTATTATAAGGGATGTGTGTCATATATTGAAATATTTAGGTGAGGATTGGCGTCAACAATTAACATGAGATCTAAATTTATATGAATGCTTTCAGTGGTCTCTTTAACCTCTAGTTCAGAAGGTTAGAAAGATTCGCACAATTTTGAGTATTTCAAAATTGACAGCGTTATCAATGTAATCAATCTGTCTTTAGGTGCTTCGTTTCATGAGAGAGCGAGGAATATGTATATATAGAGGAGATCCCCAAGACTTCTTGAAAATCACTTTACGTCTTTGTTTTTTGTTTGTTTGCTTGCTTTTTTTTTAATGCTTAGTATATAGAGGAATATTCATATGCTTAAAATTATAGAGCTATGAAAGCAAGGATTATTATATGAGCTTAGTTTTCCTCATTTAAGAACAACATATATTGCTTAGACGTGTTAGAAAGAATCTGTCGCAAATTTTGTATGTTCATATATTTTTGTTAAAACAATTCTAGCTTGGTTGCCACTAAGACAACCTCAATTGAACTTTTTCTTCATGTGTACAAGTTCAAAATGACTTTCAAATTGCTTTCCCGATTCGGTCATTTCCAAGCTCTATTGTCTTCTGTACTAACCATTTAAAGAGATAGAGAAACCATTTTAGTACCAATATATCGAATACGTTTGCCTTCAAAAGATGCCAATATTTGGCATTGCAAAGAGTTACATAAGCTTTCCAAGTCAAGAGATACTGCCATGCTAAAAGTGAGTATTCTATAACTTCTGAAGAGGCGAGTTTTATGGAGATAGGGATATTGACAGTCTTGGCACATTTTGGTATACTAGTATTGTGTTTCTGATCGACTTTTCAACAGCCTATTGAGATTTTTTGTTCCCTTCAATGTCATTTTCACACTGTCAATGGGTTGTATAGCTCTTTGATCACTATCCATTGTCAATTAATGTGAAGATGCCTCAATGTTTTAATGTTGTATAATTGTTTGTCCATCTTTTCTCTCCGAGCGTATACATGTAATACCCACTACAGTCGCATAAAAAGTTGATGTCTAGCTTCTCTTTTTACTAACAACTAAGTTAAAGCAGCACATTCCGACTTGGGGTTGTAAAGGGTTGATACTTGTAATACACATTTCTTAACACAGATTGTTCCATATTATGGTCATTTGTACCAAGTATCAAATCCGATATCTTCCCCGTTCGAGAGATACGGGCGTTCAAAATTTCTGATGTAGCCGCGCCTCTTCATGAATATTTATGAGCAGGAGAGCTCCGAGAAACCAAGTGATTTGATACATATGCTACTTCGACGAATATTACAAACATGGACAGGTGAAATAGACATCGTACATTTGTTTCACACAGCATTTCAAATAGTGTTACTATAAAGTAATGTGTTTCAAACGATTTAGGACAGATTACATCTAAATCTGACTTACTTGTCCAGCAAAATATCAGCTTCTTTGCGGTATGTGACAAGATTTAACTCATTTTCAACGAATTCCATACATCCATTAGTTTTCGTTTTTAAATTCATTTATTGCGATAACTTTAGTGACTTTTGGTTAACAATTTTGATATTAACGGAAAGCTTACAGTGGCGGATTTAGAGGGGGGGGGGCCCAGGGGGCCCGCCCCCCCCCCCTTTTTCACCCAAAGTTATTGATTCAGAATACTCTTTTTATGCTTAATCTCTTTACTTTTGGGGAAATTTTCGGCTCGCTTCGCTCGCCACACTTAATTTTTCATTAGCTGTCTATTTTTTCGTCTTCACTTTGTCTTGAACTTTTTTTGTCATCGTGTTTGAACGGATTCATATGTCATAAACATATACAAAATTCAAAATTAAATTGACACTTGAATAATGACCAAATGCTTCATTTTCATGGGCCGATCTAACCAGTTTAGACAGGTGGATAGTGGGGTTGCAATGCCCTAATCTTCCCAACCTACCCCAATTGGTCAAACAAAAATAGAGGATGGAAAATGAGAGAGATATTGTAATCTTATGACAAAATGTAACCATCTATTCCAAAAATTTCCCGGCTCGCTCCGCTCGCCAATTTAGAATATATGTATGTATAACATGCAGTTGAAATCCCCCCCCCCAACTTATTAATTAAAATCACCAGTCTTGAGCTTCAGGTTTTGGAGGTCTTCGACCTTTTTTTTTTTCCTTTTTTTTTTTTTTTTTTTTTTTTTTTTTTGCTTGTCAGTTTTTCTTTGAACAATTTTCTTCGAGCTGAAACTTTGGGCCCCCCCTTTTCTGAAATCCTAGATCCGCCACTGGCTTATAACTTCTACTATCCAGGAAAAATAGAGATTTGTCCTATTTCTTTTTTATCAAGCATATTTTCGTCTGGAGGCGGAACGTGCTGCTTTAAGTACCCCAAACGTGCATGTCTGCTCCATGCTGCAAAGGGCAAGGGGTGGTAAGGTGGTTTCTAGGCCCAAAATCGTTGCTAATTCCAAAGATTTAAAAATATTGAAATTAATACTAAAATTTGTAAAAGGAAGCTTGTCTTTGATAGATTCAATATGAAAAATGATAAAATTTCATTTTTTTTCGTTAGAGTAATCCCCCCTTGAATTCACCTATGAATCCGGAAATGAACAAAAAATCAATATTAAAGTACTAACAGCCAGTTAGGAAAACAGAAATTTTTATTTTACGTGAAAACGCTTTTAGATAGATAAATATGAATATCGAGAGAAATATTTGACTATTAGAGCACTTTTTGAAAATGAAATTTTATTTTGGTATCATTTTGGCGTTTTCCCTCTACACATAGAGAATACCATGGTAAATCACCTTTTCCATGCACTAAGTTATTAAAATCTACACTGGTCAAGTTGATTAATGCAATAGCCATAATCATAATTGTGCACTTAGATTATTGCCTGAATGATCAGTGAATATCTACCTTTATCACATGATACACCCGTTATGCAGTTTCATAAAGCCATTTCATAAATATATGATATGATAACACGTTACATATCGCTCTGCTTGAATGCGATTGGTCAAGTTTGGAACCGAATCACATAAACCTTGACAAATGTTACCTTTCAAATATCGGTCAACTGTTAAATTCAGACCAAGAGTCAATATCAGTGATTAAAATTGTTGTTGTTGAATTAATTGCTGAAAATATTATTCAAAATTGAAATACTTTTCTCTTACGCACAGAATATCTATACGATGGGGACACTACTTCTCATGGCGTAGCAGACGACCTCAAGATCACGGCGTGGTTCGCCTCTGTAGTTCTCGGAAACGTTGATTTCACGTTGGAAATACACATTTTTAGGCAATATCATGTGATAAAAAAATCTCAAATGAATTTTCATTTCATACGGTGTATTATGAAACTCGTTGTGCGTTTTATATCCCCTCGCCAAGGCTCGGGGATATAAAACTCACAACTCGTTTCATAATACATCGTATGAAATGAAAATTCATTTGAGATCCTATATGTATGAAAAGGTATTGCTGTTTTATTTAATATACTCGACCCTTGTTAAGAAAAACTACTTGGGACAATTTCTGAGCGTAAAACTTTGCTATTTTCCTATGAGTACACCAAAAATGATGTCTTATATAGTTAAAAAAAAGCTAGTTATTTGAATAGTGCTTTATCTTCTGCATCACCATTTCAATTTTCCAGTAATTATTTTTTGCCGTTTACAAATAAAAGGGAAATTTCCGTTTTCTTAAGAACCTATTAGTACTTTAATTCACATGTGATAGCAAAATTAGACTTGGCCACATCAAAACAACAAGTTCATAATTTTTCTGTATATCCGTATAAGTATTTTGTAAATGCTGTGAAAGTATGAATCTGTTGTTTTCATGTGGCCACATAGAAAACGGAAGGTAATCAATGACTGTTACCATGCGAGCGGGTCGTTTTTGAAACAGAAAACACCTTTTAACTTCTATAATACAAGAATTATTTTAGTAAAATCAATACAGTTAAATAGATTTTGTTTTGTTGTTATTGATGATATATTTATTCCCACATGCACGAAATCAAATAATACAGACAAAAATTCCTTTCAAATGTTTATTATCCTCGTAACGTAGCGGATATTCAGGACGACAGAATGACGTCATATTGAATATATGACGTCATATATGTTCGAGACTTTGATATTGCTTGTATTTTGCGAAAAAAAAAAATTTCAATGTGATCATTTCATATGCATATTGAATCGAAGTGACAGAGTATCTAAAAGGGTACAGTCGGCATTTATAAAAAATGTCAAACTTTAAGCCAGAATCAACGAATTAAAATATTTTAGAATAAAAAAACCCCTGAACAAACGAACAAGAAACAAGAAAAAGGAGAAAAACTAAACAAACAACATCAACATCCCCAGCACACACAAAAATCAAACAAAAAAAGTATTATATTAAATGAAGATGTGAAATATAACCCTCCGTTCAAACGCGGTTTTACACAATTTGTGATGCGACAAACTAAAGTTCATACTCCAATAAACTGTCAAAATTAAACAGTCAATTCTTATATGAACGTGTATTTTGGACAAATCAAAATGCGTAGATTCGTGTAAACAAGCATATTTGGAAATTAAATTATATCAAATTGATATAAACAAGCATATTTGTAGACAAGCATATTTGTAAACAAGCATATTTGGAAATTAAATTATATAAAAATGAGAAATGAAGGTCATGTAACATAGACACTACCGCGTATGATTTGCCGTCCACGAGATGTACTTATTTTTGCAAATTCAGGGGGAAAATATCTACCGTGTCTCATTTTCGACTGACAAAAATCTCTTTGTTTTATTGAAAATGTTTTATAGAAAATATATTGTCAATATTAACGAAAATTGTATGTTACACAATACTCGCAGAGTGTCCGTTGGGAAAATTTTCTTTAATATTGACAAGATATTTTATATAGAACATTTTCAATAAAATAAAAAAATAAAGAATCATCTTAATTCGGGGAGATTTATTTTAACATATATTGATACATTTGTAATTTCAGTCAGCATACAATCAGGGCGTTTAGTCTTTAGAAAGTAGGAAATATCCCTTCTTTACGAACAGCAAAACGTATGTATACTGAAATAATCAATCTAATTAAAATTCAGCTCTCTTTATTTCGTAATCTATGTAGTAAGAGCTGAATCTTAATTTTAGACTGTAAAATGATGCAAGCAATACATGTACATTAGAAATTATTGAGTGCTGAACTGGAATGTATTATAGGTGGCGCTATGATAAATAATTTTATTATATCGATCCCTTTTCTATGTAAAAACAACGCGTGTAATTATATAACCATGCAGTGGCGGATCTAGGGTCTCAGAGAAAGGGGGCCGATAAGACAAGTTTTAAAGAAAATTGTTCATAGAAAAAAGGGAGATAAAAATCTTATATTATAAAAGTCTTACTTAGCGATACTGTAGCCAACGCATTATTGAATTATTTATAATTATTTATTTCAATATTTTATTTTTTGATAAGGGGTGCATAAAAAGGTTGTGTTGAAATTGAGACATGCGAGGTAATTCTTGAAACTGGCGAGCGGTAGCTAGCCAACGAATTTTTTAAAATAGAAAGAAAAACAAATTTATATTAGAAAAGACAATGTTGACCACCACACAGAGGGTATCGGAACCCACTCATACCCCTCTATTTGCAATTCAAATACATTAGCAAAGACATCACAATGCAAAGTAAGCTGAAAAAAGTATCAAATAGTGCCAAATCTTTGTGCGAAGGGGGGGGGGGGGGGCTTCGTTTTTGCTTCATCTGGGCTGGTTTTCTGGGGATGAATCGGACGAGAAAAAAATTGAGCCGGAAATGGGGTAGGGGGTTGAAATAGGGTCTGCTGGGTTACCGGAAATACACATACTTTTTTAAAAGGCCTCGGTGAAAAGTATTGTTATAACATTAATATGTCACTTAAGAATTCCATAAGTCAACAAAGGGGTGTCCCAATTACCCCTCATTATATTATAGTGAAACCTACCATGTACATATACTAACTAGTATTATATCGTGATATTGATAGTATATCTACACAACTAATATCATATATAGTATTAGAACATAGCAGCAAGTTATCTGCAGACAGCGTTACATTACAATGTGATCGTAACGTCATATGACGTCAAAATCAATGTAAAATATAGCTGACCCCTGTCTTCAAATTAGTGTGAAATCGCAACTGGATGTCCGATTCTCAAAATTTAAATTGATTTATACTCTGTAAATCCTGTATTTTCATTCATCAATGTTTGTCCCAGTTTTGACATTGGGCCGATTTTGGCCCTTACCACCCCTTGCCCTTTATCTGCTCTTTTAAAAATGATGCTATTGAATTTGAAGACGTTTAACATTTGTATACATCGGATTTACAGAGGTAACGAGAAAACGAATTCCAATATCTTGTTAAACAAAATACGACAAAGAAGGTTAGAAATGGTTATGTCGGTTTTATGTGCATGATGATTTGCAGTTTTGTGTTGGACCCGCATTGTATCATATTCATTTGCTTAAAGTATATGAAATATATTTATATAAGCTTATTACAACTTATGTACATGTACATGTACTTAAGGCCTTGGTTTTAAGGGGTAAGAATTTGGGGAAATCAATATTTTCGTAATTATGAAACTCAAAACTTTGTATTTTCTTCAATCGAGATGGCCAAAAAAAGGAGTAAGAACGCTTCTTACTAAAAACTTACAAGACTTCCGTTCAATTTTGTTGGAGATGGAACAAAATTCTGTCGGCTTTCTTTTATTTTTTGGAAATATAACACTCTTCCATTAAGCTTTTAGATACATTTTCATTTCAGAGAAAGAATTTACATAGAACACTTTGTTACTGATCCAAAATGAAAAGATAAAAATTCGAGAGCTTAGAATTACGCCGCATATTTTGAGTTAGGTAAATTTAGTATAATTATAGAACAAGTCGCGGCGGTTCCATTGATATGCTCAACTCCCTTTTCACAAAAATGGAGTAAGAACACAATAAGACTGAGAGCGCGTAATGTGTCCTATATGCATGATTGGCGTCTTTTAGTGGAAATTAAATTGAGAAAATAAGTATGCATGAAGACGGGCTCTTGTCGATGGAAAGGCCCCAAACAAGGATTCAACGAAACACAGGACCTTCTATCATGATTTGATTGCAATTTTGAAACAGTTTGGTTGCCATTTGAATTTTGATTGTAGAAATAAAGTTGTCAAATTGTTAAACGTCTTCAAATCCAATAGCATCATTTAAGAACAGGTAAATTTTCTGCATGGACTAGACATGCACGTTTCGGGTACTAAACCCTCGTCAGTGATCCTCAATCTAAGCAATGTAATATAACCAAAGAGTGTGAACGTTATTATGTCTAAAATGTATCGAAAGACGTAGCAGGATGACTGGGATATGATGCTACAGGACCCATGTTTTAGAAATTTCAAGAAATTTCGATAACAGAATTTTATAAATACGTTGAAGAAACAATGTTACCTTGTAGGAACCAAACTCGAATGTTGCAAACAAAACTCTGAAGAATATTTCTGCATGTCCGCATGTTGATTGCCAAGTTGTTATATTGCAATCGGGGATATCCATTTTCACAAAAACTATTACGAAAATTTTCAACAATTTTCGATATTAATTAAAGGTTCAAAAGTTTTCTTATTTAGATTGTATCATTTCTACATACTTAATATAAATTTGGAAATATAACATAGCGATTTTTATTTTATACAAAGAATTAACACCAATTCTCTGTAAGCAACAAACATTTTTGGAAACCCATGTTTTCCAATTTTCATGAAATTTCATATATGTGTAGGGATAAATACAAGGAATAAAAAATCGTCAACATATCGTTGCCTAGTGACTTTGTTGCCGTGGTAACCAGCTCATAAGATACCAAAATATGAAAATTATACAATTTCAAAGCCTTCCTGTGTCTCATAGTTCATAATCGTTATTAAATTCAAAAATAGAGGCTATAAGATACTCAACCAAATTTGTTATCTCTTCATATTTTCTTTTTGAGTATGGTTACCATGGCAATAAATATTGCTCATTATGGCAATTTTTTAAAGATGTTAGATTTTATTTTCTGTTTTTCAATTGTTTTACGTTAAAAATTAAGCAATTTAAGGAGCTGTTAAGATAAGGCGTAGAATCTGCCTTGAAAAGTCGAAATTTCAAAGTGCAAAATTTGAGAATCTTTTTCGGTAGAATTTTCAAATAACTTGGTCCACATATAAATCTGCTGTCAGATGTGATAATTTATGCAAAATAAGACCGATATTTGAGTCAAAATAAGCGTTTTTTACACAGAAATCAATGGAAAATGGAAAAAGTTTTATACAACATCGTTTCCCCCCTTGCTTTACGATGCCACTTTCACCAAAGGTGTATATCAATAAAACACATTTTCTGGCCAAGTGGGGTTCTGAAGCGAGGGGGGGGGAACAATGTCCCACAAGCGAAAAACGAAAAAAGGGGGGATGGATGACTATTTATAAATTTGCCTCTAGAGCGATAAAGTAGGTTATATTGCCATCTTTTTCGTTTTATATCACGGAACAATCTATTCAGAGTGTGTTCCGATCAAATATGTAACCGTTTGGAAGGAAATAAACGAGAAAGTTGTCTATTTCTACACCGCGTGTATTTCGCGCCAGAAAGATACATAAGTGACTGAGAAGAACGAAATAAAACCGTTTTTCAGTTTCCGGATTGCAGAGTTTGCCGATTATATTGATATAACAAGTATTAGCTTTTACAAAAAGCTTGTCGTCAGTTAGCTGACTGTAAATGTTGTAAAATTCTAGTTAGAAAAAATCGGAAGAAAATGCATTTACCAATCGCACATTTCCGGGCTTTTCCGCTTTTTTTCCGATTCAAGCGACGGAAATTTTCGAAAATCTGCGATTGTTATAGGACGTATCGGTACAAAGACTTTTCGATGCATATTTCGGAAGAAAATACACTGATGCGATATGACTTTCATTTGTCAGGTCATCTAGACTCTTAAGCCGACCTGGTGAGAGAATCTTATACACAGGTTCTGAATAACCTAGACGTATATTTGCATTTTATGCAATTGTCAACCAATCATATTGCCAAGAGGTATTCTATCCGTGCAAGTACATTACGAATGATAACAGTATACCGTCAGTCATGACTGACGGTAATAACCTCAAAGTTAATTTTGCTTATCCAATTTGGACATGAAAAAGTAACAGAAGCATAATAAACGTAAAAATGTGTAAAATAATGCATTTTTTTTTTATTCTCGATCGATATTCAACGTTTTCCGTCATCTGTACCCCTACCTCTTCAACCCGTAATTATAACATCTCTCACCAAATTTATATAAATAAAATATCTACCATGAGTCTTATAATACTTTATATTTTTATCCTGACAAACTTTTGTCTAAATTGGAAGGACAGCGCCCGAAAAATAATCGAGTGATTTCAGGGCTAAAATCGGCCCTTATCTTAACAGCTCCTTTAAAGATTTGAAACAGCTTAAAATATTCACTAAAATAAGGAGAATACCAAGGACCAAAATTTCCATGGCAACCGTTTCCGTGGGTTTGAAATATTGATAAATTGGACTTTCTGAGTCTGATAAATCAAGAAAATCACTTCATTGCCAAAATGTGATAACATTTTATTGTAACATACAATGCACTCTTTCAAAAATTTAAATAAGATAAGTGGGGTAAACGTTACCATGGCAACAATTTTTAAAAAATGTCGAATTTAAAAGTTGTTATAAATATTATTTCCTTTCCAAAAGAAGTTTCTCAATTAATGGAATTGATTTTGATAAAAATTAAACAAACTTTTGTATGGTTACTATGGAAACAAAACTAATTGGCATAAATTTCTCCACATTTCTTACTTTTTCAAGCGTTTGAAACTAAATCTATTATAAAGTTATGAAGGTAAAATGTGAGGAGTCTGAAATATTTTATAACAAAATGTTCATTCAGTTATTTTAAATTGAAATTGCCGTATCCAAGGAAACAAACAAATCTATTTGAAGTTTGAAACCAAAAGCTTATAAATGTTTCCTTAGCAACGGCTTATTTCTTTTAGTATTTAGCGAAATTATTTTAGTCAAAATCTAAGGTAACATTAAAAGCTTATATTTATATCAATCTGTTTCATGTTTTGTCCTTCGATATTGTCAGAAATTAGGTCTGCAATCTGAAGTAAAATTAGTGCTTTTCCTTCTATACTCTCAATGTTACCCTGACAACCAAGAAAAAATACTTGTCATTGGGTATCATCTGATTAGTTCTAACATTTATCTTCCTAGAAGCATCTCCATTCTCCATTACTTCGGTTAAAAATGGCAAATTGCTATTTTCAGAAAATGGTACATTCGTTGCAATGGTGACGCTCTATTCTTTTATTTTTCCCTTCATGTGATGTTTTTATCAAAAGATTAAATTAGAATCCAACATAACAGTTCAACCGTATATTTGTGTAGAAAATGTCTCATTAAGATCCTGCATGGCTTAAAAAGCTAAAAATTGCACTTTTTTAGTGTTTGCAACCCGTTTCCATGGCAGCCAGCATGAATATGAGTAATTTTTTCATCAATTTCAAATATTTTCGTTATGGCCTTTCAATTTAGAATACATATCATAAAGATATGTGACCTAGCGCTTCCAAACCCCTTTACAAAATTGCTGGTGGTTACAGAGAATTAAAAGTTATACGAAAATTACTCAATTTTTTAACTGCTGAAAGGGGGTATAGGGGTAAGGGTTAGTGGACTCCTCCCCTGGAATTTAACATTTGTATACGTCCGTAATTTGACTGGAAGTATGGTATGGCTATGTCCGTCCGTCCATCTGTATGTCCGTCCGCTTAATGCTTTGAAAATTTGTATATTTCAAGAGGAATGGATGTTCCCATTCGCTTTTTAATTTTTGCAGCATATAAAATGAGAAATCATGTGCAATGGGAGGGGGTATACATGTTGTATGCACATGCATACAATGCATGTTAAGCTATAAGGGCTAAGTATATTTAAAAAAAGTAACAAATTTCAATTCTGAGGGAAGGGGTCGTGTAAAAAGATATACTTGCCAAAGATGTCCCAAGCCAAGAAAGACTAAATTCATAAACTTTGAATCATTTGAAGTCACCGAATCTATACTGAGGATAATTTCTTATTTTGATATTACAGGTATGTATTTTCAACTGTAATGCTTTGGATTCGCTAATGAATTATATGTTTGAAGTAAGTACGGTATATTTTCTACTCGTCTTGGGGGGAAATGCCTACTTTACATTTAAGAATATCAGATTTCCTGTAAAAAATAATGAATTCATCATTTTTTTTCTATAGATTAAAAGCTGTTACATGAAATCAATCATTATTCCAAATGGAAGTAATATGAGATACTAAAGTTAATAATTTCTGAATTTTTGAGGCAAGAAATATGTACCTTTTTGTGCTAAAACTGATTTTGAGAAGATTTCTTTAGAAACATTCTAGTATAGCTGGGATGTACTTCTTTTGATAACAGCAGTCACTCATAGATAGCCCTGGCCTACATCCCAGACTAATATTCCTTGGATTTACTAAATAGAAATAAAAGATCTTTGCCCCTAACGGGACGAAAATAACTCCCCCAGCAATATTCGTTATCTAGGATCAAGGTCAAGCGTCTATTAATTGTGGCATTTATCTTAGACCTTCCTTCAAGTCCATGACAAACCCTTATAGGTTCTAAAGAACATTTGTGAAATCTTATTGAAATCCATCAACAGGGGAGGAGCTTTGCCCTGGACAAAATTTTACTAATGGTGTCCATTGTGACCTTGGCCTTTGACTTATGACCTTAATTGGTTCAATGTGATGACACACTCTTAGGTCCTAATTATGAAACATTGATGTGTAATATTATTTTTGAAATCCATCGAGAGGGTAAGTAGCTTTGCACCGGACAAGGTTTTGATAATGATTTCTATTGTGACCTTGACCTTTAAATAATTTTAATTGACCCATGACACACCCTTACAATGTATGTCCTAAGAAACACTTTTGTGTAATATTATTGAGATCGAGTAATGATGCCCCGGACAAGGTTTTGACCATTGTTCAAGGTCACACCATTAGGTCGTAAGAAACATTTTGAAATACTATTGAAATCCATCGACAGGGGAGGAGTTCTGCCCCGGACAAGATTTTACTAATGGTGTATATTGTGACCTTGACGTATGACCTTAGTTCATTGACATGACACACCAGGTCTTTAAAAGAAACATTTTTGCGATAATCAAGAAGAGGAGGTTTTGACCATGATGTGTATTTTGACCTTGACCTATGACGTTTGTTAAAGGTCATGACACACCCTTAGGTCCTAGGAGACATTTATGTTGAATATTAATTGAAATTCATCCTCAAAGGGAGCTAGGAGTTATGCCCCGGACAAGGTTTTGACCATCATGTTGATTTTGACCTTGATCTTTGACCTATGACTTTGGATTAAGGTCATGACACACCCTCAGGTTCTAAGAAACATTTCTGTAAAAGGTTATTGAAATCCATCAATAGGTGTTTATGCTCAGCGTCTGGACAAGAAGTGAAAAACAGACGAACGGACGGATGGACAGACAGGGTTGTAACTCCCCCCCCCACACACACTTTGTTTGCGGGAGCATAAATATTAAAAAAAAAAAAAAATACATCTTATTACATCGAGCTAATTCCGGATATGATTATAATGCCGTGCCGCGTTCGGTTTCTTCAGGGATAAACGCACAGATGCAACAGAATAAAGCATTTGTTAGACCAGGAGAAATTTTTTAACATGACTGAAAAAAGAGAGCCAAGATTTTCCTTCCAGCATTTAGCGGGGAAATCCTTTCACTCAATCGAAGGAAAAGAAAATAAAGAGTATTTTATGAAGTGGTGAGGATTAAGATCTCCTGATGATAGAGAATCCAATCTAAGATTTTGTATATGAATATATTCTTTGTGAAGTTAGTTGGGGAACTTTCTAGAAAGTTTCTTGGTCCTATGACTTGTTGTTTCAAATAATTGTTTTCACAATTTCTTCTTAAATTGAAAGACGAAAATTCAAGCCCTCTACTAGTGGCCCAAATTTATGTATAGAAAATGTTGAACAGGCCTAGCTGATATGCAAGCTCGTCTCTATAATGTCAATAAATGAGGAATGGTGTCGCAATAGTGGGACAAGAATTTCTCTCACCCTGGACAGAGATATCTACAGATTTACCCGTTCTGATACAACTCTGTCTCGCACCCTCGGATGTTTGTCAATTGAACCCCCTGTTGTGACGTCATAGACGTTTACGTAGGTTTATTTTTTATTTAGGAGCAACATTTAATGCAAAACAAGCAATGTTTATTCATGAATTATGTGAAAATATATGGGTGAGAAAAAAATCACCCCTTTGTACAGGGACAGGGAAATCCCACCCTCGTATCAAAGATTTGCAACGTCCACGACTCGGCAAACCGCGTTATGGACTGCAAATCTTTGATACTCGGATGGGATTTCCCTGTCCCTGTGCGAAGGGGTGATAGATTCTATTAATCCCTCTAGATTATCGGTAGTGATGGGCTGATAATCGATAATAATCAATTAGCGGCGTGTTGAAGTCATCCAATTTCGATAATCGATTTGAAAGTAAAATAATTGATAGCGGGAAAATGAAAGGGGAAGACCAAGATCAGAGCAAATTCTGTCTGATGGTCAAAACTATCTTACTGTGGAAATGAGTGTTGTAGCATAAGGTGATCCCTGATAAATTAGAGAGAAAACTTGTAAAAAAATCATTTATTGAAATCTCCAAGGACTACATATTTCCGATGTACCAACGGTAACACTAACAGTATGTTCTACTTCAATCCTTTTCAATTTTCAAGTTAAAACTGATTTAATATTTGATTGAGATTTATTGAGCGTTCCTGTCTGAATTTTGATGTTACTGTTTGCTTTCACAGATACATGCACTGTACTTGCAATCAAATGTGAACCCCCCTCCCCCAATTCCTCACCACACCCTCTGCAAAAAATGATCCGTTTTTGTGTACTTTTCATCATACATTATTTTCTAAATGAAACATCTGTAAGGATAAGGCCTACTTTCCATCAAAGAAATTTTATTTCAAGGTGAAAATAAACATTGAAGTTGGAGGTATGTAGGATTCTCAGCCTGAAGCATATCTGTTTTTGAAGTTCCTGCTTCATTGCAGCATCCGATACGTTGATGGAAAACATTTTATGTTTATTGGGCAGAGGAAATTCAGACCAAACATTTGAGTTCTTTTCACAAAATTCAGATTTATTCTCGTTATGGTCACAATCATCTCGCATGACCTAATTCAGGGATAATACTGCATTATAGAGACGATCTTGCAAATAAGGTAGTGCTCCACCTGTTGAAACACATTATCATGGGTACTGTAGACGTTTGCGCAGGGCAGCTTGAGTCTTTGCATAGTAGAATAACAAATGGATAAAGTTTGAGAGCTGAAATTCAGTATGACGACCATTAACTCTGGTGATGTGACATAAAATGTGCAAACGTCGCTACAGGATTGTTTTACAGCTGCAATAGAGAAGTGATATTTTGCTGTGTCTTCTCCAATAGAGGACACACAGCAAAATATAATTTCTCCATTGCAGCTGTAACTAATAGGATTGTTTGTGTTATGTTTGCAATAAATGCATCAAAGATGCACACTCAGAATACATGTATTTAGGAGTTGTAATATAAGCTTGTGTAATTTTATACATCAGGCTAGCACAAGTGTAAAAATGAGTCTTGATTTTCTGTTTCTATTCATAAAAAAATATTTTTCAAATCAATTATACGATGAAGGAATAACCAAATAAATATATCCTGAAAATTTCATCAAGTATGCAAAGCTCTTTTCCAAAATTTTAACTTGTGTACTGGTTGCTTTTCATACACCATGTGTATACTTGGAGTCACTGCCAACCCCCACCCATCACCTTTCCCTACCTGCTTCAGAGTGAATCAGAATGGTTATAGATCTTGTTGGTATGATGATTGATACCTTTGGCATTGAAAGGATTTATTGTCCTCGAAAAACCTTCTAAATTAACTTCTCTCTACCACCAGTATAGATATTTGGCTGAAAATAGTACTGCTTGACTGTGAACATTGCAATGATTGCAACTCTGAAGAGCCAACAGGCGAAAACGTTTAGTGCAATAAACAAATTTAATCGTCATTATGTCACTTTGATTTTGATTATATTGACTATACCGGGAATGGATATTTATTATTTACTGCATATACATGTATATACATATATAATCATACTATACACATGCACATTGCCAATCATTTTTACTCCATATTTATTTGAATAATTGTTCTTGTTTGCAGTTATAATTATGATATGAAAAATAAAACATGTTCTTTTACTGAATTTAATTAAATTGCATTTAGACATGCAGAAAGTCCGAAGGTTTGAACACCAACTTATATATATACATGTCCTCTTGGAAAAATTATTATATGTTATCAGAATCTGTCATATTTATCTCTTTTGCACAGGTCAATGAAAGGTCGTATTAAAGCTCAGGCATACAGTTTTGATCAACCATTTCAAGTTTACCAGAAGGATGAATTTGTGTTGGTGAGTTGAAGGATTTGGATAAGAGTTTCATCTAATTAAATGACTATAAGTTAAGTAACAAGGAAAGTACTGTAAGCCTAAGTACCAGAAAGTAGTAGTGCTGTGCGATTAAAAAAAAAACCAGGTTAATCGATGTATTGCAATATTTTTATCCCCAATACCACCATTGTGATATGTTTTTACAAGTTTGTTGATAACAGGGCTTACACTGGCTCAACATTTGTCACAAGTTCACGCGTTGACAAAGTTACGTAACAAACGTAAGTTTGTTGATAACAAATGATTATAAATGCCTATTTCGAACATTTTTATCATTTTAACTAAAAATGAAATGCAAACAGCAATCACAGTTGCTGTTTGCATTTCATTGTAGTGAGAAGGTTAAATACTCCGGTAGCACAAAACTCATCTCGCATGTGATGACATCACAGAAATATTTTTGTCAGTTCTTGCTTAGACATATAGCAAAATTTTGTTTTTGAATTTTCTTTTATTTCTAAAATATCAGATCCTACAGTATTGCAATAAATCGTGATTCAAAGGCATATTTCAAGATATTGCAATACGGTTTTCAGCTGCAATATCCAGCACTTATATTAGATTAAGTAGGCTTACATGTTGTAGAGACATATGCAGTACATGTAAATTGAAAAGTTATAAACACTGCAGGGCTTACACTGGCTCAACATTTTGTGTCACAAGTTCACGCGTTGACAAAGTTAGTTAACAATATTGCGTGAGGACAAAATTGCTGAAAAAAACTTTTATTGTTCTTAATAGAGATACATCGTTGAAAACCCACGGCATCTTCTCCGTTCTACTACGTACAATACCATGGGACAGTCTATTGGGAAACCCTCTTATTCCGAAACGATTCTAGCAAGGAATTTAAGCCAATCAGAACGAGCGTTGTAAAATCCAGGCAGCCCAACACAAAAGAGCTGATACTATTCAAACTGACTATTTCATTGGTTACTATATATAACTGTATGACTCATTAAAACAAGAATTCCCTTACAGTTGCGCCCACGGCCTATAATCGTAGGGCAATAGGCTGTGGGTTTCCGACGATGTAGAGATATTGTGTGTGTTGATCTATGTGCGGAACTGGAACAGCAGCATTTTAATGTCTATGTGTACACACTCTGTCCCTCTCAAATGAGACTAATTCAAGCAGTGATTGGGAAGAACAAGGGACATTGTGACTTAGTCCTATTAATTTGAAAAATGGCCCATTGAAGTCTGTGTACTTTCTTAAAGGAATGGCTCATAAAAGTTGTAGAAAATCATGGAAAATGGTCCATCCACAAGATATATCCTCAAAAATCACTGTTCAAGGTCAACCTACTCTGAGGAAGACCAGAGGATGTCATACTTGTGACATGATGAAAATTGGCAAACATTCCTTATCTTTTAGGAAGTGCAATTTCTGTTAGAATTTGCATTTAATACATTTACATGTATGTAATTATTGTGTTTTGTAATTATGGTTGTGTAATTATTGTGTTTTTTTTTTTATCAGGACTTCATGTCAGACCCAAATGTCATCTCTACTCTGCAGCAAGTTTCAGGGAGGGGAGAATGGTCAAGTATCGGTAATTCTCTATTTACTGAAAATCTTATATAATACTCTACTCCTGGTTGTTTTGATAACAGAAAAATTAGATACCACGAAGTTTTCAGAAGACGCATGACTTTGGCAATGTTCGGGACCATACATTTTCATGGCGAGTGAAATGAAATATAAACAAGAGCCCCAAGGGGTGCACAACACTCTTCTGATACCCATGCACACTTTTAACCTACTGATATTGCATTATGATAGTGTCAGTGCCAGAATTTGAACACACAACCCTGGGACTATATATACTTAAACCATTTTTCAAAGTTTCAAAATATAAAATTTAGGCATGAAATATATATCACAGCAATAAGAGACTTAAACATGTCAAATACACAGTGAAAGAGTGTGCAAAATGGAAAAAAAATAAAATTGAGAAAAAAAATCAGTCAAAAATGAAATTTAAGGTATACAGATGATTTAAAAGTGAATAAAAAGGTGACAAATTGAAAAAAAAAATGAAAAAGAAAGAAACAAAATTTGGGGTGCCGATGTCGGGACTTGAACCCACAACCCTTGGGTCCATGTGCACAGTAAACATATCTATTTATATTATAGAAAATTCATTAAAATTCCAAAAAAGAAGATTATAGCATGTAATGTATATCAAAGCAAATAGTAATTTAAATATGACAAACATGCACTAAATGAGGGCAAAAAACACACATTTATAGAGTTAGTCAAAGAAACAGTTCAAATATGAGCATTTCTGACAAAGTCCAAAAAGATGTGAAAAACGCATAAAAAATTTGACTTCGAACCGGAACCAAAAACAATAACACTTTTTAAGACATCCTTCTTGATCATCCTGATGGTTTCGGTTTGTTGATATGTTCTTCGGTTCTTAAGAAGAAGTTTGTCAAAGAAGGGTGCCCCCTGTGATCTACTTTTGCCTTTGGTGGTGCCACCTGTTGACGGATCCGGATAAAAAACAACAACACTCGTAGGGGACTATGAGTACTTCATACCTACCAATTTTCATCAAATAAGAAATAAAGAAATAAAAAAAAAAAGTTTCATCAAAATCCCTTCAGTGGTTCTTGAGGAGAAGTCGAAAATGTGAAATGTTTACAATGGACGGATGCCACGCGCTCAGGTGAGCTAAAAAGCTAAAACTATATAAGATATGAAGGTACATGATTTCTAGCTTTTCAACGGTTTTGTTATTATACCCCTTATACCTTAATCAAGATGTATAGGAGAATAATTCATTTTATTGCCGTTTTAATTTATATTGATCTCAAATGAAATTCATGTTAATGTCACTATGTGCATTTGTAAGATGTGTTGCATCATTTATGATGAGGTATGCAAAGGAAATAATCATTTTGTTGAAAACAATGTTCTATCTTTGTCTGTTATGTCATCAAAGCATCAAGTATAGAGAAGGTTTAATTTTGTGTTGCTTCTGAAGTAACAGGTATTAAAACATTGATGTGACGTCATGCCTTTGTTCGAACAGTCCGAAATTTACCTTTGACTGTCCAATATCAAATCTAGGTCGCGTTTATTAGAAAAAATATACGCGACCTAGATTAAATATTGGACAGTCATAGGTAAATGTACTTTGACATCTACAGGACAACCGTTACAATCCTTATTTAGAAATCACACGACAAGAATTCCATGTATCGTGGTACTGACTATTCCAATTTTTGCAATTTGTTTTCGGAGTTGACAAAATCCAGCACAATCTTATATATCTACAGAATCGGTCGTTGTTTCGAAGATGACAATGAAAGAGACACTATAGTTCAGTCCGTTTATTTTTTCTTCGACCTAATCCCCCCCCCCCCCCCGCCCCGCCTTTTTAATTTTACTTATAATGAAGATTTTTGCTCGACTTTCTCTAGTCCGAAAAGCCTGACCTAAATCCAGCCTTTGGTGGTTATTTTGACCCAATCCCCCAAGACCCCCCCCCCCCCCCTGTGCAAATAACCGTCAAAGGCTGGGTTTAGGTCAGGTTTTTCGAAATAGACTCCTTCAAAATAACCTTGCACATCGTAAGTTGAACGTCCCCACTGATTTCTTTTCGGTATTTAAAGGCACTACATTATTTCTTGCTTGTCCGGAAAACGACAATTTTAGAGACACGCCCTTTTATTCTATATATCCAAAGAAGCTTGTCATCACGCAAAGTATTCTCGTTTGATTCCAATTGCATCCAATTTCGTCTTGGTTTACGAAATCTGCATCATAATTTGTCACAACTTCTTTTTTAGCTCGACTGCACTTTAGTGCAAAAGAGCTATTGCAATACCCCCGGCGTCGGCGTCGGCGTCGGCGTCCGCGTCGGCGTCGGCGTCCGCGTCGGCGTCGGCGTCGTCCGAACTAGATGATAAGGTAAATGTTAAGATTACACATTTACCTTTCCTATATTCATATTCTGTTGGTTTTTTTTGTTGCAAATGTTTAATTATACATCATTTAATATATCCAGATGAGGATATAGCCCCTGGGGTTGGGATTTTTAAAATTATTTCAAATGATAAGGCAAATGTTGAGATGATAAGGTAAATGTTAAGATAGCAATAAAGTCTTAAAAAGCCAATATTGAGCAAAGTATAAGTGCTACATGTACCAAACTTACATATTTGATGTATCTTTGATCAAACTTTCAAAAAATGACCTTGACCTACTTTTTTCCGCTTGAATGATTTTGCCTTTAAAAGCCAATATTGAGCAAAGTATAAGTGCTACATGTACCAAACTTACATATTCGATGTATCTTTGATCAAACTTTCAAAAAATGACCTTGACCTACTTTTTTCCGCTTGAATGATTTTGCCTTTAAAAGCCAATATTGAGCAAAGTATAAGTGCTACATGTACCAAACTTGCATATTTGATGTATCTTTGATCAAACTTTCATAAAATGACCTTGACCTACTTTTTTCCGCTTGAATGATTTTACCTTTAAAAGCCAATATTGAGCAAAGTATAAGTGCTACATGTACCAGACTTGCATATTAGATGTATCTTTGATCAAACTTTCATAAAATGACCTTGACCTACTTTTTCCGCTTGAATTATTTTGCCTTTAAAAGCCAATATTGAGAAAAGTATAAGTGCTACATGCGCCAGACTTGCATATTGGATGCATCTTGGGTTAGACTATTGAAATATGACCTTGACCTACTTTTTCCGCTTCAGTGATTTTGCTTCACCATTGGTTCACCATAAACTAATTTTAATTTATAACTTTAAATTTTTTATGTGACTTGATATATGTTGTTGCCTGAGAAAGGGAGTTTAAATAAATTGGCTGTCATGAGAGATATTATGCTATGCAGTCGAGCATTAGGTGACTCTGGCAACTATTTTTTTAATTGAACATTTCATCTCCATTATCTTTTTTTTTATAAACGTCTCACCACTGCTAGTAGCGAGAATGTTAGAACCTGAAGTGATCACATTCCGTTACAGTAAAGGCAATTAACATAATAAGTACAAAGTCAAAGGTCATGCCACTTTGAAAAGTATTCAATGTTTTAAGTACGATATACGCCTCAAACAATTCATTCTTAAAGATATTGGACAGTTTTCGGCCCTGCGGGCCTCAAACTGTCCAATATCTTTAAGAATGAATTGTTTTCGGCGTATATCCAATACTTAGTATCTGTCTGTCCATCTTTCATTCTATCTGGTAGTCACAATTTCATGAATACATGTATATTACCAATTTACTTATTTGATATACATTATACTTCCAATCTTGTAGAGATGGTCAAACTTGATGAAACTCAACACCCAGTTAAGGTCAAGGTCACCGTCAAGGTCAAGCATTAAATATACTGTAAATGTGGAAATGTTCGCGTGGGAATTTCGTGTTTTCCGCAAATCATGCGACTTGGCGAAAATTTTACCCTCGCAAAAATATCCCCGCTGCATTCTTACAATGGAAAAGACATTTTTATTGCGAATGTTACCCCCACGTATAACGTCTTGACGTTATAACTGCGAAATTTTCCCCCTGCGAAAATAACCACGTTTACAGTAACTGCTCTAGCTTCAACAAAATGTAGTTCATGATTTGTAATTTCTACTTTATTTGCCTTCCATTTTATTAACCTTTACTTTATAATGAATTGAATTTTGAATGAGATGAAAAAAAAAATGCTACAGAAATAAATTTTGTGTATTCATTTTAAGATGATACCCTTCTGAGAATGCTTGTCAAAACTACAAAACCTTTAACTACTGGTGTGCTCTTTTGAATTCACTGTATTGTACTGCAGGCATGTAAATGTATTAATCATGAGTATCCAACTTGAGTCCAATATGCATCTAAGGTCAAAGTTTCCCATCATGACCTTGACCCACATTTTCTGATTGAATGATTTTGACTTAATTCCAAAAAATGATGTAGCATGTAAGCCACATGAAGCATTTACCTTTGCTGTGTCTTTTTGTCGACAGTCCATGTAAAGTCTTAAAGAGATGCATAAATTTTGGGGAAACTTTCATTATGATTAAGAGGTCAGAATTTTAGCAGTAATAAAGTGTTTAACTTATTGTATAATGCATGTCTAATTAATATTCTGATAATTTTCCAGGGACCCCAGCAACAACAGTGACCGCTGAGAATGTTCCTTGCACAGCCTTATCAATGACATTGTTTGATAAATTACAAGAGAATGGTATAGTGAGAGAAGACACAGGCGCTATTCGTAAATGTATGGATGAGCCGTATGGTGATTTTATGTGCTCAGATGAACTAAGAAAGGTATCATTTTCAATGTATTACTGTGAAATACATGTTTGTACTTTTATTTTCATGGGTTTTGATTTCCATGGTTTCGTTGATAACATCCAGCAAAAAAAAAGTACATAGAAATAAAGTCAACATAATAAAGCAGAACAGTCCGATATGGCAATCTTAAGCAATTTACAAAGCAAAGGAATTTCTCTATTTATTACACGATAAAAGATATATGATATAAATGTCCACAAAAGTTTGTCGCCCATTGTATAAGTGAAAAGAAGACACATGAAAATGTATAAAGACTTCTCTCTGGTAAAACGAGTACCAGTTATTGGCTGGATTGCAATGCAAAATCTGGTCTAGGAAATGTTCGTCTGTCCGTCCGTCAGTGCGTCAACATTTTGGTTAAAGTATTGTGTTTAAAACCGTTGAGAGAAAACTGCTTAGAGCAGCAACTTGAAACTTGACATGGTGATATACCATGATGAGACCAATCAATGAAAGCAGCAACCTTTGACCTTGTGACCTTGACCTTGGAGTTTGACCTACTTTTGAAAAGCTTTAACCTTAGCCATAACTTTTGAATGGTAAGTGAAAGGGCTTTCATGTTTCACTTGTGTAATCCTTGTGACAAGACCTTTCCATGGATACCAAAATGTTTGACCTTGTGACCTTGGCTTTGAAGTTTGAACTACTTTTGAAAATAATAAACCTGGGATTTATCTCATGAACTATAGAGGATATGGCTTTGAAATTTCACATGCAGAATCCTCATGACCAGACCTTTCATTTGATGTCATGACTTTTGACCTAGTGACCTTGACATTGACCTTTGACCTACTTTTGAACAATAAGAGGTAGGGTTTTGATATTTCACATATCGATTCCTCATGACCAGAACTTTTATTTGATATCATGACTTTTGACCCAGTGACCTTGGCGTTGATCTTTGACCTACTTTTGAACTATAAGAGGTAGGGTTTTGATATTTCACATATAGATTCCTCATGACCAGAACTTTCATTTGATATCATGACTTTTGACATATTGACCTTGGCATTGATCTTTGATCTACTTTTGAACTATAAGAGGTAGGGTTTTGATATGTCACATATATATTCCTCATGACCAAAACTTTCATTGATATCATGACTTTTGACCTAGTGACCTTGACATTGATCTTTGACCTACTTTTGAACTATAAGAGGTAAGATTTCGATATTTCACATATAGATTCCTCATGACCAGAACATTCATTTGATATCATGACTTTTGACCAAGTGACCTTCATATTGACCTTTGACCTACTTTTGAACAATAAGAGGTAGGGTTTTGATATTTCACATATCGATTCCACATGACCAGAACTTTTATTTGATATCATGACTTTTGACCCAGTGACCTTGGCGTTGATCTTTGACCTACTTTTGAACTATAAGAGGTAGGGTTTTGATATTTCACATATAGATTCCTCATGACCAGAACTTTCATTTGATATCATGACTTTTGACATATTGACCTTGGCATTGATCTTTGATCTACTTTTGAACTATAAGAGGTAGGGTTTTGATATGTCACATATATATTCCTCATGACCAAAACTTTCATTGATATCATGACTTTTGACCTAGTAAACTTGACATTGATCTTTGACCTACTTTTGAACTATAAGAGGTAAGATTTCGATATTTCACATATAGATTCCTCATAACCAGAACATTCATTTGATATCATGACTTTTGACCAAGTGACCTTCATATTGACCTTTGACCTACTTTTGAACTATAAGAGGTAGGGTTTTGATATTTCACATGTAGAATCCTCAAGACTAGACCTTTCATCTGATATCATGACTTTTGACGAAATGACCTTGGCATTTACCTTTGACCTACTTTTATACAATAAGAGTTAGGGTTTTGATATTTCACATATAGATTCCTTATGACCAGATCTTTCATTTGATATTATGACCTTTGACCAAGTGACTTTGACATCGACTTTTGACCTACTTTTGAACTATAAGGGGTAGGGCTTTGATATTTCACATGTAGAATCCTCATGACCATAGCTTTTTTCATTTCACAATAGTATTAATGACCTTTGACCTGACTGTTTGCACAAAAAAGTATACGTCATCTAATGCAAACACTTCGCAATCCGGCTTTACCGCCTTTAGCGGTTCATGATTTCTTTAGAACTTTTTATAATAAAATGAAATATACGACAGCATTTTGAACTACCGATATACACGTACAAAATAAAGTCAAAACATGTAACAACACAAATGTACTTATCAAAAACAAAGGTGATACATACGTATAACATAAAGCATACCTGTCAACTCTCCCGCATTTCGCTGGAGACTCCTGTGTTTGAACCTTATCACCCACATTCGCATTTCTCCTGCATGGGAGACCAAAATCTTCCCCTTTTCAATCATGCCATCCGATTTTTCCCTTACATAAGAAAAAGAAATCTAGCGACTTTCTGAACTCTCTTTTTTAAAGGTTAACTTGTTTGTAGTCAACTAGTAAGCAATAATAAATGCCGTTTGTTTGTACAACAATATTAGAATATGGCATGTGTGGATTGATGTCTGTCAGAACTGATCAAATAAGGCAGATAAATTACACAAATTAGAGGAGCAAATTAAGGACAATTGTGAACTTGGGATATTTTGTGTGAGTTGGCAAAAGCTCTACTAATATTCTGCCCATATAATATCAATATTATGCAGACACTGAGATACGAGGACTTTCACAATGTATAAAAATCAGACTAACTGAAGGTCTGATTTATCATATGACATTTTAAAATTATGTTCTGTCATAAATGTAAAGATAAATCAACTTCTAATTGTAGACTTCTACACCCTCTCCCCCCCCCCCCAAAAAAAAACCCTTTAAGCCTCAGTATGTCCAATGAACAAATGCAGAACAAGTAGAAGTAAAGTGCAATTTTGTTATTGTTTAAACATTTTCTTTGACTTGGTATGGTTACAAGCAATAAATTTTTTTCACAGGTGGTTTGCACATGTTGCAATTTTTTTAAAAAATGTCGCGAAAATGGTTCACTCACAATCTCCCTATTTTTCAACTGTCAAGGAGGGAGATCTCCCTCTTTTGAGAATTTCAAAGGTGACAGGTATGATAAAGTCAAAACATGTAACAATACAAATGTAATTATCAAAAACAAAGGTTATACATACTTTCAAATTATTCGTTATATATACAAGTATGAACACTTCAATTATGGGATTGTCACGATCTGGGCATTGCTACACACTTTTATAAGATAGGATGAAATTACATGTATACTTGAATGCCCAATTTAAAGATATTTTTATAAATTTTGTATGTTTTAGTATGCTTATAAAAGAAATATTAACTGCTTTGTTATCACATTCCTGTAGTACTGTCCATTCTTTCTCTGATGCTATTGAAGAACGTATATATCTGGACCATGTTTATTTTTGAATGTAGGAATTTTTGTTCATGGATTTGTAAATTTATGGGTGAAGCTCAAAGTCCACAAAAACCATGAAAATTGGATTCTCATGAATAAAAAGTAGTTGGCGGTACATCTTTTCACACCCATGCATAATATGATGCTGTCTGTACGTCTTACAGTTCGTATAAATTAGGTTGAATTTCTTTCTTAATCATCACACTCAAGGTGATTGATTATTTTTCTCCCTTTGTCTAATGAATGTCCAAAATAATAATTACTTGTACTGTACGCTTCTCTCATCTTTAGTCAAAGCCAAGGGAATCCTCTTTCATTAAGCTACACATGTATCACTAGTATATCATTCACCTCCTGTGCATCGCAGATTTATCATTTTGCGCTTATTATAATGAGGAAAAATAGATAGATTCCATGAGACATTAGAATTTGATGGAAATCTCAGTCTTCAGTACAGGTTGTCATTTATAAACTACATTCTTCTTAGAGGAGGGAAAGTGGATGGAATATTTGAAGGCCTTAGGACGTCCACTTTTCCTAAACAAAATTTTATATAGAATATAAATACTGTAAATTGCTTTATTTTCGTCAATAGCAATTTTCGTTAATTTGTACAAAATGACCATTTCGTCAGTACGTAAATTCGTCATCCAAGGGTCCTTAAAATGTAAATTCGTCTGTTCAAATGCCAACTTAAAATTTTGATAGGCCGTATGCGTTTGTTTTCATTGTTTGATTAACAATTATTGGTAAACAAACAATTAGAGACATGTATACCACCTAGCTTGTTGTGAAAACATATCATTTGGTAATTAGAAGCACATTATATGCGACTTTGTTTGGGTATTCAGTTTTCAATGATCTATTATTTGCCTGTCGTAATAACTCCTAAGATTAAATTTTTCCTTTCTACACTACATTTTGTCAGGAGTATATATATTCGTCGGTACGTAATTTCGTCAAGGGAGGCACTGACGAAAATGACGAAAATTGGTACATAACAAATAAAAACCAATTTACAGTACCTAGAATTTGATTAAAAGCTAATTAATTGCATTTGTAGTGGAGTAATTGCATTTATTTAACATATATATATATATGTAAATATGTACCAGTAATGTACTATAGCCTTAAAAAAATTCAAGAGATTCAGAAAATTTAATCCTATTAAAATAGTTTTTGTTTACATGTCTATTTCATAACGTTGTATATTTTTTATTTCACAGTTACTGCTTATAGATGATTCAGACAACTACTGGGTGTACAGCGACAGTGAAAGAGATGAATTTTTATTTCGTCTTTTCCGGCATATTTGTCTAGGTGGCAGATACTGTCAGTTTGAAGATAAAATTGAACCATACATAGATACCACAAAACAGATTTATAAAGAATTAATTAGGTATGTAATTTTATGTCCCCATGAGAATCAAAGATTTAATTAAGCCTGGGCATTAGCTTTTTGTCTGTCTATATTTGTTTGTCTGAATTTTTGTCTTATAATAAGTACTAAAAAATAGTTGCAAAGTGGAAAGGCTTTTCAAAATAATTCACATACATGTATGTTATCCTTGTGACAATGCCTTTCTACAGTTACCAAAACGTTTTACCTCATGACCTTGATCTTGGAGTTTTACCTACTGTGACTTTTTCTCAGATATATATGTAACAAACATGCCTACATCCCATTTGACGAAAGCCAAGTGTAGTGTCAAAAGTAACAAAAAAATTGTTTAAATTGAAAGCACAATACTGGCAATTACTAGACTAAGTGAAAGTAAAATACATTTTTTTGCAAGTCCTGACGAACGTCCGGGTAGCTAATGTCATAGCCTGATTGTCGGTGTCGGTTGCATGGACACAACTTTAACCTGGGCTACATCTCATGAAATGATAAGGGGTAGGGCTTTCATGTTTCACATGTGGATAACTCATGACAGACCTTTTATTTTGACCTAGTGACCTTGACTTTGGAGGGTTTTTTTTTTTTGTTTAAACATTAACCTGGACTGTATCTCATGAACTATAAGGGGTAGGGCTTTGGTATTTCACATGTGGATTTCTCATGACCAGACCATTCTTTGGAACCTTGACTTTTGAACTGTTGACCTTGATGTTTAACCTACTTTCAAAACCCTTTAACTGTGCTGTATCTTATGTACTTTGAGGGGTAGGGCTTTGATATTTCACATGTAGATTGCTCATGACCAGGCCTTTCATTTGGTACCTTGACTTTTGACCTAGTGACATTGACCTTGGAATTTAGCCTACTTTTTCAAGACTTTAACTTGGGCTATATTTCATGAACAGTAAGGGTTAGGAATTTAATACACTGGCATACTTTCACATTTTCACATCAAAACAATGTGCTGTCAAAAATTGACTTATGACATCATTGGTGTACAAGTTGCATCATTTGGTAATCCCTTAGTAATAATATATGTAACTCTATAGTACACATTACTATTTTCTTTTGAAGTTTTATGTACATCTTTTCATTGCCCTTTGTATTTTGTAGTGTACAGAAGAATCCAGATACCAAAGAATTAACCATAACATCCAGTGTTTTCAGTATTACAGCATCGGTAAGTATTTATCTATCTGATAGTCATCCTTTCACTTGTATGGCTATAACTTACTTGATATGCATTTTACTTCTGTACTAGTAGGGATCATCAAACAATAACACTCGGGTCACATGTAAGATCAATCTCGTGACAGTCGAGACAAGGGTATGGACACTCGGACGGACAGACACTGTCATACCATTATGAGCGTTTTTATCTTAAACTCAGGTCGGGACAAGAGTTTGACTTTTGGACCCCAAAAGCAAAAGGAGGCATCCTTGACTGATGGTGATAGATGCAATACACACTCATTTATGATGTGGAAATCATTTCAAACATTTAAAGTCCTATGAACTTACTCTTTGACCTTTTGACACATAAATCAATAGGGGACATCTTGACCATTAGGGAATATTTCTTGCAAGCATGGTGATAGGTGCAATACACTCTTGGTTATGATGTGGAAACTCTTTTTGATAAAGTCCTGTGACCTTAGCCTTTGGACTGCAATATTTAAAGGGGCATCCATTACCCATTAGGAACATTCTTGGTCAGCTTCATGTTGATAGGTGAAATACACACTCAGTCTGTCTGCATCAACATTTTTGTAAAGTTATTGCATTTAATTAAGTCTGAAGAGAGAAAGCTGTACAGAGTTGCAACCTGTAACTTTACATGATGACAGACCATGAGGAGATTAATCCAATGATGCAAAAAAATTGACCTTGAGATATCAAATACACAATTTGTATTTAAGAGCCAGTAGGAAAAAAACTATGAGGAGTTAGAATTGACATGTTTCTTTACATGAAGATGGATTATGATGAAATGAACCTAGGATGGTATTTAATCTTTGCCTTGACCTTTGACACGAAGGTTGACCTACATTTCAAAAACTGTAACCTTTGGTAATTTCGTGAACTGAAAGGGGTAGGGCTTTAATATTTCACATTTGAATTGCTTGTGACAAGACATTTGAAACCTTCAGTTTTGACCTTGAAGTTTGAACTACTTATCAGAAAAAGTAACATTAATTTGCTTTATCTCTTGACATTTGACCAAGTGGCTTTGACCTTGAAGTTTGACATTTTTTTTCAAAAACTTATAAGCTTGGCTCGGTATGTATTGAACTGATAGCAGTATGGCTTTCATATTTCATGAGAAAATTTCTTGTTACAAGGCCTTTCAATAAGACTGTAAACTTGACCTTGAACTTTGACTTGTCTCTTGAACTGTAAAGGGCCTTGATCTTCACTTGTTGATACAATCAACTATAACCAACACTTTACAATCCGGCCGTACCATCTTTAGTGGTTTAGGGTTTATTAATAACCGAAGTGCTATGGCCTTGACCTTAGATCTAGACCTTGGACCTATTGATCTGAAAAACAATAGGGGGCATCCTTGACTCTTGACTGTACAAAGTTTCAATGCAATAGCACTTTACACATTAGAATCATGGTTGATGCTCGCATGTCCACCCTCTAGCCCGCCCATCTTGCATCAAATTAAGGAGTTGCACCTTGGCTAAAAATACACAGTACAAGACATGCATTCTTTTATCAGATATTAAATATTGTATTGAAAATTTTCTTGTCAGCATAATACATGCTATTAGACTGAGTAATTGTGACTATAAGCACTCAAGGAATGTTCTTTTCTGATTTCAGGATAAAGAACAGATGTACTATCCAGCTGCCGATTTCCATGACAACACTTTTGCATATCTCATTGTTGATCCTTTGAAAAGACACGTTACTGTGCTGTACCATTGTTTTGGGGCTGGCCAATTTGAATGAACTTAATGTGATATTTTACATGTGCATCCATCACTCACTCCATTTTATACAGTCATTTAATTTATTCAAAATAAACAACTCATTAACAGTTTTATTTTGTATCAATAAATAAATCAAGGTAACATAAAAAGCACAATTTCACTGCTGGACCATTTTCTCAAGACAAGTGTACGTCATACCTTACTTCCTCTTGTTGGATGTCATACAGAAAACTGCGTCTCCAGTGTGTTGCGCTGGGAGAGGAGATATAGCAAGATCAGAGTCTTCTGTAAACGTGGTTATTTTAGCTGGGGGAAAATTTCGCAATTAAAACACCAAGACGTTACGCGTGGGGGAAATTTCTGTGATAAAAATGTCTTTCCCATTGCAGTGGGGATATTTTTGCTTATGGGAAATCTTCGCAAAGTCCCTAGATTCTCAAAAACCACAAAAATTTATTAACCCCCACGTGAAATTTTCCTTGCTTACAGTATATTTTATTATACTTTTCATAAACAAGCAATTTTGAGAGTAAAATCATTCAAACACATTAACATTAAATAACATGCTCTAAAATTACTAGTAATTTATTCGAAGTTTTGGCCTAATAAGTCTCCACCGCAAAACTCTTCGGAGACACAGTTTTGTGTATGACATCTGACAGGAGGTAGTAATTACGTACACTTGTCTTGAGAAGATGCTGCTGGACAGAGAGATTCTTCTACAGATCTCTATAAATACATCATGAGTCATTGTCTGATATTATATCACACTCAAATTCTTCCTGAAAAGCTCGACAAAATGGGTCGATAACTTCAGTTACGGAAATGTTTCTATTTAACTCTTTAGAAAAAGAAGTCACTCCTTTGTCCTCTATACCACAGGGCACAATGTGTTCAAACCAGGAGAGGTCTACGTTACAGTTCAATGATATACCATGAGTAGTTATATACTTGCTTCCATGTACACCTGAAATGTAAAAAAAATATGGGTAATCTAACTTCGCATATATTTATACTGTATGTGATCTTATTTTGGAACGATCAAATTTTAGAGGAAACAAGGAAAATTGGACAAAATTAGATGTAGAATGCAAACTGTATTTTTCAAGAATTACAAAATGTTATTAGCTTTCCGTTAATTATAAAATTATAGTACTCAAAATCTTAAAAGATACCAAATGTAAAGAAAGATTTTAGTAAATAAATCTGGCTCACATTGGTATTAGCTTTACTTCGTGCACACATATAATTGTAAAGTTAACATAATATATAGACCCCATAAATACTGAAAGTATACACTGGATGATTTTATCATCACTTATCAACATGATTACTAGACAAGTGACAGGAATTTTACCTATTGCTCCTATTTTATTATCTCCTATCCAAACACCAGTGTTTTCTGTTGTCTGAGCATTCAGTCCGTAATGTTTACAAGTTCTGATCATAGTTTTCTGAAGTGCACAGATATACCACTTCATACTAGGATGAAAGTCCTTGAGATTTATTATAGGATATACCACCAGTTGTCCTGGGCCGTGAAATGTGATGAGGCCTCCTCTATTAGTCCTACAGAATTCTGCACCGAGACTTTTTAATTTCTCTTCGTCTTGCTTTGTATAGTCCCGAGTTCTTATTCCGATAGTGTATACAGGGTCATGCTGCACAACCAGGAGAACATTTTTAGCGTCTGGGTCTCCTTTTAAGAGTTTATTTGAGTATTTTGTTTGAACTTTAAAAGCTTCCATAAATTTCATCCGTGATAGGTTTATCATCTGTACATACTTCTTAGTTGCCATCTTCATCCAGTTTACATCCACACCTACAAATTATAAGTGTAACAGAGTTATAATACAGAAATGAATCTAAGTTCAACAAGACATTTTCCAACAAAATACATTCTATAAAATATAGAACCCCTATTGCTCACCATTCAAAGTTATGCCCAAGATTAAAGTTCTCTTCTCCTAGGTCAAGGTCAAAAGTTCAAACTTTTGATACCAATGTGAAGGTTACAAGTCAGGTGCGCTAATGAAGGTAGACTCAAAAGTTAACCAAACTATTTGACCTTGAACAAGAGAAAGCAAGGTTAATGTCACACATATACAATGTACATGTAGCAGATCAGTCGTACGCAACACTTTCTATCTTCGGAACATGTCAAGTTTAAAGCCTGTAACAAAGACAGATAAAGAATTAATGTTAATGCAAAACATAACCAAAATATTTTAACCAACCTAAGAACTTGACCTCAGAGAGGGAAAAGCAATGTCAAGGTCACATGTAACCATGGAGATTCAGTAGTACATATCAAGGTCTATCTTTGTATGTATGTCAAGTATAAAGTCTGCATCAGATAATGTCATGTCTGAAGTACATGTACGTGCTGATTACAGTGCTTGACTAATGCAAAGATCACCCAAAATATTGAAAAAAAAAGAGATGGAGAGACACCATCAATCCAATTAAAAACAAAATTCTAATGCAATCCAACCAAAACTTACAAATACAAGTAAATTCAGAGAATGTTTCCTTTTTGTGTGTTTGTCATAAAATAAGTTCAAGGTCACAGTATGCAGGTCAGAAATTTGGGAAATTTCTTATTGCAAGGAATACACATGTGAGGTATGAAAGCCCTTTATTCACCATTAAAATGTTACCATATGCAAAAGGTCAATGTTTTCCAAAAGAAGGTCAAACTCCAAGGTCAGTTACACCAGGTCAAAACTCTTGGTTGCAATGGAAAGGTCTATGTCACAAGGAGTATGTACCCTTCAAAAGTTATGCCCTGAAGGATAAAGTTTTTCAAAAGTAGGTCAAATTTCAAGGTTAAGGTCACCAGGTCAAAAATCTTGGTACACTGTTGGAAAGGTCTTGTCACAAGGAATATATAATATGAAGTAATAAGAAGTTATGCCAAAGGTCAACGATTTCCAAAAAGTATATGGTAGAACTCCATGGTCAATAATAATATGTCATCAGGTCCAAAATATATTGATTCTTTTTTGAAAGGGAAAGTTTTGTCTCATTGGGAATACATAAGCGAAATATGAACATTCAAAAGTAAAATATAATTACTTACTGCATCAGATGATCAGACAAAGAAAATTAAATAGCCATTCGGATTTTCATAGCAAAAATTCTCTGTATTATTATAAGAACCAATGATCACTGATTTTGAATATTTTTTATTATTTTGCTTCGGAAGTGCATATGATGTAATGAGATAAAAATGAACGCTTGTTGTCCAAAAAGGGTTGCTATCATGGAAACCAAGTCTGAAATTACAAGGACCTGGAGAACATTGAAAATTATAAACCATCTACACCAGGCTCATTTCCATAGTAAAAGGTATTGTATTTTTAAACATGTTTAAAACTGAAATTTCTTAGATTTTTATCTTGTAAGGTATGAAAATTAAAAAGAAGTCATGTTTGCTTCCTGGACTCTTTTCATAAGTATTAACATAGCTAAAAGAGTTGCTAAAAGCTTCTCTAAAGAGGTTCCACTTTTTTACCAAAAAATCAGTGCACAATATTGCATCGGCATGATTTTCCTACTTTTCATAAAAATATTTGCCACTCAAACATTTGCCCCCCCCCCTTTTTTTGAACCCCAATTTAGATTTGACCTTGAACTTAAAGAGTCCATAACTTGACAAATACGGAAATTTTTAACCCCTGCATCATTAAAGCAAAAAGCATTATAAATTGTCATTCCACAATGCAATTAACAATCTACCTTTTGTATTAAAAAGGTATTAGTTTTCGAAATTCAAATGAAAAAAATTGTTACAAAATGTATACTAGTATGTAGCAACCATTTTTAATGGCAATTTATTCAGGAAAACAGATATTTTTACCCCACAAATATTTTCAGTATTTTTGTTCACTAAGTTAATACTATTTTGGTGTTTTCAAAGGGCTAAAAGGTATTGATAAAAGCAATGTTTACAAAAAGTAGATTCACGATTCAGTAGAGAACGTTTCAAAATGTCAAATAACAGTTAAACTCTATTAAGTACAATGTTCAAAATTAGGACCAATATCAGGCTTTGTGGCCTTACCTCTTTTCTGTGAAAAAGAAATTATGAAGATTTTAGAGTTGCAATAAGCTTTAATAACATCATGTCAAAATACACGGCTTTACTTTGTAAGTCTATATATACATTATACATGTAAACATAGGGTAGTCAATGATTACAATAGCTCACCGTAGCAGGTTTTTGTCAAAAATCAAAAAAATTCTGAAGTCCAAAAAGTGCTGACCATGAGGAGCTGAGTCTATGCATGCAATATTAGTTGTATTCCTAAGAGAACTTAAGATACAGCCAAAGTATGAGTAATTAAACGTAGGTCAAAATCCAAGGTCATGGTCTAAAATGGAATGTCTTGTCTCAAGATACATTTTTTTGTATCTACATGTGAAATATCAAAGCTCTACCCCTTATAGTTCAAGAGATATAGTCCAGATTAAAGTTTTTGAAAAGTAGGTCAAAGCTCAAGGTCACTAGATTAAAGGTCATGGTCTCAAATCAAAGGTCTCGTCACAAGGTATCTACATGTGAAATATCAAAGCTCTGCCCCATAAAGTTCAAGAGATATATATCCCAAGTAGGTCAAAGTCCAAGGTCACTAGATCTTGAAAACTTGCAGATTTCTGACAATCTCCGATAGTTTTTTCACTTGTCAGGTAGTTTCTGAACCTGTACCGGACAAACTGTTCAAGAAATACGTTGAAGTTTTAGAAAAGTAGGTCAAAGTCTAAGGCCAAGGTCACTAGTTGAAAGGTCATGGTCTTAAATGAAAAGTCTCCTAGTAAAGTATCTACATGTGAAATATCAAAGCTTTACCCCTTACAGTTCAAGAGATACATGTACAGCCCAGGTTTAAGTTTTTGAAAAGTAGGTCAAAGCCAAAAGTCAAAAGGTCAAAGGTCATGGTCTCAAACCGAAAGGTTTGTGAAATATGAAAGCCCTACCACCTATTGTTCCAGAGATATAGCCCAGGTTCAAATTTTGTCTACTGACGACAACGGCGAGGGTATGGCATTTAAGCTCTCCAGACTTTCAAAAGGCTGATCTTATTCCCATGGCAACCAGATGTTTTGTCTGAAAATTGTCATTTGTTTTAATTAAGTCAATCAAATGTGTTCCATATAGAGAAATTAAGTTGAGGGTTAAGTTAAGCCCCATCCGTCCAAATAACCATAAAAAAAAGGCTAGGTTAATTAGGTTTAGGTCAGGTTTTTCAGACTAAGGTTCATCATGGATTTACATAATTTTCTCTGCAAGACTCAAATTATATTTGATTTTTTTTTTTGGGGGGGGGGGGGGTGTTTGTTTGGTTTTTTTTTAAATGAAGCTTTTTGGATATCTTAAGGCAGCAAAAACTTGAAAAATATAGATATAGCTCAATAATCATTATGGATCGAATTATTACAGGAAGATATGTCTATCTGATGAATAGAATTAGAAAGCATTCGAGCTAAAATACTTTTTTTTTTACTTTTCGACGCATATTGATATTTCACATAAGCAGCGTTCAATGCCAATGAGATGAAAGATAGTATAAACGCATTAAAGTCAAAGAGAAACGAAAAACTTCTGAAAAAATAACTTTACTTCCTGTTTACCTGGTGCATTCTGGGTACCTGGCGGTTTCGTGTCCAATGAGAAAGGTTGTTGGTTTTGAACAGCGCAATTTATGAAGGCTACAAAAAATGTCATTAAAGGATGGGGGAACAGATGATAATATCAGAGGTTGATTTCTTTTCATATTTTGTCTTTTAAATAATTAAATCTAGCTTTGAGAGTCCGAAAACCGATTTGTGAAACCATTTGTCAACTGGTCAACTCGTTTGAGTCAAAGTTACTTTGAGTCCAGCAATGCAAATATTGCAATGTAAATACCATACACACGAACACATCATTTAATGATATTCTGTATGTATGACTCATTTTCAACATTCACTGAATAGCTTTATGACTGATTGACCTTTACACATATATTTGTTTGGTTTGTGCTTCAGGAGACTCGGAGAGATAATTTTCTTCTTCCTCATGTTCCTCAACAGTGTTGGGAATTTCACATGCAAGCTAGCGTTTACTCCTCAGAGGTCTATAAAGTGCTATACCAGCAGTAATGCTATAAAAATCTGTCTCTCAATGAAACATTTCTCTCCTGACCTATCGCAAAGTCGATGTAAAAAGTGGGTTAAAGGGTTAAATTTTGAGGAAAGAATTCAGAGGGTGTATATTTGCCTTTTGGCTTTCACAAAAGTTTTATAAAATGTGTAACCAGATGGTAAAAATCCCACTCGCGTTTGTGACTGAAATTGACCTGTGGGCAACCAAAAGTCATCAACTCGGTGGCCCACATGGCGAGTGACAAAACAAAATTTGGTATATTTTTTGGTGTCCGTTTATCCCCCAGTGTTCGGTCGCACCAAAATTTCTATTTAAGTGTGTTACAAGACAAATCAAGGGAGCATCCCACAGCCTTTTAATTTCCTTTTCAAATGGCAGGGTTCTCATTAAGAGTTGTACATGTACATGTTACATCAAAAGAAGATATTAAAAAAAAAAAAACAACATCACAAAAATCATGTACAGTTACAATTTTATGCAGCATATTGGTTTTGCTTCAAGATGAGTAAATTTAGTTGAGTATAATAAACATGCTTCATTTAAAGTATATACATGCTTCATTTGTCTACATGTATATCATTACAAATCATACACTGGTGTTACAATTTACATAATATTAATAAAGCACATTATTTATCTGTAATTTTGATCAAAATTAATGCAGTGTTCTCCCCAGAAATTTCAGATAGCATGGTGCTAAGTCTTCGCGGGGCACCTTGCGTTGGGATGCATCATTGCGCATTGAATCATTGCATACTGTTTCATGTGTTGCTGCTTTATTATTAACTGTTCAAAATTATTTTGATAATGAAATAAATGTGTTAATAATACTACATTCTTAACTACATGCCAATTATCATTAAATTTTAGACAGTGAGATCATTGGTGTTCTATTTGTAAAGAGAGATTCATGACAGTTTTAAGACTGAATTATTTATGGGCCTTTTGAGAAAATTATTTTGAGACTGTCTCATGACCATAACTCCAGGTAGCTTAGTGTAAGAATTTGGCATATTACACCGATTTGGAAGGAAATTCTGTGAATGGGCCATTTTCCATGATTTTCCAAAATATCAATGGGCCATTTCTTCAAAAAAGTACTAAGTTTTCAATGGGCCATTTTGCAAAATGGGACTATGGTGCATGTCCTCTGTCCTTCCTAATCACTGATATCAGTGAATCTAAGTGTGTTATGGAAAGGGTGTCTAACCTTGAGTTCTGAATGTTTGGTTCACGGAAAGGGCAGGTTTCACCTTTTAAAAAATGTTGAAAATTATCTTTATACAAATTCCTACTTGAAAAATTGGGTCCAAATATGGAAACATTTACTCCCCCCCCTCCTTATTAGCCATTGCAATATTGTTTGTGGTAATCTCTGGCAAAGAAAGCTGACAATTGTTTTACTTTGCCCACAGTATGGAGCCAACCGGCCACCACCCCCCCCCTTCCCCCAAGAAATCAAGATCTATTTTATAATTATGTCAATTGTATATCGCACTCAGACTCATCAATAAAACGATGGTCCGTGCACCATGTTGTGTTTTGATGATTTATCTCATCAATCCGTCTAAACTTCTTATTAACTAGATTTAAGCGTATTTAAAAAAAAAAAAAAAAAAAAAAAATACGGACATACCGACTCGTTATTTATTCAAAGTAAAATGATTTTGCGAGAGCGAGATAACCTCTTTCTTATCTTGTAAAAGCGGCAATTATTTTGTATGACAAAACGGCGAGGTCGGGTAATCATGGTAATATGTCAAACTTTAAGACGGATTAAAAACGTATTTTAATGAAATCTGATATAGCGTATTTCAATTTCCAATTTACCGTTAGGCGTTACGCTGTAACTATATGACACGTGCCGGTCAACACGATCTAGCGATTATACATGTAGATGAAAACGTTTTCTTGAACAAAGTTATAGAATGGTCGTCTTTTGTTGGTCACTTGATAGACATTGACAACGCAGTTATTTTAAATGTCCGATAGATTGACGCGCGCCGTAGAAGCCAGACACGTTCTCAGGTAAATAAAGCTTGCGGGGGGCTACAAGACATTTAACACCGCGTGTTGTATACAGCCGGGGCTAATTAACCGGGAATGAGGCGCTTAAATCAATCAATTAACGTAAAAGGGTACACAAAATAGTTAATACACGAATTTTTAGGGGAAAAAATATAGCATGGCGGCCGTAAAATATAGCGTGGTGCTAATCCCGATAGCGTGGCGGTAAATCTCGATAGCGTGGCGGGGCCGCCACGCTAAAACGGCCTGGGGAGAACACTGATTTATGTGCAAATGCTTTTTCATCAATTCGGTGCATTGCTATATAGCTTTCAGGATTGGTACAACTAGAGTTCTAAAGTTACGGGCATCTCCAATGAAAAAAATGTCATTCTATGATCATTATGTGCAGGGTATGATTTCAGATTCATTTGATCCTTATTACCATTATTACAGTGTGTAGGCTAAGGTGTATGTTATTAAATAATATATGAATTGATGTCTTTGTAATCAGATACAAAAAATGTACTTGTATCGTTAACTCTTGTACCAATATATCGTCATACTAAAAACATTGTATCATGGTATATATTTATTTTTTTTTTTTTTTTTTTTTATATTTTATTCCCAAACTACTACATTCATTGTTATGTAATAATAATTACTACACATGTATAAATTACATACCGTACCATACTTACTAATTACATTCATTACAAATAATGCTATTTTGTAGTTTGATAAACATAATCATTTGAAGAAAGCTTTCACTCAAAGATCGAGAAATTTATTGCAGAAAGATTATACAGTACTGCATTTGTAGATAACTGTACATATATAAATGATATGTGCATGATGTTCTGCATAATTGAAAAAAATGACACATTGCTCTTGCTGTTTGACCTCAGACTACTAGAAGTATTACACAATTACATTTATGGTAATGTTACCTATATCTACAGTATTTGTAGGTCAAGTGATTGGGAAGGGAATTTGTGAATGGATAATTTTCCATGATTTTCTACAATTTCAATTGGCCATTTTGTAAGTACACATGCTTGCATGGGACATCTTTCAAATCAGTCAATGGGATTATGGTGCATAGGCTATGTCCTTCCCAATCAATGTAGGTCTTCGAATACACTTGATAGGAATTTCATGATAATGATTTCAGAGTTAGTTATCCAATGACCAGAACTTTACAGATATGGTTGGGTATCATTTATTTCCTTAATATTGAACAGTAGCCAATTTTGTATGCTTTCATGTTTAATTCATATGATCATTATAGACTGCTAGAAGTAGAAGCTTACAGGAAAATTCATCGCATGCTTCATCAATGTAAGCAAGTAACTTATGATGATACTGTTTATTGATTATCATATGAGGTGTAAACGGTAATTCAAACAAACGTGACAAATATATGTATTCACTACAAATACATGATGACAATTTTTTTCTAGATCAGATACTGCTATTAGTAATGTACATGTATGTATCGTCTGTAAGTCTATATGTACTTGCACTTATTTTAGCCAATTATGTTTTAGTGGAAACAGAGAAATCTGTCAAGTGACATAATGGTTTAATAAGGAATGAATGCAAATGCCTTGTTTTCTATAATAATTTGCTTCAAATACATAACTTAGTCATTATATGAAACCCATGATCTTACATAGGGCGTAAGAGAAGGGCCATGGGTTTCTGATGATGGCATAAGTCTTGAATTCACTAGTAGTGATCTTGCGACAATGCTGAATCTGCTAAAGCATGAACGCTGCTAAATTAAGGATGCGTACAGTAAATTTACATGTACCAGCACATGTACAAGGAAAACCAAGTCTTGATCATCAAAAGGAGGAACACATTTCTATACAAATCAATATTTGCTTTATATCTTTCAGACAAAAATGAAACACAAGTGATTTTGGTAGGAGAAGAAACTCAAGAAAATGATGAATTGAAAGCAGCAATTGAGGTAAGAATGTATAATCAGAAGTTCATATGGTGTAGTGTATTTTGTATATCTGAGGGCATTGAGGAATGGTCTTAAGTTATACATATAGTCAGAAAGGCTAAACTGATACATTATCAAATAAAATTCGAAAAGGTGATTGCCTTTAATTTCAAAATCAAAATAAAGTCAAACCTGTAATTGCCTGCAGGTGTTACAGAAAGACAATATACATGTACTTTAAATACAAAATGAATTTTAAAAAAATCTGCCTTTTTCCAGTAGTTCTTCAGACAACTATGACATTATAGTGTCACCATACAGCATAAGATTTGGTGATACTTTGTGTTTTGATTGTGCCACAAAAGCAAACATGCATGATTACGCATTTAGAGGATGTGATCAAAGATTATGAGAAGATTTGATCAAAGACTATGTCACTATGAAAAATTTTACTGAATGATGTGATGTCTGGTGTCTTTGGGTATATCTATTGCAGGTTTAGAACAGTCTCACCATTTACCTGGGAAATGAACTACATGTATCAATTATGAATAATTGAAATGAATTTAATATATTCTTTTCTGAATCAAGAACATTTCGGATACCACAGGCAGATGTCTGCAACAATCTGTTCATCTCATGTATCGTGGCATTGATATTTCCTTATTTATTAACAATATACGGGAAGAAAAATTACTGTCACTGCTTCACCAGAAGTAGATAAAGTGCAAATCACTTCGATTTACTAAGAATGATTCAATTCAGTATTTGATCTCTAGAGCAACCACTTTTGATTTCCGCACAAGGAAGAAAAATATTGAATTTTTCAAAGCGAACAATTCTAAGAACTGCTACTACTGCCCTCGATGACTTATCTATAAGGGATTTTGACACGATTGATGTGGATATACATTGTTCAGTAAAAAATTCCAGAAATCCCATGTAATGTATTTGGAAAATTTGTGCCAAGTTTCAGTTGTGTTTAAAAACGAAAGTCTCACCTGCACAAAAATGAGTCTGCAAGTAAGTACCAAATACCATGTTAGGAGGGGCTTAATAGTTAGCTAAAATGGATCAGAGCTAGGCAATCAAAGAAAAGATTAGAAGTTTCAAACTTCAAATGAATTAATTCATTTTTATTTGAAGTATGAAATCTCTGATCATTTTATAGTAGTGGTAATTTTTCTCCGATATTTATCGGATTTCCGTTATTTTCATTCTCTTTTGTATCATTTTTAGTTACTGTATCAGAGTTCTCGAAATCTTCCTATGAAATATCGGAAATTTTTATTGTTCCAAATAATAGATATAATGTGAATTTTTATCAGACCAAACAATTTTTTATCGGCAAATCCGATAAAACTGATGCATTTCATGAACTCTGCTGTATTTGATGATAGTTTAGTATTGTTTTAAGTCATTTCCGATATCTTTGGTCACTGAGAAAATTATTGAATACATGATAAAACTTGGAACAAATTGTTGCAAGTAGAATCTAAATATTTTTGTTCATTCTTTTCAGAAATTGAACTTGGTAGCCCATTGTTCAGCCACAGGTTTAGACTACGTACACAAAGCCTCCGAGCTAGAGACTATCTTTGTATTGTCCAAATTTGAAGGAGATGTCTTCCATAAACTCCACAAGGCTGAGGTGCGCATCGTTGGACCTCCCCTGGTCATGCACTGTGCCAACAGAAACGAGGTAGCTTCCATTGAAAAATGTTATGAAGTTTGAAGATACATGTATTGATATTTAAGTGGTCGTTTTGACTTTTAATTTTTATGATTTCATTGATAAGGTAGTGATTTCTTTAGGCATGGATATGGATAGGTTAGAAGGAATTTTGATGTTTCTACGTGAATAAGAGAGGGACAGAGCATTAGATTTCTTGAAAATGAAAATTCTACAATTTTCAAACAAATTAAGAAAAAAATCTTTTTTCTTTCTTAGAAAATACCAGTCCATGGTCGCCCATTGTACTGCACTGCCATGAAGGGTGTAATAGCTTGTCTGACTGGATTCAGTAGAACATGCAGAAAAGAAGATTTGGTATGAACGTCTTATTTTCTATTTCACTTTTCTTGCACTTCTCTTATGGACTATATATGTTTTGTACTTTTTGTGCATAACTAAGTCCTCGGATCACTTAATTTGTACATCGATTCTTTGTCAATCCTAACAGAGTGACTCTTAACATACTTCAATGTTCAAAATAGAAGCCAAAATGAAGTGAGCTCTTGTTACAGTGTTATCATCTGTCCATACTATATATTTAGTACTTTTCACTCCTCCTCAACAGGGAAGTAAGTACTTGTACTTGATATACATGTACTGTACTATGTTTGTATTTTTGGAGATTGTCCAATTTATATAAATATAGATGGGGGATGTGGAGTCATTCACACAATTTTATGTCCCTGTATGGACATCAGGGGCAAACTATTTTGATTTGTCTATTTGGTTGCCATCTGCTTGTGGATCAACAATTTGATTCTTTTAATTTTGAATGAAAAATAAATTCTGGTTGGAGCATGTCGGATGCTTAAATTATAAGAAATACAATTTTGTCTGTACTTGTTGGCTAGGCCCTTCATTTTGAACATAAGTTTTACCTAGTGACCTTGATCTAGGATGTCGACCTACTTGAACTTGTTTCCATTCTTTTCTCTATGTTTCTTTTTGGTATCAAGACTTTCGACCTACAGGTACATTTTCCACTGGAACAGTTTCAGTTTGGGTAAAATTAGAATTTGACATCAATACTGTACAGAATATCACACTTAAAGACTTGACTATAAGATCGAACATGATGAGTGAACTCAATTTCAGATACTGACCTTGACCTTTAAGGTTGATCTTGACTTAATAATATTATTTTGATAAAGACTAATAAGATATCACACTAAATTTTGTCCTTGTAGGTAGATAATGGTGAATGGACTTGATTTTGACTGTAGACCTTAATGTTTGACCTTGATTTTGACAGTATTATTTTTGAAGTGGACATACAAACAATTCTGTATGAAATATCACAATAAAACTTGGCAAGGCTTGGAGAAAAAAACATGACTTGGGAAACTGTGGTTTCTTGCCATGACCTTGACCTTGAGGATTGACCTTGGCCTTGATGATATATTTTGAAGTAGACCATATGAGGTTTTGTATTTAACATTTGAATAAGATAGAATTGGTGAGTGGTTGATTGATATGAAAAAGATTAACATGTAATTGTATTGCACTGTGTTGCATTTAGTGGGTGTATTGTTTTAAAACACATTCTGTTTCCGGTCTAACCATCTATTGTGCTAACTTTTTTTTCCAGTCATAGATGGAAATATGTGCTTAAGTTTGATATATTAAAGTTTTGACATTGAAGATAAGACCATGTTAACGTTATGAGTTTGGAGATGCTTTATTGCTAGTTTTTAGCTCGCCAGGACGAAAAAGTCCGGAGAGCTAATGCCATACCCTCGGCGGCGGCATTGTCGTCCTCCGTAGACAAAGCTTTAACCTTGGCTATATCTCTTGAACTATAAGGGGTAGGGCTTTGATATTTAACATGTAGATACCTTGTGACAAGACCTTTCAATTGAGACCATGACCTTTGACCTAGTGACCTTGACCTTTGACTTTGACTTACTTTTCAAAAGCTTTAACCTGGTTTCTGACAAAAACCTCTATAGGCGAGCTGTGTAATCTTTGATTACCCTATGTTTCTGGCTTAACTGTATCTGTTTATAAAATGACTCTTAAAATTATTTACAAATATGTACAACAATTCTTTGTTGAGCTAAATTTGAAACAAAGTGAAGCAGCTTTTCCTGGACATCAATCCATTTCCTCCAAAATAAAAATAGTAAAATTAAATAGGAAGTAATACCAAGCAAGGGTTGGTGTACTAGAGACCTACTTTATAACATATGCTTAAAGTTAAATTCAGTATGATGCTCTGACGCATCATCCCTCTTATAGGGAAATAAATCATCCGTTTGTATTAGGTATTATGTCGGGATACATGGAGTAGTTTGTGAAAATGTCGGACAATGAAAATATGGATGTTACAGACACCTCAGACCAGGTCAGCTATGCTATGTACCTTTTATCTGATACAACGATGGCCCATTTACATCTGCAAAATCTTACAATATTATCAAAATTTAAGTTTTAAAAATGTGAAACAGCACTGAACCTATTTGATTAGCGATAGGTGAATGTTCAGTCACATAGATACGGTACATGCTTGTTTGCTAAAGTTTGAATTAGTGTATTCACATTTTTGGCCGGATTCAAAGCAAAATCCGGACTATGAAATGGTGGAGTCCGTCTGTCTGTCCATCAACATTTTGGTTAAAGTGTTGCGTTTAAGTCCGTTGAGAGAAAACTGTTTGGAGGAGCAACTTGAAACTTGACATGGTGATAGACCATGATGAGACGAATCAAACACCGCAACAAATTTTGCCCTAGTGATCTTGACCTAGGAGTTTGACCTACTTTTTATGCCCTTGGAATCAAAGATTTGGGGGCATATAGTTTTTGGCCTGTCCGTCTGTTTGTCCGAAAAACTTTAACATTGGACATAACTTTTGAATGGGAAGTGATAGGGCTTTCATATTACACATGTGTGTTCCTTGTGACAAGACCTTTCCATTGATACCAAAATTTTTGACCTTGTGGCCTTGACCTTGACCTTTGACCTACTTTTAGAGAACTTTAACATTTGGCATAACTTTTGAATGGTAAGTGGTTTATACTAACAAAGATGCCACCGGGGGCATTCGTGTTTCACAAACACAGGCTTTATTAAAAACTTTAACCTTGGCCATAGCTTTTGAATGGTAAGTGATAGGGCTTTCATATTTTACATATGCATTCCTTGTCACAAGACCTTACCATGGATACCAAAAGTTTTGACCTTGTGACCTGACCTTGGAGATTGACCTACTTTTAAAAATAATAAATCTGGGCTTTATCTCATGAACTATAGATGGCTTTGGAATTTCACATGCAGAATCTTTATGACCAGATATTTTATTTGATATCATGAGTTTTGACCTAGTGACCTTGACATTGACCTTTAACCTACTTTTGAACTATAAGAGGTAGGGTTTTGATATTTTACATATGGATTCCTCATGACCAGAACTTCTATTTGATATCATGACTTTTGACCTAGTGACCTTTACATTGACCTTTGACCTACTTTTAAATTATAAGAGGTAGGATTTTGATATTTCAGTTGTAGAATCCTCATTACCAGACCTTTCATTTGATATCATGACTTTTGATCAAATGACCTTGACATTGACCTTTGACCTACTTTTGAACTATAAGGAGTAGGGCTTTGATATTTCACATTTAGATTCCTTATGACCATAGCTTTTTTAGCTCACCTCGACGAAGTTGAGTGAGCTTATGCTATAACCCCACGCGTCCGCGTCCGTGTCCGCGTCCGTGTCCGCGTCCGCGTCCGGTTAAGAAGTTTGGGGTAGCTCAGTATCTGACAAAGTACTAATGCTACAGTAACCAAACTTGCACAAGTGATTCATCTTTGGATGCTGAGGTGAACCCATGCATCGGATGCAGCATCTGACCTACATTTTCTGCTTGAGTGACTTGGTTAAGAAGTTTGGGGTAGCTCAGTATCTGACAAAGTACTAATGCTACAGTAACCAAACTGGCACAAGTGATTCATCTTTGGATGCTGAGGTGAACCCATGCATCGTATGCAGCATCTGACCTACATTTTCCGCTTGAGTGACTTGGTTAAGAAGTTTGGGGTAGCTCAGTATCTGACAAAGCACTAATGCTACAGTAACCAAACTGGCACAAGTGATTCATCTTTGGATGCTGAGGTGAACCCATGCATCGTATGCAGCATCTGACCTACATTTTCCGCTTGAATGACTTGGTTAAGAAGTTTGGGGTAGCTCAGTATCTGACAAAGTACTGATGCTACAGTAACCAAACTAGCACAAGTGATTCATCTTTGGATGCTGAGGTGAACCCATGCATTGGATGCAGCATCTGACCTACATTTTCCGCTTGAGTGACTTGGTTAAGAAGTTTGGGGTAGCTCAGTATCTGACAAAGTACTGATGCTACAGTAACCAAACTGGCACAAGTGATTTATCTTTGGATGCTGAGGTGAACCCATGCATCGGATGCAGCATCTGACCTACATTTTCCGCTTGAGTGATTTGGATAAGAAGTTTGGGGTAGCTCAGTATCTAACAAAGTACTAATGCTACAGTAACCAAACTTGCACAAGTGATTCATCTTTGGATGCCGAGATGGACCCATGCATCGGATGCAGCATCTGACCTACTTTTTCCACTTGAGTGATTTCGCTTTTAAAAGCCAATATTGAGCAAAGTATAAGTGCTACATGTACCAAACTTGCATATTGGATGTATCTTTGATCAAACTTTCATAAAATGACCTTGACCTACTTTTTCCGCTTGAGTGATTTTGCCTTTAAAAGCCAATATTGAGCAAAGTATAAGTGATACATGTACCAAACTTGCATATTGGATGTATCTTTGATCAATCTTTCATAAAATGACCTTGACCTACTTTTTCTGCTTGAGTGATTTTGCTCTATAAAGCCAATATTGAGCAAAGTATAACTGCTACATGTACCAAACTTGCATATTGGATGTATCTTTGATCAAACTTTCATAAAATGACCTTGACCTACTTTTTCTGCTTGAGTGGTTTTGCCTTTACAAGCCAATATACATGTACTAAAAAAATATGTTTGAATTGAATTTTGCTGTCACGAGGTGAGCTTTGTAATCTGTGATTACCTATGTTTTCATTGTGCAATAGTATTTTAATGACCTTTGACCTTTCTGTCTGCGCCAAAATGTATAAGTCATCTAATACAAACATTTCGCAATCCGGCCTTACCACCTTTAGCGGTTTATGGTTTTATTCAGAGAAAGTTTGATTTGCTTCTTTTAAGTTATCGTAATCTTGTGGAATGGCTATCTAAGCTTGGAGCTTCCAGTGTCATTAAGCTTCTCTTCCCACTTCCCACTTCCCACCCCTGCTACATTGACCTTGACCTGCTTCGGACATTTTGGTGTCCTTGACCCCTAAAACTCATGTTCATACCTCAGTTCAAAGTATTTTTGATGTTCTTTCTCTTGTCTTTTGAATTGTAAGGGCAAATGGGGCTTTAAGTTGTTGCTGAAGAGATTCAGTATTGCTAGTGTCAATCTGTTTGTCCAAAAACTTTTAAAACTTTTAAAAGCTTTAATTGTTGCAGATAATACTGTATTGGATTGTCAACAGGCGGTGCTTACGTTTTGCTATTGATGAGAAGATGAGATCGATTTTCAAATTTTTGAGATGAGGTCAAAAGTGAAGGTCATGTTCATTGCATGCGATGATAGAACAATCTGGTGGACACACTAGACGTCACAGATGTATACCAGAATACATCATCAAACTTTGCATACAAGATGCACATAGCTAGAGTTTCTATTGATGTTTAAGGTCAGTTGGTCAAGGTCACAGCAAGCAGTAATACCAGTAAAAAACCCTTGTGGTAATCAATAGTTGCAGATTATTTAGTATTATAGTCATCAATCATTTTAAAACTTTTCTATGTGATTTGAAGATAACATTGATCGATTTTCAAGGTCAGGGTTTAATTTTAAATTAAAGCTTCAAGTACAAGCCAAAGTAAAGAAAAACCTGTATTCATTCTTGACTGAGGGGGACAAAGGCATTTTTTTTTCATAAGAAAGGATGATATGTTCTAGCTGTCACCAGGTCACACATTGGATCCACCATTGAGATTGATTTTAATTTTATTTCAAAAATGATTAAAGGAAATGCACAAGGAAATAAAATGAAAAATTGGTCCATTCTGCATATAAGTTTTCACAAATTCATTAGTAAAATTAACACATTTCTGGTGCAGTGAAAGGGCATGCTTTGAAATTGCAATATTTTAGTGAAAAATGATCAAACAATTAAATTAGCTATTCACAACAATCCCACTTACATAATATTATTAGTTATACAGTGTTTTACAAGGGGGGGGGGATACAGAAATATATTGGGTCGATGAAAAAAGTTTTATTGGGCAAGGCGAAGCCAATATATTTTTGTATCCCCTTTGTAAAACACTGTAAACGAATTTATCCCACCGATGGCTTTTGGCTTGTGTATGTAACGTCAACATATTTTAAAGCATCTCGGTGACGTCAATATCGTAAAGCGTCTTAGTAGAAGCAGGATATTAAAATCATATCCTGTCAGTAAAATGATAGAATATTCGGTTCTTCTCGACCAATCAGATTGCAAGAAACTTGCCAGAGCTTGGATAATATATCGTATATTACAGCTATCTTGAATTTATCATTTTAGTAATGATAACATAATCATGATAATATTACTTTGTGTTACTATATTAGAATTAAAAGTTTTACGTCTGTTTGAATAATGTGTATACTCATTTGTTTACTATATATAAAGAACTATTAATTGATAATGTACCAGAGTGGGTAAAATGAAATTCTAAATAAGATGTACTTTTAACATGCCATTATACACAGCAATGTCAGGATAAAGAAATTAAAAATTATAAACATAAATGAATGCTTTCTCAGATAAGAGTAACTTTGAGTTGATATAAGATTTTATGATCAGTTACTTAAGTATCTCCTTTAAAATCTTGTATTTCAAAAACACACTTATATAATACATATTTTTAGCTCACCTCGACGAAGTTGAGTGAGCTTATGCTATAACCCCACGCGTCCGTGTCCGCGTCCATGTCCGCGTCCGGTTAAGAAGTTTGGGGTAGCTCAGTATCTGACAAAGTGCTAATGCTACAGTAACCAAACTTGCACAAGTGATTCATCTTTGGATGCTGAGGTGAACCCATGCATCGGATGCAGCATCTGACCTACATTTTCCGCTTGAGTGACTTGGTTAAGAAGTTTGGGGTAGCTCAGAATCTGACAAAGTACTAATGCTACAGTAACCAAACTGGCACAAGTGATTCATCTTTGGATGCTGAGGTAAACCCATGCATCGGATGCAGCATCTGACCTACATTTTCCGCTTGAGTGACTTGGTTAAGAAGTTTGGGGTAGCTCAGTATCTGACAAAGTACTGATGCTACAGTAACCAAATTTGCACAAGTGATTCATCTTTGGATGCTGAGGTGAACCCATGCATCGGATGCAGCATCTGACCTACATTTTCTGCTTGAGTGACTTGGTTAAGAAGCTTGGGGTAGCTCAATAGCTGACAAAGTACTGATGCTACAGTAACCAAACTTGCACAAGTGATTCATCTTTGGATGCTGAGGTGAACCCATGCATTGGATGCAGCATCTGACTTAAATTTTCCGCTTGAGTGATTTGGATAAGAAGTTTGGGGTTGCTCAGTATCTGACAAAGTACTAATGCTACAGTAACCAAACTTGCACAAGTGATTCATCTTTGGATGCCGAGATGGACCCATGCATCGGATGCAGCATCTGACCTACTTTTTCCACTTGAGTGATTTCGCTTTTAAAAGCCAATATTGAGCAAAGTATAAGTGCTACATGTACCAAACTTGCATATTGGATGTATCTTTGATCAAACTTTCATAAAATGACCTTGACCTACTTTTTCCGCTCGAGTGATTTTGCCTTTAAAAGCCAATATTGAGCAAAGTATAAGTGATATATGTACCAAACTTGCATATTGGATATATCTTTGATCAATCTTTCATAAAATGACCTTGACCTACTTTTTCCACTTGAGTGATTTTGCTCTATAAAGCCAATATTGAGCAAAGTATAAGTGCTAGATGTTCCAAACTTGCATATTAGATGTATCTTTGATCAAACTTTCATAAAATGACCTCGACCTACTTTTTCCACTTGAGTGATTTTGCCTTTAAAAGCCAATATTGAGCAAAGTATAACTGCTACATGTACCAAACTCCATATTGGATGTATCTTTGATCAAACTTTCATAAAATGACCTTGACCTACTTTTTCTGCTTGAGTGGTTTTGCCTTTAAAAGCCAATATACATGTACTAAGAAATATGTTTGAATTGAATTTTCCTGTCACGAGGTGAGCTTCGTAATCTGTGATTACCTATGTTTTCTTGTGAATCTAAATTCCTATGCAAAAATGTGTCATCCATGCAGACAATGAATGGCCTACATTGATCATGTTGATACCAATGAAGTTTTCTCAAAAATTGACTCATACATTAAAAATGAGGTCATGTTTGGAGAACCCTCCCAGTCAATCTCATTTCTATTAAATAAAGTTTCCTTGTTGAAATGAAACCACTCTTATGAATCAGGGAAAAACAAAATTCCATAGCTACAATACATTACAGTGCATTAGACAGTTTCTGAGAGAAAAAAACCTTCTTTTTTGCTATAAAGACCTGCATTAATTTTGAAGATGTAATATAAATGAGATGAAGAAGATTCTGACGACAATCTCAACAGCACTCACAATAGAGCACCAAATTGAGCATCGACGGACCCCTAGCAAGGTAGAGGTGGGACCAGGTTCCCGGGAAGAGTAAGCATCCCCTGTATGGCTAGCCACCATCATTGTTCGTGCATGAAAATGAGAACAATATCTACAAAACATGCACTGTCTGAGGTTATGTCTACATGTATATAGAAAGTGCTATGGTGACCATGTCAGGGAAAAACATTGAAAACACTGTCAAACCCCTCCCAGTTTATCTTATGCTAAAAGTACCTCCCAGCCCACCTCTTAATATATATTCCATATCCTTTAAATTAACCTATTGTACAATTTTATCATAAATTTAACAATCCTTAGTTGAACTCTATTGTCTAAATTGGAAAGTTTAAAGTTAAATTCTGTTTTTATACTATAATTGAATGACATTCAAAAGCAACTGCAGTGAGGAAAATGTATTTAAAAATTCTTCCTACATGTGACTTGTAATCTTTCGAGAAAAAAAAATATTTTCACACATTAGCATGTTTTACTGTTCAAATATTCCCTACTTAAATCGTGCGTGATTAACAGAACAAACTCCAGTGCCGGCACAACGGTACTGTTTATAAGCATGTTGAAGCAATGTATTATACTTTGAGACTCGGGATAAATTCTTCATAATTATGTTGTAGTCAAGGATACTTATGTATAAGTGGATGACGAGTAGATATTTCACGTAGATATCACTGTCTGGTACAGTTTATAGCTACAAATCAATGCTCGGTATGGGCTTACATTTTTAAATAGTGTGGGGTTTTGTTGTGTAGAGGATATGATGGAAGAGGAGATTGTTTGTTGTCATAGTAAAACTATTTAATCGTACACTTAGTCGAAACTAGAATTGTCTCACTTGCAGCAGGCTTAATGACTCCACCCAATCTGAAGAAAACTTGTTATTTTAAAAGCAAAATGCAAAAATAGCTAAGATCAAGTCTTATCAGAGAAGGAAAAGAGCAATGTAACTTGAGTTCATTCTCTGAAATCTTCCAAATGTGCCTTAGCAGGATATTGATGAGAGGTTGATGTCACCAAAAACTTGAGAAAAAAAAAATCAAGACAAAGTCTCTAGGCAAAAGATCTTGAGGATATTTAGCACACAAAATGATTTGGGAAGAAATTGTGGAAATCTTGTGATAAAATTAATCTTTAGACTGATAAGTCTCCAATCTGATTATGATCTGGTCCTATTCCTCCCTCCTTTCTTCCAACACTGTTCTTTGGCTTATAATTTTAAAACTTACATACTTATGAGGATATAGAACTTTACATTTTTTCTTTATATAGAACCACATGGTAGATCTCATACATCACATGGGAGGAAGCCTGAGGAAGGACATCTCGGCTAAAGTCACTCACCTGGTCTCTAACTGTACAGACGGAGAAAAATATAGGGTAAGTATACTGTAATCTCAGCTAAAGTCACTCACCTGGTCTCTAACTGTACAGACGGAGAAAAATATAGGGTAAGTATACTGTAATCTCAGCTAAAGTCACTCACCTGGTCTCTAACTGTACAGACAGAGAAAAATATAGGGTAAGTATACTGTAATCTCAGCTAAAGTCACTCACCTGGTCTCTAACTGTACAGACGGAGAAAAATATCGGGTAATTTTACTGTTATCTCAGCTAAAGTCACTCACCTGATCTCTAACTGTACAGACGGAGAAAAATATAGGGTGATATACTCCAATCTCAGCTAAAGTCACTCACCTGGTCTCTTACTGTACAGACGGAGAAAAATATAGGGTAGGTATACTGTAATCTCAGCTAAAGTCACTCACCTGGTCTCTATCTGTACAGATGAAGAAAAATATAGGGTAGGTATACTGTAATCTCAGCTAAAGTCACTCACCTGGTCTCTAACTGTACAGACGGAGAAAAATATAGGGTGATATACTGTAATCTCAGCTAAAGTCACACACCTGGTCTCTAACTGTACAGACGGAGAAAAATACAGGGTAGGTATACTGTAATCTCAGCTAAAGTCACTCACCTGGTCTCTAACTATACAGATGAAGAAAAATATAGGGGAGGTATACTGTAATCTCAGCTAAAGTCACTCACCTGGTCTCTATCTGTACAGACGGAGAAAAATATAGGGTAAGTATACTGTTATCTCAGCTAAAGTCACTCGTCTGGTCTCTAACTGTACAGACGGAGAAAAATACAGGGTAGGTACACTGTAATCTCAGCTAAAGTCACTCACCTGGTCTCTAACTGTACAGACGGAGAAAAATACAGGGTAGGTATACTGTAATCTCAGCTTAAGTCACTCACCTGGTCTCTTACTGTACAGACGGAGAAAAATACAGGGTAGGTATACTGTAATCTCAGCTAAAGTCACTCACCTGGTCTCTAACTGTACAGACGAAGAAAAATACAGGGTAGGTATACTGTAATCTCAGCTAAAGTCACTCACCTGGTCTCTTACTGTACAGACGAAGAAAAATACAGAGTAGGTATACTGTAATCTCAGCTAAAGTCACTCACCTGGTCTCTAACTGTACAGACGGAGAAAAATACAGAGTAGGTATACTGTAATCTCAGCTAAAGTCACTCACCTGGTCTCTAACTGAACAGACGAAGAAAATAACAGAGTAGGTATACTGTAATCTCAGCTAAAGTCAATCACCTGGTCTCTAACTGTACAGACAAAGAAAAATACAGAGTAGGTATACTGTAATCTCAGCTAAAGTCACTCACCTGGTCTCTAACTGTACAGACGAAGAAAAATACAGGGTAGGTATACTGTAATCTCAGCTTAAGTCACTCACCTGGTCTCTAACTGTACAGACGAAGAAAAATACAGAGTAGGTATACTGTAATCGGGTGTTTCTTTTCTTGACTTTAGGAAGGCATTTGACCTGGTCAATCACAATATACTAATTGACAAGCTTAAATGTTATAATTTCCATAGCTCGGCTATAAAGTGGATTTCCTCATATTTAGACAAAAGATTTCAGAGCGTTCAAATGGGTAATACACACTCTCAACTCAAAGCAATTTCATGTGGCGTCCCACAGGGATCGGTACTCGGTCCACTCTTGTTTCTTATTTATATTAATGACTTGCCCCTCCACGTCAAATCATCCAGTTTGAGTCTGTTTGCTGATGATGCAACTCTACATAAGTCAGCACCTTCTGTAGACTTCGTCAAGTTGCCACTTTCCTCGGATGTGAATAATATAAACAAATGGTGCCGGGAAAATGGTATGATTGTTAATGAAAATTGTTACATCAAAAACAAAAGTAAATGTATGGTGATTGCTACTTCTCAAAAACTTTCAAAACTGCAACCAAATGCATTAGCGATTGATGTCAATGGAAACACACTCGAACACATTGACTGTGAGAAGTTACTGGGAGTTCATATAGACCCTTCCTTACAATTCAATAAACATGTTGACCATGTATGTCGATCTATTACATCAAAAATTGCCTTATTAAGAAAAATAAAGCGATACCTTCCTCTTTCGTACAGAAAACTTTACTATAACGCGTATATTCTCCCATGCATAGACTATTGTTTAACAATTTGGGGAAATGCATCCAAAATTCATATGGAAAGAATCCACAAATTGCAAAAATGCTCCGCACGTATTATTCTGGATGCGCCATCTGACGCGCCATCGCTACCACTCTTTACTGAATTGGGTTGGCTGACTGTTTTCGAAAGGGTCGAGTTCAATAAGGGTATTCTTCTGTACAAAGCTATACATAATATGTGCCCAGAATACATAACAGATATGTTTAAATTTCAGTCATCTTCGTATGGCTTGCGGTCCTCGTCAAATCAGCAAATGTCTATTCCGAAACACAATAACGAGCTTTTCAAAAAATCTTTTCAGTATTCTGGAGCAATTATATGGAATAATCTCCCCTTGAACATTAGACTGGCCTCTACCCTCGGAACATTTAAGCATAACCTACATAAGTATATAGTTTCAAAGCGATAACTATATAATTACATATTTTAATGTTGTGTTTAATTAAACATGTTTGATTTTATGCTCAAACTCTGTCTCACTTTGTATTATTATATTGTATATATTGTTGTGTGATATGGAAGGCCTCTTGGAAGAATAGTCTTTGACTAAAAGAGTTACCTTCTTTAAATAAAGAATTATTATTATCATTATTATTATTAATCTCAGCTAAAGTCACTCACCTGGTCTCTAACTGTACAGACGGAGAAAAATACAGGGTAGGTATACTGTAATCTCAGCTAAAGTCACTCACCTGGTCTCTAACTGTACAGACGGAGAAAAATACAGGGTAGGTATACTGTAATCTCAGCTTAAGTCACTCACCTGGTCTCTTACTGTACAGACGGAGAAAAATACAGGGTAGGTATACTGTAATCTCAGCTAAAGTCACTCACCTGGTCTCTAACTGTACAGACGAAGAAAAATACAGGTTAGGTATACTGTAATCTCAGCTAAAGTCACTCACCTGGTCTCTAACTGTACAGACGAAGAAAAATACAGGGTAGGTATACTGTAATCTCAGCTTAAGTCACTCACCTGGTCTCTAACTGAACAGACGAAGAAAAATACAGGTTAGGTATACTGTAATATCAGCCAAAGTCACTCACCTGGTTTCTAACTGTACAGACGAAGAAAAATACAGGGTAGGTATACTGTAATCTCAGCTAAAGTCACTCACTTGGTCTCTAACTGTACAGACAGGGAAAATTCAGGGTAAGATCTGTAACAAAATATGTGTATTAGTATTATTTTCCCACTCTCATGGACTTTGACTTTGTACTAAACTGGGACGTACATTGTACATGTGTATGACAGCTTAACTTTTTTTCTGAAGAAACAGAATATTCAATTTAAAAGAAACAACCAGAGGTCAATCATCATAAGAAAAAATTAGATGCTGGTAGGAATTGTTTTCATTGTTGATTTGATATATTTACAGTTTGCTGTCAGCTTTGGGACCCCTATTATGAGCTCAGAGTGGATATATAAAACATGGGCAGAGAGAGATGCTGCAGAGATTGTCAAGGCAACCGATGAACAAATGGTAAATTATGTTGGTGTCATATTTCTTTATGTTACAGAGTAAAATAAAGTTTTCATGCATTGCTAACTAGAAATTCTTAATAAAGATTAATCCACACATTTTCTAGTACACCTAGAAAACACCAAATTGAAGACATTTGAATTATCCATTACAAAACAATTCTTTTCAGATGCAGCACAGAGTGCCGCCGTTCTACAAATGCTGTTTGTGCTTTTATGGTTTTTCCGAGGAGGAAAAGAAACACATGGAAGAACTGACAATAGAAAATGGTAATTTATATGTATAGCCGAGACACCTGTAATATATGTATAGCCGAGACTCCTGTAATATATGTATAGCCGAGACTCCTTGAAGAGTTAATGATAAATATGAATGACCATGTCAGTTTGTCACAATTTGCCTCGATTTTTTGCCTCAAATTTCATATGAACTGCAATACTGAAGGTTTGATTAATGAATTTTGAGCTTTAGAAGCTAAAATAATTCCCTGGAATTCTTGAAGTAAGTGCTATCACACAAAAATGTAAATTATGACTGACTGTTACAGAATGCTGAATTTTATTACATGTAATTTAAGATCTTTCATTCTTAGTTTAACTTGTAAACAGCTCAGTTGAAGAGAGATTATTTTAAAGTTCAGACAATGTTTCAGTTGCATGTATATATTTTTACAGGAGGAATATTTGCCAGTTTGGGAGATGAAGATGTGACACATCTAGTAGTAGACGAACAACAAATTAACGATTTACCCACAGATATAGTGCTACCTCATTATGTGATAAGGGGGGAGGTATGGAAAATACTTGTACACTCAATGTTGCTTTGGATTTTGATTATTGGTTAACAATATGGTACTTTGGAAGCAGGTATAGAGTGCTTTGAATAATTTAATTTTTCTTGCCATTTACCCAGACATTCTGCATAAATCAGCAATGTTTATGAAGGATTTGAAAATGCAAAAAGATGTATTTCCTGAAAAAAACACCAAAAAGAATTTTCTGTTTAGTTTACACCATACTTCATGTTTTTTTTTTTCCTCATGTTTGAATATATTAAAGGGCATTATGAATTGTCAGTTCATAAGATTTTTGCACGCACTTACAAGTGTTTTTGCATAAAAGAAACTATGATTCAGCCTCACTTGCCTATTAAGAAAATTTCCTTTTATTTTAGTGGTTTTGGGGAAGTATTCAAATGGAAGCATGTGCAGACGAAACTTTGTATGAATATCGTAAAGTAAGTATAATTCTCCTCTATCTTTATGGTTTGTACTGATCATACTACATGTATTTCTCAATTTCTTCTTATGAAAACTTGAGTGATTCAGGCATATATTCTAAACTCTATGAATTATTCATTTTTGCCTTTAAAGGATGAAAAAAATCATCATACCGTACTCTCAGATTTACTTCCCATTTGGAATATTTTCTGACTTAGACTTATTGTTATACATGAATCGTCAAATTTCATAGAAATGGTGCTTGAACTCTGGGAACTGATGGTACAAAATTAACGTTACCATACCGTTTTCATGACGTCATAATAGTTTTACATCAGAAACTGTCTCCTATGGGAAATGACTCTATATTCCACAGAGACTCAAATATAATACTATTCTCAGATGTAAATGTCATATTTGTACAACTTTTGTTTGCTCTGAAATGATAGCCATTATGAAATCTTCTTTCATAGTTATATTTATTACTTGTGTACTGTACAATTTATTTATTAGATATAACACAACTTTTATTGACCTATTCATTTTACTTTATCAGAATGGAATATCAGTCCCTGGGGTACTATTCACACCAGACTCCACAATGTGTGGCTCCAAGTCACGGAAAAGAAAACGGTTAAAAGAAAACATAGCCCAGTTAATGTCAGAAGGTGAGCTGGACTCACCCATGTTCAAACGTCGGTCAAGTGACGGAAGACTGTCAATGTCACCGAACTCTTTCCTGGATGCATCAAACACGCCAGATAAATCTGATATTTTAGCAGGTAGAAATTACGTTATCGTTATACATGTACATGTATTTTGAAATATTTGTTTAGCTTGTAAAAAGGCAGCATGATTTATATCTTTCATATATTTTACATAAACTGAAGTTTTCACTAAGGTATTCAGCTCTTTATACATGTACATTTTAAAAAAAAAGCCAGTGATAAAAATTTATATTTTCTATTTTATCCCTACTTAATGATACATGTAGGTCAATTCTATGATCTCTGAATATTCACACCTATGAAATCATCAATTTGTTTGAAATGTCAGAAAATGGGTAAAAATGATAACAGGGAGTACTCTTTTAGGGTGAGGATTCCTTCCTGAACATGATTTAAATTATTTCAAAACATATTCTTTTTCAGATTGTAGTGATAATAGAGACAAATCACGGGTTATATCAACGAAAATATCACCAAGGTCACAGGTTGTCATGGAACTTTTACAAACTGAAAAGAACTATGTTGCCATATTACATACAATACTTAATGTAAGCTACATCTTTATCTTATTTATTATCTATTTTAATACTATTATCAGTATTGTGAAATAATTAGGAATTTTTGCAATTTATGCATGTACACGAACTTTGCCCGAATCAGACATGTCTGTGAATAGAAACTGCAATATGAACCTAGTAGAGTACAGTTGTAAATATATCTGTGATAAAACAATGTGGTATAAGATTGGATTTCACTGATTCTTAATCTTGCTGTACAGTCATTTTGTCAATTCTGGGTCACCCATTAGTGAAATCTGGGACATTCAAAATCAATTGTAAATCAAAGTGTAACACTCAAATTCATCCAATGCTGATATTTTTCTTCGAGGCAAAAATCAATTCATCTAAAAAGTTGAAAATTATATAAACATATTACCTGAAGTTGATGAAATTACTATTAGGACACAAATAATTTCTACATAAGCATGATGTCCTTTCAGGTGTTCAAATCAGAGATAGAGAAGCCTAACCAGTACAATGGTCCTATCCTAGCGGCTCAGGACACTAAACTTATCTTTGGTAACATACCTCCGATCTACAAAGTCCACTGTGCAATAAAGGATAAATTGATCGATATCATAGATAACTGGAGAGATGACTGCTCTGTTGGGGATATTTTCATCACTCATGTATGTTTATTACTGTATACGTAGAATCATTTGCGGTGTTTTAACCTTCGCTACTTTTGCGATCAGCTACGTACTGCGAACATTTGTCTCAGTGAATTTGAGTACCAAATGCATAACCTAATACAAGCAGAGGCGTTTCCGTAAATAATTGTCCATACGAAATGCTTTACTTCTGCAAAACTGCAAAAGAAAGTACCAGCAAATAATTCTACAGTATTTAGTAAAGTTAAAAAGATTTAGAGATGAGGTATGGAAGATTTATGTAACTGCAGACAGAAACAGAAAAAAAGGTTATCAATATTTTCTTAGAGAAGAGTAAATACATGTTTATGTTCTTGTATGTTCCTATAGAAAAAAAAATCCAATCCATAATAATGTAGGCAGATTAACAAAACACCTGCTGTGGACATTATAATGACTTAAAAAAATGTCACATTTGACAAGTTACATGTATTTTTTAAAAAAATAACCAGAAAGATTTTCATAAAAATGTAACACCTATATGAGAAGTATACCGGTATGCATTTACCTATTATTGTATTATCATTCACCTTTTTCATACAGGCAGATGAGCTTAACAAAGCCTATCCTCCTTTTGTCAACTTCTTTGATCAAACTAAAGAAACAATAGCAAAATGTGATAAGACGAACTCCAGGTTTCATGCTTTCCTCAAGGTTTGTCATTTTCCTCTTGTTACTTTGATGTACGTAAACATGTTTGAATTTTTAACAAATTACATTAATTTTCATTCAAATTACATGAAAATATGAAACTTTCTTGTGTGCATCATATGCAATTATGATAGAGACATTGGTACAAAAAAAAATGTTTATGAAAAGATTCCTTTGGTTTAAAATTTTGAAAATTCATAAAATTATGAATATTATTTACTTTACATCATACATGTATATTTATAGTCTTCATATACTATTTATAGGTTTGCCAGTCCAAACCCGAGTGTGGCAGACAGAGTCTAACAGAGCTTCTGATTCGACCAGTACAGAGGTTACCCAGTGTATCACTTCTCTTAAATGGTAGGGTTCTGTAAAATTTAAACTATTAATTTGAATTCTAATAACAGGTTGAATAAAGCTGAAAGGGTGAGTTGTTGTAGATTTCCAGTTATGACTAAAGAAGACCAACCTATAGAGACAATTGATGATAGAAAAATTCCGAAGACAATAGAATAAGTCTCCTAAATAGGTGTTTTGAATTTAATGAATAAATAGCAACTGAATTATCGTAGCAGTTAGGACTGTTCTTTGAAATTCTCTTGAAAATTTTAAAACACCTGAATTTTGCTAATTACATGTATGTGTCATTGATGAGGAAAATCACATACAAATGGGGTTTTTTTTTGTCTACAGAAACATCTTTATCACTGTTTGAGTTGACTTGCTGTTATTTGATACAGATATCAATCATATACATGTATGTACAATGTAATGTTCTAACAGATATTTTAAAGAAAACAAGTAAAGACAACCCAGATTATGGAAAGTTGGAAAAAGCCATTAATGTCCTCAAAGAGGTTATGACGTAAGTATTCCTATGTATTTTTATATTTTCATGCACCCTATATGATGTAGTATTATTATAGAAGTTGATTTAATGATATTATATTTGAGTAATAATAGTTGAGTTGATAACTCAAGTGGCATTATTTGATTCAGACTATGCCCTGGTGAAATAGCTCATTTTGGAACCAAAAAACAAACTAAAATTTGTCTCACAGAACCAGTCTGTATATACTGTATTATTAAGGGAGGGAATGAATATTAATACTGAGTTGATGGTTTATTTTCCAGTTACATTAATGAAGACAGGAGGAAAACGGAACAGCAGGTTGTGATGTTTGATGTGATCAATGAAATTGACAACTGTCCTGTAAGTCATATTTTCATTGTACAGTAATTCTATGACAGATCAATTAACATTTCGGTGAGCTTTAACCAACACACTCAGATTATACATGTCAAAATTAGTTTAAGATCAGTAATTTATGCTGTTAGTGGTATGCAGATTGAAGACAATTAGTTGATACAAGCTTACAAACATGACTTTAAGAGATATAAGTGATATGAGCAATGAACTGTTAAAAATACATGTATGAATTCATAGAGGTCCTATATCAGTACATCAACTCATCAAAAAAGGGGTGCTTTGGACATGCATGCATTTATGAGTGTATAAGCTTTTTTATTTTGCCTCGGACTAGTTTGAACCATTCAGAGTGCGTAAATTGTCTCCCGCATGCCGTCTAAATTTCTGTAGACCGTCAACAATTTCGCCATTCCGTATAAATGCATTTGCACATAAAGAGAGTCGTGAAACAGCAATTTTCGTCAACAAAAAATTGAGAATTCGGTCCTCGACAAAATAAAACAGTTATAAGGTTTGTTACTGACCGTCCACAGAGATTGTTGAATTGATCAAGCCTCGCCTTCTATGGGCTTGATCAACCCGACAAATCTCTGTAGATGGTCAGTAACAAACCTAATAACTAATAATGTCATATGTATTTTAAATAATGAATTTGTAACACAACATTAACAATGAATGGTTATTTTCATTATCATTGTGCTCTTTTACAGGTACACCAGTTGGGCCCTGATTCATTATTTGTAAATGTTATAATCTTTTCTGTTTTACAGGTGACCCTGTTGTCATCACACAGAAGTTTCATCATTAAGATAGACGTGATACAGCTGTCTGATGATCCACCTGGTAGAGGAACGCCATTGGCTCTATTCTTGTTCTCTGATACATTGGAGGTTTATGATACATATTACTTCATAAATATCATTTTTATATACATGTAGCTGTCTGCTGATCTCTCTTCTTGTTCTCCGACACATTGGTGGTTTGTAATAATTACTATGAAATATCACTTTGTAAACATGGTAAAGATTGTTTGCTTTCTTATGGTGCATGTACATGGATGTAAATGTATATGTTTATAGTGGCATCGTACTCAATTTGATTTAATATACATGTACATGTATTTATAGTTTAAAGGTCGAGCTTGGGGTATAAATAGCAGCCAACCAGGAAAATGGTGGCAAATATGAAATTTCTAGAAATGTTCATATTGCAGAGGAAAATTCAAAATTATTTCGTGAAAAAGACCAAATTTGTAAATGAAATTTGTTATGCATCTAAACACGAGATTCAATCGTTTATGTATGTAATATGTTGAAATTATATTGAGATTTAACTGAGCTTTTTCACTATGAATTATGGAAGAAGGACAAATTTTCAATTCAAATTCAGAAGAGTGTCATGCTGTAGGCGTTTCAAACTCTGTTATTGTTTATACGGATGCTGAGTCATAACGAGAGCATCATGAATGTTTGAACAAGCAAACATGTGTTCAAACGTACATGATGCTCCTTGACCAAGAGCTTGATATTTCAGAAAACTTTAATTAGTCAGAATTTTTGGGAACGAAATGTACATACATGTAAATATTCTATTATAAAATTCTTAGAAAAAAATTATTGAATCAGATAAAATATTCAGGGGCAAAAAGTTGTTATACAAAATAGTACTTAAAATGCATTTACTATATGTAAAATTTGTCTTTTTCAGGTGTGTAAAAGACGGACCAAGTACATGAATTCTGTTAAGAGTCCTGCGTTACACAAGACACCTCAGAAACCATACAAACATCTTTACATGCTTCAACTTGCCACGATCAAAAGAGTTCTCAACTGTATGGAGTCCGAAGGTTAGTAAATCTCTAATGTTGATTATGATACCTGTGGAATTGAAATGTGGAACAGATCATGTTTTAAGTAATTTAAAGCTTCAAACAGTAAAAGCAACATTCTAAACCCTAAACGTGATATTTAGATACTCAGATATCTCATGAGTAAGCAACCAAGCACCCACATAGATAAGAATTACTGCCTACCTTCTATAGAGAATGCTTTAATTTGTAAGATACATGTATGATATACATGTATGATATACATGTATTCATACAGAATTCTCTCCTACATTTACTTCAAAAGTTAATAATTTTAAAAAGACCTTGAATATTTCCTAAAACTTGAAATAAATAGTTAACATAATTAAACTAAGATATGATTTTTATCTTGAGTGTATAGTACATGTATGCTGATTCAGTTTGTAATGTTGTCAAAAAAATGTCTATTATTATATTAAATTGCCATCTGTCTGCAAATAATGCTTATTTTGTATTTCTTGTTTATTTAGATTGTAAAAATTCCTTTGGGTTCATCAGGAGGAATCAGACGGATTCTGAGGGGAAGTTATTCAGCTTTATGGTGGATTCAGATGATACACCCAGGAAGGAATTTATCACGTCCTTGGCCAAGAAGATAGCTCACACCATCTGCCTAGCAGATCATGTATGTTCATATTTCTATCAAAAAGATTTCTTTTTTCATCTTATTTTTAGCAGTGTCAAAGATTCTGTGGCATATAGTTTTTGGCCTGTCCATCTGTTTGTCTGTCTGTCCGAAAAAAATTAATATTGGACATAACTTTTTAATGGGAGGTGATAGAGCTTTCATATTGCACATGTGTATTCATTGAGACAAGACCTTTCTATTGATACAAAAGTTTTTGACCTCGTGACCTTGACCTTTGACCCACTTTTCAAAAACTTTAACATTGGGCATAACTTTTAAGTGGTAAGTGATAGGGCTTTCATATTTCACATGTGTACTCCATGAGACAAGACTTTCTATTGATACCAAAATTTGTGACCTTGACCTTTGACCCACTTTTCAAAAACTTTAACCTTGGGCATAACTTTTGAATGGTAAGTGATAGGGCTTTCATATTTCACATGTGTATTTGTTATGACAAGACCTTCTATTGATACAAAGAATTTTGACCTTGACCTTTGACCTACTTTACAAAAATTTAACAATGGGAATTACTTTTTAGCTCGCCGGGACGAATGTCCGGAGAGCTATTGTCATACCCCCGGTGTCAGCGTCTGCGTTGGCGTTGGCGTCTGCGTGCGCGTGCACAAAAACTTTAACCTTGCTTATAACTTTTAAACCAATACAGATTGGGCTTTCATATTTCACATGTGCATTCCTTGTGACAAGACCTTTCCATGGATACCAAAATTTTTGACCTTGTGACCTTGACCTTGGAGATTGACCTACTTTTGAAAAACTTTAACCTTGGCCATATTTTTTGAATGGTAAGTGATAGGGCTTTGATATTTCACATGTGAATTCCTTGTGACAAGACGTTTCCATGGATACCAAAATTTTGACCTTGTGACCTTGACCTTGGGGATGATTGACCTACTTTTGAAAAACTTTCACCTTGGCCATATTTTTTTAGCTCGCCGGGACGAATGTCCGGAGAGCTATTGTCATACCCCCGGCGTCGGCGTCTGCGTCTGCGTGCGCGTGCACAAAAACTTTAACCTTGCTTATAACTTTTAAACCAATACAGATTGGGCTTTCATATTTCACATGTGCATTCCTTGTGACAAGACCTTTCCATGGATACCAAAATTTTTGACCTTGTGACCTTGACCTTGGAGATTGACCTTCTTTTGAAAAACTTTAACCTTGGCCATATTTTTGGAATGGTAAGTGATAGGGCTTTGATATTTCACATGTGTATTCCTTGTGACAAGACCTTTCCATGGATACCAAAATTTTTGACCTTGTGACCTTGACCTTGGAGATTGACCTACTTTTGAAAAACTTTAACCTTGGCCATATTTTTGGAATGGTAAGTGATAGGGCTTTGATATTTCACATGTGTATTCCTTGTGACAAGACCTTTCCATGGATACCAAAATTTTTGACCTTGTGACCTTGACCTTGGAGATTGACCTACTTTTGAAAAACTTTAACCTTGGCCATATTTTTGGAATGGTAAGTGATAGGGCTTTGATATTTCACATGTGTATTCCTTGTGACAAGACCTTTCCATGGATACCAAAATTTTTGACCTTGTGACCTCGACCTTGGAGATTGACCTACTTTTGAAAAACTTTAACCTTGGTCATATTTTTGGAATGGTAAGTGATAGGGCTTTGATATTTCACATGTGTATTCCTTGTGACAAGACGTTTCCATGGATACCAAAATTTTTGACCTTGTGACCTTGACCTTGGAGATGATTGACCTACTTTTGAAAAACTTTAACCTTGGCCATATTTTTGGAATGGTAAGTGATAGGGCTTTGATATTTCACATGTGTATTCCTTGTGACAAGACCTTTCCATGGATACCAAAATTTTTGACCTTGTGACCTTGACCTTGGAGATGATTGACCTACTTTTGAAAAACTTTAACCTTGGCCATATTTTTTGAATGGTTAGTGATAGGGCTTTGATATTTCACATGTGCATTCCTTGTGATAAGACCTTTTTTATTGTTGTTGTTGCAATTTACATATGGTTGCCACCGGCGAGCTATGTTGTCATTCTGACAAGTCTGGTTAATGGTAAGTGATAGGGCTTTGATATTTCACATGTGTATTCCTTGTGACAAGAGGTTTCCATGGATACCAAAATTTTTGACCTTGTGACCTTGACCTTGGAGATGATTGACCTACTTTTGAAAAACTTTAATCTTGGCCATATTTTTTTAATGGTAAGTGATAGGGCTTTGATATTTCACATGTGTAACTGTATTCCTTGTGACAAGACGTTTCCATGGATACCAAAATTTTTGACCTTGTGACCTTGACCTTGGAGATGATTGACCTACTTTTGAAAAACTTTAACCTTGGCCATATTTTTTGATTGGTAAGTGATAGGGCTTTGATATTTCACGTGTGCATTCCTTGTGATAAGACCTTTTTTATTGTTGTTGTTGCAATTTACATATGGATGCCACCGGCGAGCTATGTTGTCATTCTGACAAGTCTGGTTAATGGTAAGTGATAGGGCTTTGATATTTCACATGAGTATTCTTGTCACAAGATTTTTCCATCGATACCAAAAGTTTTGATCCGTTGACCCTGACCTTGACCTTTCACATACATGTACTTAAAGAAAATGGTGTTTATACTAACAAAGATGCCACCGGGGGCAACTGTGTTTCACAAACACAAGCTTTATTTTGTATGTATAATGGTTACAAAAACAATGTGTTATGAAAAGTTTATTTGACATTACATGTATAAAGCATTTATTGTTTGACTGTACACTTATACCGATGAATTATTATTTTTGTTGAACAGGAGAGTCTAGTGGCATCAATAGAAGGCAAAGACTTACAGATCAGCACGAATGACTTAGGTCGAGGAACACTCAGTAGAGCAGCTAAGTATGTGTCATTTTCACTGACATGTTTTTCCCCACTCATGTGTCTGTATTTACATGTATATTCCAGTTACAATTACTACATCCATATACATGTATGTTTGGGGATTTATATGAGAAATAGTGACCAAATAAATGCATGTTACTTGTTGCCAGTTTGCCGTTAAATTTTTCATTTCTCTCATTACATGACTTCAATTTAGTATAGCAGAATAAACATTTTCGTTACAGGATTGGTAAGAGAGTGAGCAGAGCTTTCTCATTCAATAAAACACCTAACCGTTTGAAGAGGGCAGTATCTACAGTGTCACATGCCTTCAGTCCAAACTCTAAATCACAGAATACTCTCTTGGGTTCTCCAAATGGACGGATGCTGGACAGGAGACTTGGAAGTTGTGTGGATTTGACAGTGAGTTTTGGAGTTAATTATTTTACATTTAAGAGAAGACTTTGTTATTTAAGGGAAAGAGTACTAAGCATATATTTTGAGAAATTTCGCAATGCTGTGTTGATTTTCTCCTGAGCTTTATTGAAATTTTGTTTTTTTTGATACCAGAAACTGATACTGCCTGATATTTTCAACAGGTTTCCAATTGTTAGTTAAGGTATATCTGAGGCTTTGACGTTGATAATGGATATTTTTACATGTAACACTGTTGTTTACTGAACTAAGGCAACTTTAATTCACAAGTTATGTGTAGCATAATTTCTTGATCATTTTGAGGCTTCTCTTCGAACATTATCATGGATAGTAAAATTTGACCAAAAATGTGAATGATTTTATTCAAAATGATGATTATTTTATCATGTTCATTTTCCAGGACTACATATCAATGAGCTCATACTCCAGTACAACCACATTATATGAACAGAGTGACACGGTTAGCCTAGCTGCTTTCCCTGTAGCTGAGGACATGGACTGAACCATCTAGCTGCCATCCCTTCAGAAAAGGATATGGACTGTGCCAGCTACATGTAGCTAGCTAGTAGAGGATATGGACCAAGCTAGCTCTTTCATTAATACATTGTGTACTTTTAGATCTGAGAGAAAAGAATTTTGCTTTTTAAACCAGAAATTATTTGGGAGTGAATCATACAATAAGGGAGGGTAATTTAAAGTATTTTATGATTCATACGTAATCTTTATCTGTGATTGTAAAAATATAATCATGATGTACTAGTAATGTAATCATTTTTCATATTTCTTCAAGTTCTAATTGTAAGAAATTGAATTTTTTTTTTTTGTAATTTCTTAACGATTTTACACACTGATACCTTGAATAGATTTAAACAAGACGCTTCTATCTGTAAAAATTCATGATAAAGTTCTGCTGTTTTAAGCCATAAAAATGTAATTTTAAAGAGGAAGAGTTCAAGTTCCAAACTTGAATAAAAGTTAATCACTAGTTGAACACTTAAAATACAAATAGTAAGAGTGATATTTCATTAAACTGCTACCTTATCTTCCAAGATTGTTTGAAATGTTCGAACTGATATCTTTAGGTACTGTTTCCTGTCAAATTGTGTTTTTCATAGTTGCAGGTACATGATGAAGAAGCAACTCAAAAAGATCAAAAAATTTCTATTGTTGCCTTCTCAACAGATAACAACCTTCTCCACCCCCCCCTTACTCCTTTCCAATTGTCTTAGATTATATCAAATTGAATAGGAACTTCACTAGCCTTTAAGTGCTTAGCATATTTGTATTTTATTTTTTCAGATTCTTTATAACCTTTTCAAGGATGAATATGTATTATTTTTGTGTATTTGATACTTTGCCCTTTATTTTCTATGATTTGTAGAAAATATATTTTTGAGGGATTTAGACATCTCTCATAAATCCTAACAATATCCATGAGATTCTTTTAAAGTTGCTTTCAAGATTAAGATGTATATTTACAGACACAAGTATTTTAGAGCCAAAATTATTGGTTTAATTCATGCTACTCTACCACAAAAAATCTTTATTTGAAATAAAAATTGTTTAATATAGAAATAAACATGAATTTCTCTCTCTCTCTCTCTCTCTCTCTCTCTCTCTCTCTCTCTCTCTCTCATATCAAAAGTTCCTTTCAAAAATCTTAAATTTTGCTGTATGTTTGAATTTTATATGCCATGTGATGTTTATTTTAGGAAGAGATGTGTATCGTATTTTATGTCACAAAACTTAACTGTTTGTAGATTATCTTTAAAAACAGTAGACCTATGATATTTGAATGTATTTATTTGGATAATGCATCAATTTGTTAGTAGCAATGAATGCTGGAATTAAGAAATAAGGTTGTGATCAATATTGAAATAGAAACACTAAATATAAATCATCAAATGATAATATATAGTCTTTGTTGTTCTTGAGAGGAGTGTTCTAGTGAAGAGATAGAGAGGATGAATAGAGGTAGTCAGTAAATAGACAACTTTAATTACAAAGTTTTTGAGGGATGTAGCATCACTGCTATGTATCCATGTTAATTAGGGCTTGGTTTTGCGTGTGTGTGTGTGTGTCAAGAACCGTGTGAACAGGATGGGAAGGAAGTGACTAGAGTCACCAAATGTTTATGAAGGAGAAAATTATTGTTGCTGGTCAAAGGTCAAGGTCACTGTGTGCTTTATCAGAAAAAATATTTGAGAACCTGAAAGAAGTCAAACTCAGCAGTTCAGAATCATCAAAGCTACTCATCTTGATCATTACACGGGAAAAAGTGAACCCTGTTGATTTCAAGATGAAAAGTCTAGGTCATTATTTATAGAGCTAACCAGTGGGAAAGCAACAGGTTACATACCTGTATATGAACAGTTTTAATTTTTCTGGAAGATCATTGAATAAATTTTCGTGTATTTTCCACGCAGACTATTAGTTTCTTTTGTCTATCTTATACTTGTCCTCAGTATCCCTTCCATTGTGTTATTTTGGCTTCATTGAATAAAGGATTAATCATGCATGTCTGATACACCGTGTTTAGCATTTTTTTGTCTGGAAGACTGCTTACTCTCTTGTACCAGAATTCAACACTTCGTTTTTATACGCCCGTCATTTGACGGGTCGTATTATGGTATGGCGAAGTCCGTCCGTCTGTCTGTCCGTCCGCCTATGGAACGCAATAACTTGATTATGCGTCAACGGATTTTCAGGAAATTCATACAGTATGATTGGACCGTGGAGAGGAAGCCGCCTTTCAATTTTCAGGTTCATCCGATTTATAGTTACAGAGTTATGGGACTTAGATTTTTAAAATACAGTGAAAATATACTAAAATAGTTAAAAATTATTTAAAAATCTATTTCTGGTCGAAATGTTTTGAAATTTTGTATACTTCAAGTAGAAAGGATGTTCTTTGACATATGTAACGGGTTTTTAATTTTTTTGTCGCATAATCGAGATATTGTGTGTAATGGGAAGGGGGGGTGTTATATGCACATACATGTTAAGCTAAGGGCAAAATATAGGCGCATGGAACGCAATAACTTGAATATGCGTCAACAGATTTTCATGATATTCATACATCATGTTTGGACTGTGGAGAGGAAGCCGCCTTTCGATTTTCAGGTTCATTCGATTTGTCGTTACAAAGTTATGGGACTTAGATATTTTAAAATACAGTGAAAATATACTAAAATAGTTAAAAAATTTTTAAAAATCTATTTTTGATCGAAATGTTTTGAAATTTTGTATACTTCAAGTAGTAAGGATGTTCTTTGACATATGTAACGGGTTTTTAATTTTTTGGTCGCAAAACCGAGTTATTTGTAATGGGAAGGGGGGTGGGTGATATGCACATACATGTTAAGCTAAGGGCAAAATATAGGCGCATGGAACGCAATAACTTGAATATGCGTCCACAGATTTTCATGATATTCATACATTATGTTTGGATTGTGGAGAGGAAGCCGCCTTTCGATTTTCAGGTTCATTCGATTTGTCGTTACAGAGGTTATGGGACTTAGATATTTTAAAATACAGTGAAAATATACTAAAATAGTTAAAAATTATTTAAAAATCTATTTTTGATCGAAATGTTTTGAAATTTTGTATACTTAAGGTAGAAAGGATGCTCTTTGACATATGTAACGGGTTTTTAATTTTTTGGTCGCATAAATGAGATATTTGTAAAGGGAGGGGGGGGGTGTTATATGCACAAACATGTTAAGCTAAGGGCAAAATATAGGCACATGGAACGCAAAAACTTGAATATGCGTCAACGGATTTACATGATATTTCTACATTGTGATCATACTTTGAAGAAAAAGCCGCCTTTCGATTTTCAGGTCCATCGGAATTGTCGTTACGGAGTTATGGGACTTAGATATTTTAGATACAATGTAAAAATATACTAAAATAGTTAAAAATTCTTTAAAAATCTATTTCTGGTCAAAATGTTTTGCAATTTTGTATACTTCAAGTAGAAAGGATGTTCTTTCACATGTATAACGGATTCTTAAATTTTTTGTCACATTATCCAGAAATTATGTGTAATGGGGGGGGGGGGGTTATATGCACATACATGTTAAGCTAAGGGCAAAATATAGGTGCATGGAACGCAATAACTTGAATATGCATCAACAGATTTTCATGATATTTGTACATTGTGATCAGACTTTGAAGAGGAAGCCGCCTTTCGATTTTCAGGTTCATCCGATTTGTCCTTATGGAGTTATGGGACTTAGATATTTTGGTGTTGTGAAAAAAATCCCAACAGGCGTATCTTGCTGCGTGAGCGTAGGCTTTATTCCAAAATTATTGACCTTCTTTTTAGCGCTGCTTTTAAAAATTGCACGAATGAAGTACTAGTATGTAAATCCACCCTAGTTTTTTCAAAAAGGTTGTCGTTGCCATGGTAACCGTGTCTGAAGTTTCAAAAATCGGGAAAATCTATAGGACAAGGCATATTTGTAGGCTTCGTTACCATGGAAACAAGTACATTTTAAATCTTAAATTGCTTTTATTACTTTCTTTTAATCCTTACTATTATGCATATTTGTAAAGTTTTTTACATTCATCTCGGATGCCTTATGTATACAAGATGAAAAATTGGGCCAAAACAGGGTATCAATAGGCCTCGTTTTGGGCACTCAAAGACCCTTTTTTGCATGTTTTTACTGTTTTACAAGGTTGAAAATTTCATAAAAGCACCATTTTTTGAAGTCCAAATTCTAGTTATCCAATTAGTATCATCTTTGAAATCTACATGAATATAAAAAATTAATTGGGCTAATTTGTCCTTTTATATGCAAAGCAACATCAAATTTAGTTGCTATGGCAACAATCGGCTGAAAGGTTTCAATACGATGAATTTAAACATAACCTCTATCAAACTATCTACGCATGATATTGGAACAGAAGTTCATGTAAACATCTATCGGAGGCGTTTTGATATAAAAATGACCTTGAAAATATTTCAAGGTCACCCACTGAATTTTCAAGGTCATTAAACTTTAATGTGACCAGATTTGACGAAAAATCCTAATTTTTCATAAAAGGAATGTGTCAATATTTAAGAAACCTTGAAATATTGAACTTAACAGTTATTTGCCATAAAATAATAAATGTATCACAATAAAAAAGATATAAGTCATATCTATACATGCATACATTTTGACAATCTTATGTAACTCTAAAGAGGAGTAAAATCAATTTCAAAGATAATATGAAACAAGCAAAAAGGTCTAATGTTGCCATGGCAACAGTCTTTGACGACAGAATTTAGGTAAAGCTCTTAAATGCCCACTCTAATTTTTCGTGCAATTTATTTGTCAATAAACATATATTTCCATTGATGAAAATCACTAGTCTCCTATTGGTGCCTTTTGTGATATTTAAGATTGAAAATGGTCAAAAACACACTAAATTGGCCCTTATTTTCACCTCTATTTTTCGCTTCTTTTTGACTTATTTTGGCTTAATACTATAAGCTTCCTGTAATAAATATCACATATTTAAGTGTACTAAGTAAGAATGGAAGTAAGGAAGAATAGATTATATAAAGATGAAGAAGCTGTTACAGTGGTATCCATGGCAACGAAGTCTCCGGAGCTGGCTTATTTCATGGTCCCAAAAGTCCTATAAATAGAATGACCTCGTTACCATGGCAACCAGAGGTCACATTGGCTGAAAAGTGTTATTTTCATGGTCAGTACTTAATATATACCCATTATACCGAAAATCATCAAAATCCATGACATGCCGTGCCGAACGATTTTGGTCCTTACAGAGAATGGCTATTAAGTAGTCACATTTGTCAGAGTGAAGGACATGTACAGGGCTCTCACATCCATTTTTGGGACTTGGGCCAAGGGCCTTTGAAATTGGGGGGAAAAACGGCATAAAATTAGTTTGGATGCCTTTTCCCTTGAAAAATGAGAATTTTTCGACTCATTTTGTTGAATTTTCCATGTGGTGTCAAATTGGGAAAAATGATCAATAAATTAGGAAAAAAGATACTATTTTGCCGAATATGAACCCCAAATTAGGCTGATCGAGAGCCCTGATGTATTAAGGTGGATAACATGAGATCTAAACAATGCTTTCAGTCGTCTCAGATACAACAGTAGTAATACGCAAAGTCAGAATCCCCACCTTACAAAATAAATTTTAACAGATATGGACTAAAGTACAGGTCCACGTAAGAGCCAGGCAGGGGTGATACATGTACATGTAAAATTGTGCAGAACTTGTTATTCCTGTTTTGAGACAGATAGGTAGTACGAACAAACAGAATTTCTCCAGGATATGATGGTAAAGCGAGATATTCACCTCATAGTTTATAAAGGATTCTGAAGGAAAAGAAATGGCGGGAAATAATCTTTATATAATTCAAGCAAATTTGCTACCCCTATATCTTTCTTCACCATCAAAGTATGAGGAAATGTCATCTGAACATCCATATGGATGCTGATCTGGACTGATTTCAAAAGAAAAAAGGTCCAGCAAAAAATTTCAAGGTTTTTCAACTACTTGATCCTAACGTGGACCTGTACTTAACTTTGCGGCTGTCATCTTTTTCTTTGTTGGTGAAGGCATTTTTAATGATTAGAGAATTTCTTTCAGTATGAAACATGGAATCGTCGTATAAAATGTCGAAAATCAAATGATCAGATCAGATCGAAAATGCCTTATTGAAACTTGCGGAATCTATGTTTTTTAGGAGTTCTTATAGATTTTTGATATTCACCCTATAGCAGATTGTTTCATAGTACATGTATCTTTGAGGTTTGCTTAGTCAAGAATTGCCAATATGCACTGCTTGTAAGGGATAAATATTCACCAAAATAATCTTTTAAAAATAAATTCAAATAGCCTTGAGTAGCCTGAGTATTTTTAAAAGAGTATTTGAGTGTTTTCACATGTAGTGTGCATTGTTCCTTTCACTCGTTATCCCTGATAGCGATGTAGAAAAAGGGGGCGATGATAAGTGTGTCTTCATCGAATCTAGGCCATGAAGCCAAGACATAGTATCACACGAAAGTCAATGTCATAATGTCTAGCTTATATAAGTGACTGTAAATACCATCGTCTAGACCTCACTACGTACTCTTCATAGTTTGATAAGAAAAGTATTCATATCCTGCCGATCGATAATGACATTATGATAATTAGTAGCCGTTTCTTTGCATACTTACTGTTTTATTTCTCAAGATAATTGTGTTTCAATATTTCATATTTGGACCCACATTGATTTCGTTTTATCTTTGAGTGAAATTATAACACAAAGAAAGAAAAGGGTCAATGTTTGATCTCTCGAAATTAAATTATTTTGGGAAAGTACATAGCTAGAAGTCAACTTCAAACCACCTTTCCTATAAGCGAACAGTTACATTCCTTCGTCCCCATCGACATGCTATTTCAGAGCAAGATCAAACCACGACGGCTTCGTTCTAAGGACAAGGCGACTTACCGAAAACTAATCGTCTGTGGTTGAATAATTTCGGACGATATAATGAAAATATAATACACTAAAACATCTCTTTGTCAACAATGTTGAAGTTATTCTATTGTCATTTACTAACTTTCAATTCTGAATAATTTAAAGTCAGCACAGTAGTCATGTGCTCACTTTAAATTATTTAGAATTGAAAGTTAGCAAATGACACTATGTTAGAACTAGTGCTGTGTATTGAAATAAATTTTTCAATACAATACGATACAATACATTTTGCTTCAATACTCAATATTTTCAATACAATACGCATTTTTCATTTTTCTCAAATTTATCATTATAATGAATCAATAAATGGAGTTTTTACGTTTAAATCAATGACAACTTTATAAAACACAACAAAAATAAACAACAAATGTATTTTTCCATTAATTCAAAAGCAAAAAAGGAATAAAAAGATAACAGTAGCAGCTATGGAAAGTGTTTTTTTTTCTACCAAAGATTTATTTGGACATATTTTTTTTTTAATACGAGTAATTGCATTTGGCTTCTTTTGGCATCGATTTTGTGAAAATGCTGCCAAACAGCTGACCTCATCATTTCGTTTTTCAATTCAATGTTAAACGTCTTCAAATTGAATAGCATCATTTAAGATCAGATAAATTTGCAGCATGAACCAGACATGCACGTTTCGGGTACTTAAGTTAACCCTCGTCAGTGATCCTCAATCTAGCAATGTTATATGACCAAAGAGTGTGAAAGTTATGTCCAAAAAAGTACCGAAAGACGTAGCAGGAAGGATGGGATATGATGCTACAGGACCCACGTTTTAGAAATTTCAAGATATTTTGATAACAGAAATTTTCGAATGCGTTGAAGAAACGATCAACCGAAGTTGATCGAACTTGGCTACTTGTGCCCTCGGGGACTCCTGGTCCACCAGCAGTGACATGTTAGACTGATAGAATGACAAATATGGATAATGACCATATCCCAATACACAAAACAAAATCGATAATTCAGAAAATTATAAACCGAAGGCATACAAAATCATGGTAAAACAGGAACCAAAGGAAACAAAACAAAACAAAAACAAAAAACAAAAATCCACTACATGGAAAGAAGCGAACTCCCAATTTGGGAGTGAGACCAGGTGCCCAGAAGCTTTTATTTGAACTTATATGCCTAAATGTACAAGTGACTGGAGAATATTCAGAAGAATTATTAAAATAAAAGCAAAAACGAATTAAAAGTTTATATTTATTAAATGTATTGAAAGTATCGATACTCAGCATTTGTGTATCGATACGTATTGAAAATATCAAAATATCGATACTCCTCAATATTTCAATATCAATATACAGCGCTAGTTAGAACTATTCAAAACACTGAATTTCAAACATTTCCCAGCAAGCAGAAGATGTTAGTTTCTTAGGGTATCTATATAATCTCATCTCCATAGGAAATTCCTTGTTTTGTTTTATTTTGTATTTTGTTTTCTGGTTTTCTATGCCCAGTCCGGTGATTGTTAATTTTGAATTCTTATATATATAGGATCTCAAATGAATTTTCATTTCATACGATGTTTTATGAAACGAGTTGTGAGTTTTATATCCCCGAGCCTTGGCGAGGGGATATAAAACGCACAACGAGTTTCATAATACATCGTATGAAATGAAAATTCATTTGAGATTCTTTTTATCACATGATTTTGCCTAAAATGTGTATTTCTAACGTGAAATCAACGTTTCCGAGAATTACTGAGGCGAATCACGCCGTGATCTAGAGGTCGTCTGCTACGCCACGAGAAGTAGTGTCCCCATCGTATAGATATTCTGTGCGTAAGAGAAAAGTATTTCAATTTTTAATAGTATTTTAATGCAAAAATTAATTCAACAACAACAATTTTAATCATTGATATTGACTCCGGGTCTGAATTTAACAGTTGACCGATATTTGAAAGGTCACATTTGTCAAGGTTTATGTGATTAGGTTCCAAACTTGACCAATCGCATTCAAGCAGAGTGATATGTAACGTGTTATCATATCATATGTTTATGAAATGGCTTTATGAAACTGCATAACGGGTGAATCATGTGATAAATATATATATGTTTTGTGTTCGAATTTCTACTCACTTATTACAGCAAATCTATCTAAATATAGGAAATGTACACGAACAATTAAGCTACTTTATTGAAATTCGTATGGTTTACTGAATTAAATGATGATAGAATTTATGGAATTTCCAGATAATTCATTATGACCAAATTTCTACCGAGCTGAGTTACGAGTGTTGCATGCAAACAGGAGATACTTCCTTGGAATCACTTGTCAGTTCAGTTCTGTTCATAAGGTAGACTGCTTGGGTCGTTTAATTCATTGTCCATTAATGCAGTTTTTTCAACCTGAAGACAAAACTCTGTCATTGACTGCTTCTTTGGCATATTTAAGTTCTATAGGGTTTTTTTAAGTTCGCTCTTCCTATATATTAATATCAATTCTCTGTCAGGACCAAAATATTTTGGAAACAGCATGTCATGGATTTTCATGATTTTCTCTAAAAATGGTATGTATAATGCCCTGAATATAAAAATAACAATTTTTTGAAAATAAATATTCCGGTTGCCATGGAAACGAGGTCTGTCTATTTATAGCACTAAAAAAATGGTCAAATAAGTCATCTTTGGTTATTATGTTGCCATGGAAACCATTGTCAGAGTTAATTGGTATTAACAACTTATAATCTTTAAAACCTCTATTTTTAGAAAAAATAACAAATTTTTGACATTTCTTTCAATTAGCTGGATCCTATCAAATCAAAATCAGTCAAAAATTGCCATAAAATAAGGTCAAAATCAAAGCCTATTTTTGTCCAATTTTTACCATTTTTTAAGCAAAAATAACTCAAAATGTCAGAACAAAATAGATTTCATGTGACAAATATAATCACCGGAAAAAATAAGTGGGACCTTGTTTTGTTTTCCTACATTTTGGGGTCCAAAATGGTTGCCATAGTAACTTTTCGTTTAACACATGATGACTATATCTTTTCAAATTGATTTTAGCATGGTTTAAATATCTTATATTGCTTAAGCTTTATGTGGGGACAACAGAAGAAATTATTCTTTATTTGAGCACTTCCAAAATTTTTCAAGGTCATTGACTCTAAGTTCAAGGTCAATTCAAAATATAGGTTCCAATTTCAATAAAATTTGCATTTTTGTTGTTATTTATTGTTACTAAATTTAGGCTTGACTGTCATATATTTTTATCAAAAATACGTCTTTCTAAAATTAGGACCGATAGATGGAAAAACATCACAATTTTTAGTTCAGAACATTTCTCCTCAAAAAATAAGCCCCAGACAAAAATCATGATAATCTCACATTTTTTTATGTACATGTATGTATGAAATATTAGCTACAAATCAAGGATGTCATTGATTTTGAGATTTTTCCAACTTTGGTCAATAAATAGGGGATATATCCAAAATCACTATGACTCAATACCGCATGATATATGAGTAACTGCCTCTCATATTTTTGAAAAATCACAGAATTTTGCCAAATTTTGTGAATTGCATTCAAGATGACCTTGACATTGGGTCCTGTGACCTTGTAAATTTTGAAGGTGATTTTTTAATCAATAATGTTCTTTTATATGCACTGATAAAAAAAGGCTGAAAAATATGTAACGGACAGCTGGAAATTTACCAGTAAATTACTCTTTGTGTAATAGCACTGAACAGAATGTCACCATGGTAACCATTTTTTATACCCTTTTGAATAAAATTGTGAAGAGGTCCCACTCAAATTTTAACATTTTCTATCAGATCAAGGATTAAACTTTAAAGATAATTGGCAGTAGAAATCAAGTAAGCCTGACATTTCTGATTATTTGCCCTTAAATTTGAGCAAAATCTTAAAAAGGGCCTCTTCAAAACAGTTTTTTGCCTACATTTTGAGCATATTGACAAAGAGAATAGCGGGCAGAAACATACTTCTTGTGTAATATTTATACTATTAAAGATATAAAGAGAAAAATTAAGGAAATTTCAGTTGACTACAATAGCTGTTACCATGGAAACGAGCCTTGTGAAAATGCCATGTTACAAGTTTTCTATTGATGTGTAAAATTTCAAACATGGTTTCCATGGCAACGAAAACTTAATTTGTAAAAAGAAATTTTATTTTTGTCTCAGTACATCATATACACCTTCCACACCAAAAATCTCCAAAATTGGTGACATACTGTTTCCACATGCTATTGAAATTATCTTGGTCCTTACAGAGAACTGCTATTTAAAAGTATTTAGATTTCCTGTATTTCGACTCGAGCATCACTGATCAGATATTACTATTTTTATAGAGCAAGTTGAGCTCTAAAATTTTCATAATAGAACATTCATTTCAATGACAAATATGGATACTGACCATATCCCAATACACAGTACAAAATCGATAATTCAGAAAATCATAAACCGAAGGCATGCGAAATCAGGATAAAACAAGAACCAAAGCAAACAAAGAAAAACCTCCACCACATGAAAAAAAGCGAACTCCCGAAATGGGAGTGAGACCAGGTGCCCAGGAAGAGTAAGCATCTCCTGCTTGCATTCAATCAATACTGATTATTTGACATGTTATTTGTTTTTATCCATGTTTTGCAATGTGCCACTATAACTTTATTGCAATACGCGTGAAATTCAATACTCCACTCTGTATTCCTAAAGCTCTTCTGGTGTAAAATCTAAAAAAAAAAATCCAGTTCGCTAAGCTCAGCCCATGTACGTGCTATAGAACTCTTGCAGAACAATATAACAACTAGCTAGCTGTGATTTGTTAATTGTCCAGTAATTCCTCTCGTCGCATGAACCAATCAAGTTATTTCTTAAGTCTACAATATATGTGAATGAAAAAAATGATTCTAAATTGACCTCCTATGTATGCCGAAAAAAGGAGGTGGTATCCAACAAGACTCGATTGCGGAATCTACGGCAAATACACAAACACCACTATGTGAAAACACAGAGTAGACAAACACAACAAGAGACACAAATGAGTCAATGAACACCAATTACGACATCAACACACTAAATATAAAATACTTCACAGAAACCAACGAGACTAGAGGGCAATCGGTGACAACTTGTCAGGACGGCTATCTGCCACATTAGTAGGAAATGGTGTGCTTATCCGGATTACGTGCATATAACCCTCCCACTTGTACTTTTTCTTAGTGGTCTCGATGAACGCACAAATGTTCTGTTTAGAATTGTTGGATGATCATACAAACAAACATGTCAAGATGTTTACTTTCGAAAAAAGGTAAATGTATGCAAATTTAAAGCCTTGTTTGAAAACAAAAATCATATTACAGTACCTTAAGAAAGCTTTGCAAATTTATTAATGTTATAAACAAAAAAATATGTCCTCCATAAAGGAGAATTTTTATATGTGCATTTCGGGTATACAAATTGTTCTCATGTATGACTTGTCCACTTGTTCACCATTGTATGTATGTTCTCTATACCTCTGTAATATTGGTTTACGAGAAGATAAATTATCGTATCGTATCGTAACAAAACAGCAAAACGCAGCCCTGGGCCTAAAAAATGAATATGGGGCGTACAATAAACAGTCCGTGCTCTGCCGGCTAAAGCGAGCTCATACATAAAATGACCCGAGAAGTTCGACCAACCATAATACATGAGAGGATAGGTGGTTGGGATCCTGTCTCCTCCAACGAGGTTCGGGCAGTGCCCGTCATGCAGGAGAACCAACTATATATATCTATTAGGCAATCATACACGAAAGATGACTACAAGAGACAAAATCGCAAATACGCGCAAAACTAATGACATACTATGTCTTTCTTCACTTCCTTGTTTAATTTTAAAAAAGGGGGGTTTTTTACTCATTTTTCAAGATATTGTTCCAAATGCCGATTTGATCGTTCGACATATTCCAGAGAAACGTCATGAAATAAAGATTTCGATAAGTTATATAAACAAAACAAAGCAATCAGTATTATAGTACATTTTAATTTGCATCCAACAACGTAGAAGCAGATGTTTTCAGGAGGAAATATCGACAGACGAGCCTGCTTGCGTATGTTTAAACTACTTCTTTAATTATAAAATAAAATTTGAGTACAAATAACATAAACCACCTAAAAAAAATCATTGTTACACCATTATTTTGTTTTAAAAGCGTCTGGCATCGTAACCACAATGTGACCTTCGTACTCTTGTATTACAGAGAGTGTTCTGGTATGTGAAGCCACTGTCTGATGCCTCTCGATGATAATGTACAAGCCCTGTGTATCAGTAGCAGAACCGCTTTGTTATAACAGATGGACAATAGAGAGGAAAACCCTTTCTCCAAGGGCAACAACAAACAAGAAGTAACAAGTATTGTTTCCCCTCGTATATTTCTGATTGCTTTATCGTGTACCTATCAACTGCTACATAGCACAGGATATGAATTTTTAGCTTTGCCAGACAGAGCGTGCATGCAGAGTGCACTAAACTTTATCTGTGGAATATTGCAATTATGCGTTCATTTCATTGTTTTAGGATAAGGATTCAAAGATTGAAATAAGTTTTTTCTTCCATTTCTCTTTCTTTTTCTAATTGTTTGATTTTATTTCCTATTGCATGATGTCAAAATAGTTTTACATAAGAAAATTCGCCACTTTGAAAAAAAAAAATTATAGAAGAGAGAGGGAGAAATATGTTAACATTGTTCAATTTAGTTATATGATTTGTGTAGTGTCTAGTGTTTTGCAGAAATGGAAGTTCATGTGTACCTTTTCAAGAAAATTAATGTCGGACTCTGTTTTTGATTTTCAGTGTCATTTGATTTGGCTAATTATTCCTTATGCTATATGAAGTCATGCAAACCCATTTTATTCGTTCTCTGATTACATCTGTTGGAAAGATGTACATAAAATTATAAGCTAAGCAAACAAAAAGTATAGACTAATTAACATTCAGCCTTATAAGCTGATATTGGTTTCTTTTGAATTTGCAAAGGAGTTTTCTTGTCAACATAATTTTACAAATCCATTCTATTTGGGTGACGTCAATAATTCAGCCTAGAATAGATTATTTTCACAAGTTTTATATTAATTATTATATCGATTATATCTACCAGTACGACGTTGTTTTTTTTTCATTAGCTTCAACACCACTCAGCTGAAAAAAAAAAACACTCTGCATGCGCGGATGAAAACGTAGTGTGTTGTTGCATTGCCATCTCAACGATAAAATGTAGCAGAATCTGGAAATTGGAGAAAGAAACATCTCAGACATACAAAAGTATATAAGCTTTATAATATTTACATCTGTATTATAGAATGATTATGATTATCTTGAGATTTAGCAGGCCTGTACACATCTGGTCACGTATCGTCACATTTATGTTGTTTGTAATTATGCTGGCGTCACACTGTCCCGATTTAAGCAGCCGATGGCCACACGATAAAGGATTTGTTCAAATTCGGGTGTGATCGTAATATCATCGGGCTATTCGTAAGGCCATCTTGAACCATCGTATGACCGCCGGCTTGATTTGTCAAACTTCGGGAACAACTTCGGGAGTGCTGTCAAAATCTTTGGCATGCCAAAAAATTCCCGATGGCACTCCCGAAGGACCATCTTCGAAACAGGTTCGTGTAATCATCTTGTCCTTCGTAAGACCATCGAGAAGGCATCTTGCGTATTCGTAACATCTTCGTTTCTCCTTCGAATTACCATCGGGACCATCGGTTAAATTTTGCCATACGAAGGCATTACGAACGTGTCAAGAACCTCCCGATGGAGTTAGGAAGGCTATACGACTTCGTGACAACCTCGCAATTCCATCGAAATGACATCGTAAGGTCATCGTACTTTAGTACGATGACGTTAAGATGGGATCCCGATACAAAAGATGACAGACACAAATATTAAAAAGAACATTTCAAAGACATAATATTCAAAGCCATTTTAAAGTAAGTTACATGTAATCTAAATTTATCAAAATAAAAACTTTCCTGTCTTCTTCAAATTTGCAAGTTCACAATCAATCAATAAAGCAAAATGGCGTGCCTTGATAATGTTACTATAATGAAAAAGAGGGCAGAAGCATTGCTTCTTTAAATGCATCTAAGAGAGCATGTACATGTGTATTTTATATAATTACTGGTAATACTAGTATCTTGTTGTGACATATATCCATTTTCATCTTTCTTACATTGAATCATCACGTCTTCCACTTGTTTCCACCAATGATGTTTATAAATGAAATTCGTGATATAAGACAATTTTTGGTAGACAATAATACATGTCAACTGCTACGCAAAGATCACTGATAGCTGAACCCGTTGTCTATTTGTCCGTCTGGTAGTCACAAACTGTAATGATATGCCTTGTAAAATCAAACTTTCAAAGATGGTCGAGCATGATAAGAATCAACATTCATATATCTTGGCTAACCATGCTACATAGACAGTGCGATTCAGATATTCGATAACATATATTTGAGTTGCTAACTTTTGGGTATTTTTTGTATTTTTCTGAGACAGAAATAATAAAAGGCGGAGGAGGAAACCATTGATACTGTGGTACTGATTAAACAAGAATGTTTAAACATCCAAAACGTGATGCATTCCTGGTTATAATCCGATGCATCGCATTCTAGATACGACGTCGTGAAGCAATCTAATAGCCTTCGTTGATACATCGTAAGCCTTCGTATGACCTTCGGATATGTTTTACGATAGAATTTGTCCCGTCGTGTTGCCATCGGGAGCGGTTCGGATACAATCGTGTAGTCATCTTTTAGCATCGTCTAATCATCTTTTAGCATCGTAAAAACATCGGTTGCTGAGCGGATCTTAACCATATTCGGGAGTAACTTCGCACGAAATTGAAAATTTCATATTCGTGTGTCCATCGGATATCATAATCGGGACAGTGTGACGCCTACATAACGCCTACATTAACAAATGATAATAGAGGTTACAAAAATACAAGACCGTGAAAAAGCAAAATATGAGATTTAAGCCCCTGTCACACCTACACGTTCTCTCGAGACGTTCTTACTACGTCCTTGAAGTCCTTGAAATTTTTTCATGAACGTAGTGAGAACGTGGCATTTTTCATCCGGAAGGGCTTTCCAAAAGAATAATTGACGACTCCAATACTTGCGCAACACGACCTTTAGCGTCCGTAACACGTTAGTAGCGCGTCCTTCACGTCTTTAGTTTAAGATGGTATTTATTTCGAAATCATGACATATAAATAACATATAGACATTACAGGATTGGGAAACAAGTAGAAAAATACTTATATTAATCCCGTTCCTAGCGGGTTATGCTGTTACATGGACATATCATATATTTAGAATTAAGAAATACCAAGAAGATACAAAAGCGCTAATTTAAACAGTAAGAAAGAATTAGCGTAAGGATCTAAGAAATATATGGCATGTGAAACTTGAAATTGTTTACTAAGTATATAAGGTGGGGAAGTGAAAAAAATGAAGTGACTTAATGATGAGCATTCTACAAGAATACATACTATAGATGAATGTTATATACAGGGTATATCCTTCACGTCTTTAATACGTTTAGTCAAGTTCGCAATACGATCGGACCAAAGTTCACACTACGACGAAGGCGTCTGTGTTGCGATCGTACGGCGTTATTACTACGTTCTCGAAGTCCTTACTGCGTTCATGCTACGATCTGACACGTTCAAAGGATAAATTGTTTGTACGAGGTCTATTTTGATTTTTTCAACTCCTAAAACCAAGAACGTGGTAAGGACGGCAGAGACGTGACGATCTCCATATGATTATTTGTAGAAGTTTTAGCCGTTCGTACTACGACCCTACTACGTTCGCGACACGTTCCTAATACGTCCATGAAGTTCTCAATACGTTCGCAAGTAGTCCTTAACACGTTCTGTCATCAGCGCGTCCTCACTACGACTGTTTTGAACAGTTCAAAACGGTCGTGGTGGCTCGGCGTTCCGGCACGTTCGCCGGCGTCCTTACTACGACCTCAATACGTATCAGCGAGTTCTTACTACGTTCCCCGCGTCCTTACTACGTTCACACCACGTTTCGTTCAATTTTGGCGGTCGTAGTGCGAACGCCATGTCAGAACGTGTAGGTGTGACAGGGGCTTTATATTGTCTCAAAGGTCAAAATTCAAATTCAAAATTATCGAAATAGATACATGTTGTAGTGACTTGGTACATTTTTAGAGAAAAAAATAGTTTTGCTGTACTACAAATATGAAAGTTCCATCAATTACCATTTTAAAAATGAATGAGTAGAAGTCAAACTTAAAATTCAAAGTCAGAATCGAAAAAGTTGCAATTAATGAGCATACAAAACCATGAACATACAAAACCTTGAACATACAAAACCATGAATGTACAAAACCATGAACATACAAAACCTTGAACATACAAAACCATGATCATACAAAACCTTGAGCATACAAAACCACGAACATTCAAAATTACGAATATACAAAACCATGAATGTACAAAACCATGAACATACAAAACCTTGAACATACAAAACCATGAACATACAAAACCTTGAACATACAAAACCACGAACATTCAAAATTACGAATATACAAAACCATGAATGTACAAAACCATGAACATACAAAACCTTGAACATACAAAACCATGAATGTACAAAACCATGAACGTACAAAACCATGAATGTACAAAACCATGAACATACAAAACCTTGAACATACAAAACCTTGAACATACAAAACCACGAACATTCAAAATTACGAATATACAAAACCATGAATGTACAAAATCATGAACGTACAAAACCATGAATGTACAAAACCATGAACGTACAAAACCATAAACATACAAAACGGTGAACATACAAAACCATGAACGTACAAAACCATGAATGTACAAAACCATGAATGAATAAAACCATGAACGTACAAAACCATGAACATACAAAACCTTGAACATAAAAAACCTTGAACATACAAAACCACGAACATTCAAAATTACGAATATACAAAACCATGAATGTACAAAATCATGAACGTACAAAACCATGAATGTACAAAACCATGAACGTACAAAACCATAAACATACAAAACCATGAACATACAAAACCATGAACGTACAAAACCATGAATGTACAAAACCATGAATGAATAAAACCATGAACGTACAAAACCATAGACATACAAAACCATGAACATACAAAACCATGAACATACAAAACCATGAACGCGCAAAACAATGAAAATACAAAACAATGAACAATGAACATACAAAACCATGAACATACAAAACCATGAACATACAAAACCATGAATGTACAAAACCATGAACGTACAAAACCATGAACGTACAAAAACGTGAATATAGAAAATCATGAACATAGAAAGCCATGAACATAAAAAACCATGAATGTACAAAACCACGAACATACAAAACAATGAACATACAAAACCATGAATGTACAAAAACATGAACATACAAAACCATGAACGTACAAAACCATGAACATACAAAACCATGAACGTACAAAACCGTGAATATAGAAAATCATGACATACAAAGCCATGAACATACAAAACCATGCACGTACAAAACCATGAACATACAAAACCATGATTATACAAAACCATGAAGATAAAAAACCATGAACATACAAAACCATGAAAGTACAAAACCATGAACGTACAAAACCATGAACGTACAAAACCATGAATGTACAAAACCATGAACGTACAAAACCATGAACATACAAAACCAAACAAAACAGCTAAAACATTCTGCAAAGAAGTATAAGTGAATCCGCCTATGGAGATAAGATCAGGTACCCGGGGAGAGTAGGTATCTCCTGCTTTGTAGTACAACCCGTCACTTCAGCCGTGCAGAATAGGACCATACCAGGGAAATGTATCAAATTCTGTTTTGGGATGGTTTCTAATCTAAATTATCTGTCAACATTGTGGTGAATGAAACATTATACCGGTAACGCTTTTTATTCTCATCGTACCGCCCGTAACATTTCCTTAGTTGCAAAGTCAGATAAATTGTGCTTAGGTATCCCGCATAAGGATTATTAGTTGAGAGTACGCCAATATGGACAATAACCATATCCTATTATCCTAATTCAGAAAATAATAAACCGGAGGCATATAAAATCAGGATAAAACAGGAACCAAAGCAAACAAACAAAAACCTCTACCACATGAAAAGAAGCGAACTTCCAATGTGGAAGTGAGACCAGGTCCCAGAAATTCGCTGATTACCTTAACAGAATCTATCCGACGGATAGATTCTGTTAAGGTAATCAGCGAATTTTATTTAAAATTGATTTGAAATGTTAGATATTTCTTTTCGTGAGAGAGCAAGGAGTAAGAAGATTCTGTTTCATATGAATATAGGAAACGTTCTGCAAAAATGGAACATAGTTGGTTCCCATTGGAATTTCAGAATTTTTTGTAAAACCATTCCTCTACAGGCTTCGAATACATTATATTATGATATGCTCATCGTAAAAAGTTATAAAAGTTTAGGGAAAATTGGAGACTAATAAAATTGACTGATATTAAAAATACATGATCCACATTCTGAAATATCTATAAAATGCTGAGAATTAAATGTTCTTTTTTTAAAGAAGAAAAAAAAAGATAACACATTCCAAAGTAATGAAAAATACGGTTAAATCACAAGAAGATTATATGGAGTAAATATGAAATATTCAAAACATCGAAAAACAGGCGGATAATTTTTTCTACGCGGATAAGTTTTTCTAATTCTTTTCCATCTTGGAAAATATTGAAATGTATGGATTTAATTTTTTCTTTTACTTTATTTCCAAAACAAATACACCTTGAAGAAATATGAAGTTAATATAGAAAAATCACGAATATTGGAATCAAGATTAAACGCTTACGTAAGAAACTTATTCAGGAGGATTGAACACGATTAAATTAGAGAAAAAAATATATGATTAAAAAGTTATTCTCAGTCCTTTGTCGAAATCCTAAACACGAACTCTTTGTTCATGTATCTTTCATGATATTATTTCCGTCTTTTTCATCCCATTTTCGATTCATTTTGAACGTCCATTTTGTTTTCAATGTAATCACGATAATATATTTTTCTTCAATCATATATAATTTTTTTTTAAATTTAGGTATTAAGGAAGAACGGCTCTTTTAGCATATGAATTATCTGCAGAAAAAATGTCTGATTTCACTCAAAAAAGTATAAATCTTATTATGTTTATAACTTTAAAGAGAGTTGAAACTATTGTTTCTCCTCATTTCCCGAACAGAGATACAATGTGTTTAAAAGTGTAATGTCCATTACTCAACATTTTTTCGGTAAATGCTTTTGGTTATTTATCGGAACATTTTCGTACATTCCGAAACGTAAATGATGGATATCTGCCATTTTCCTCGTTATATTTTCTGTGTTAAATGATTTTTTCTATGATAATGTATTAATAATAAGTATCATCCACGCAAGGAAGTACTATAATGTGTTTTTCTCCTCCGAATCGTACAAATTGTCAGACGGAAGGTTTTTCGGTTAACTGCAGATCTGGCCGCTAATCCAGACTCCACGCGGGGTGCAAATTAGCCAGGCTATTGTGTGTTTTTGTGTGCAGATCGGGTTATCTGTGCAGGGTCGAATAAGTATCATTAATCCCTGAGTTATGGAGAATTGTTATACTATTTTTGTGGTTTTCCTGTATTTTGGAACAGTTGTATGCAAGACAGATAGAACAGGTAAGTTTTTCGATAATTTCCTGAGTTTGCATATTAGATTCAAACATATTTTGAGAGTCAAGAATTAATGCAACCTTAATTGCTTTATAGTTCGGATATTTGTCTTTTTGCAATTTCAATGAATGAAAGTGAATAATGATTTATTTCCATCATTGAAAAAAAAACAGTGCTTGAAATAAATATGTTCAATTTTTCCATAAACATACACAATAATAAATGTCATTATATTTTTCTTGCATTATTTGTTAAATAGATGCACACAGTAGATTAAAATTTTTGCAAAAATTGAGAGGCTGAAAATCCGATTAAGAATTGCACACAAGCATTTTAATCTGTACATGACAATTTCAAATGTTTTCCATCACTCAATTTTTAAAACCGTTTCTTGAAATCTGAAATGTCAGGCATACGAGTATATATTCTTCACTACTGTGATAGAGTTGCTCCAAAATTTGAAAATAAAGTTATAAGCTTAACTCAAACAGGGTGCAACTTCCATTTTTGTTTTTAATATCACCTTCTTGTTGTTTCTTTCATCAGATACGGAGAAGCTGCGGGTCTTGGAAACTAGATTGTTTAAGCATATATTATGGTCCCATCCAGAGTTCGCCACCACTATTGGTTTCAGTGGGTACGAGGATATGGCAGAATCATACAGCCTGGGAGAGATGGATAGACAGATGGTGAGTTTGCTAAAAAATAATGCCAAAAGTAAATAGTAATATTGGTGTGGTTACCCGGATTACATTTTCACATGTTAATGACCACCAAATTAAATGTCGATGTCCGTTTCTTCGATAAAGAAATCACCTTCATTTTATTAGTGACCCTTCAAATACGGAAATCTTGCGAATGTAAAGATCGACCCAAAAACATAATAAGACGAACATTTTAATATATTTCAAAAGAAAACTCAGGTACTAAGTAATGGCTAGATATTCATGGTCCTAAATAAGGATTATCAATCGAGACAGTTTAACAAACACTACCCGTAATTGAGTAATGTCCTCGTGGTTCGTTTGTGTGACTTGTACATGTATATGCCTTGCACCATTTAATTGTCATCCCATGAATTAAAGAAGATCCTGACGGTAATCTCAACAACACTCACAATAGAGCACAAAACTGAGCATCGTAGGAACCCTAGCAAGCTAGGGATGGGATCAGGTGCCCGGGAGGAGTAAGCACCCCCTGTTGGCTAGCCGCACCCGCCGTTGGTGTTCACGCACGAAAATGAAATGTATTGTCATGTATTTCCATCGAAAAGACAGGATGTTTTGAAAACTCTAAATGTCCTAGTTCTTTTGGCGATTATAAACCTTCGATTCCTCGATAGAGTAGGTCAAACTTTGCTATGTGTGAATACAACAAATAATGCTATTGCATCCCCAGGCAGTGAATGAAGGATTCATGAGAGAGATAGAAGAAATAGATGAAAGGAAGTTGGACTACAATGCCAGAATAGATCTTAGGATCCTCAGATACCATATCCAAACATTTATTGACGGGTTCGCCTGGAGAAAGTAAGTAAACTTATAGTATCTGTGTTTACTATGTTCAGTATAATTTGCATTAGTTTGGAAGAACGATGCAAGTACTTATATACATTATAAACATTTTTCTCAGAATTTATGCTTTTGAACATACATAATATTTTGAAAAAATAAAAATGCTTGCTTTTCACTCCAAATGTATTCCGATTCAATTATCAAAAACGTAATTTAGTTTCGTCCTGTTTTTATTAAAAGTGTCATTTGATTAAGTACTACGTTTGATGGAACCAATCAGGGCCCGGTACCATAAATAAGAATTGACTTGAGTCAAATTCTCAAAATACGATATATAGCAAATCAGTGAAAATTTGAAATATTGAGTTCATCCACTCTATTCTACTCTGAAAACAGACAAACTCTTTGAATAATTTCAAGTCATCACTCATTATAATGAGACAAAAGAAAATTGAAATTTAAACTTAGTCAACTCTAAGTTTATGGTGCCGAGCCCAGATTGAAATCGGAATTATTCTATATTCTTAGAACGAATGAATAAATATTGATGGAATGATTAATTAGTTTACTAATAACATTGACCCTTGATTACAGTTGGGGATATATCAATCAAATAAGTTATTTAGAGGGACCTTTCAAACACTCGGAATGGACGAGCGACATGTTAGACGAAGGATACGAGATATACGAGAAGAGAATTGCCTACATGCACGTCCAGGTAAATATAGATATATACAGGTACCACCTGGTGTGCGGTGAATACTATTCATTACCAGAAATATGCTTGTTTACTCAGCAATATGTCAGATATGCAAACACTTCCTCAATGGATGATTTAGGACGACATACATACATGTAATGTTTACCGTATTCTTGAAAGAAATAAAATGAAATGACATTTAAAAGTTTCATTTTTTTTTATCTAATTCACCTCGTAAAAGTTATTCGTACTCGTATATGATAGTTAAAAGAATTTGACTATGGAAGAATACCTACTGCATAAGTAGAATCATTCGCTGGTACTTTCTTTCGCGGTTTTATAAAAGGAAAGCTTTTCGCATGGACAATGATTCGCGGTTTTATCTAGGGTTCCTTTGAGTTATCATGCCTTTAGTATATACATTCGCTGTGACAAAATTTCGCGGTAAGCGGCCGATCGCGAAAGTAGCGAAGGTTTATACACAGCGAATTATTCTACGTACTATACAGTATAGACCTTTGACTTTTTCAGGTGAAGCAACAGCTAGAGCTCCTGAAGCTGGCAGTTGATACGGGAATCACACATCACAACGATTCTATGGTATCCATTCCACCAACTCATAGTACAAATTAATATTAATTAAGGAGGTATTGAACACTTGGACGCCAAATTCAATTTTTCTAAAAATTTCTGAAATTATATATATTTTGTCTGTCCTTGAGTATACAAACTTACATTTGATTCTATCCACAGGAAAATCTTCTACGAGACTTTGAAATATGCATTAGTCGACGTTTTCGTGAATTTCTTGATGACGTCATAATATTGAAAGTGTCATTCCAGTTCTCGTAAACCTATTGGAAATTAATTTTGATTTAACATCTAAAATAACCATAAATTTATTGCACTTACGTATGGAAAAGATAAAATTAATTGTGTTTTAAACATAGGCAGGATACCTGAATAAAAGATGACACTGTCGCTGAAAAAATGCAATTTCGGTCCAATTTAATGTAGTTGCTAGTTAATTATTAGGAATCCTGTGGATGAATCTTTGTCAAAAACTATCAAAATTATCAAGGATGTCCAGAGATGATTTCATGATTTAATGGGAAAAATTGAATTTAGGATTAAAATATTACAAGGCTTTATATTTTCCATTTTTTTCTTCCAAAATTGTCCATTTTCAATGAAGTGACATCCGCTTTCCAGTAACGTAAATTTGTCAACGAATACACTGTAATGAAGCTTAAATTTTCTATTCTATACATGCTAAGTTTCAATACAATACGTTTATTAATAATGATTTTATTGCATTTTGAATGCGAAGGTTTGTGACGCCATTTTCCCCGATTACGTCGTGGTTTGCTCATGGATAAAACTCCCAAAGTCCTAAATTTCGAAAATCGCCATAATTTCTTCAAATGACGCCAGAAAATATTCAAACTTCATCAGGATACTCAAATGCGTATATCAATCAAAGTATCAAATGTTTTAAGGTAGTTAAGACCGTACTTTTCCTAGGAAGCGAGAAAGCAAATTGTGCCGCCGCCATCTTGGTGTTCAAACCCTCCTTAAATAGGAATATAACATGCTCGTGATCAATTTAGAAAATTCCGAACTACGGCATGCATTTTATTATTATTATTATTTTTAAAGTATCCTGTATATATTTCTTCTCTTTTTTTGTAGAGTATCAAACAAAATTTTGTAGACGAAGTGAACAGAATTTTGTTTCTTGTCCTAAATCTCAGCCTCTTCAGTAAAGAAAAGTCAGAGAAGTAAGTAACGACGCATTACTTAATGGTTTTTGTATGGTTGCTTGTTTTTGTTTGATTTGTCTTGGTTGATTCTTTTTAGTTTTTCATGGATTTTTTTTCAGGAGGGGGTGCATCTTTTCCTCATTTGTTGTTATTCATTGCAGCAAGTTTGAAAATATATTTTGAAAATAATTTTCACTTCATGAGGCTGATCTTACTTTTTCTTTCATTTGATAGGGTGAAATCAAGAATAAAAAGTTCTTTTAATGAGACGATAGCTGCACTCAATGAAACCCGGAAATATATTGAAAAAGTAAGTAACAGTATTAAAAATTCCCTCAAAATGACATTGTTGGTATACTGTAGTTCTTGAATCAAATGGAGTTTTATCATATGTTATTTATTTATTTTGCTGAATTTTTATTTATTTTCAACATTTCCCCCCTTTTTTAGCACTATATTCCGGCAACGAGGAAACATGAAGGGGTGTCGTCACTTCCGGGAGGATTAGAGTTCTACCACGCATGTCTGAAATATCACTTGGGTCTGAATCTAACAGCGGAACATGTTCACAAGATAGGACTGATGGAGGTCAAAAGGATAGAAAAACTTATGAAAAAGGTAAGGAAGCGGGAATTTATCACATCTTTTTCCACCACATAAAAATTTATTTACTTATTGAATTAATTTAGCTAGCATTATATGGTGTCATTTGTGAAGGTTATCAACTGGGTTCAAAGAACAAAAGTAAACCCTGTTACAAGAAAGCAACCTCCATAACAAATGTCAGTGCATTTGAAAGTCATGTTTCAGGTGTTCTCAAAGTTCCTATACCATTGGCATTGATACTAAATTATTTTGGTTTCTTTGAATCATTTGGCTGAAAGTAGCACTGATGAGAATTCATTATCCGAAATTTGGATATTTTATTCAGAAGACTGCTGTGTGGCAGCAGGGATCGGACACGTTATTTTCCATAAACAATGAACACAATTTGATATTGATTATACCAGATGGACGTCCAAAGTCGGATCCTAATACACATTGTCTCCAATTTTTTTTTTTTTTTTTTTTTTTTTTTTTGGTATTAGTTCTATTGTTTAATTCTGGTTGGTCACGTGCAAATTCCGTGAATCGCGAAGATATTCTCGGAAAATTTGCACGTGTCCAACCAGAATTATACACCCATAAACACCAAAAGTAAGACAGTCATTACTTATATTTACATTCATTCTAATCATCTGTCATTTTTATTTGCAAGCACATTGCACATTTAAATGTAATTTAACGTTGGTAAATTCTCCCTACATGCAAAACTTGAACGTGACGTCACAATAGCAACCCAAGTTATTGGAATATAATTCTTGTTGCCTAACGGGCGTTTAACATGGAGAATCTACTAGTAATTTAATAGCTATTCTCTGTAAGCATTTGCACTTTTATGAAGGACGCATGGCACGGCATGTCTCGGATTTTTATGAAATTTGTAAATAAGGTTGGGTCTGACCCAAAAGTAAAAATTTGTTAAAAATTTTCTTAATATCACATCCGGTTGCCATGGAAACGGACTTTGAATATTGAAAAAATGCATTTTTGGGCGTTTTTGGAGTCACATACATAATTTATGCAGCATAATCTAAAACAAACACTGATGAATTATCAGTACCCTATCATTGCTCTTTCAAGTTAAGTAATAATAATGTTGGGAATATGGTCCTATTTTTTTTTCCATAGCAACAACACAGGTACCCTATCAAAATAGTATTTTTGGCATTTTTTTCAAAATTCAACGATAAATTACTTATATTTTTGAGTTTGTTATGCAAATAAAACATAAGCATTCACATTGGGACAAAGTTTCTGTTCGTTGCTATGGCAACATGACTTCAAATCGCAAAAATGACAGCAATTTTGGACAATATTTAGAGTCCTTTTTTTACTAGATCATTGAATTTTGATTCAAAGTGATGAAAATTGATTAATGTATTCAAGTAGATCTTTCATTACACGAAAGAAAATTTTTGGAAAATATTCAGGAAATAGCCCGTTGCTATGGGAACGATTGTTTAAAATTGCACATAGGCCCACTTTGAGTCCTTGGATACGGGCATCAAAAATTAAGAAATCTGAATTTTTTAAAATCTAAAATTAAGTTTAGACTTTGCTTTATCGGAAATGTGAAAAAGGTTGTGTAAGCCTGTTTCGTTTTTTGAGGAAAAGGCTTTGAAAAACAACAAAAAAATGCTTATTTTTATAATGTATGGCCAAATTACTATAGCAACCATTAATCATTTGAAACTTTTTTATTGTATTTTGATAGATGCTCACTTGATCTTTATTGTTATAGAATTTGAACTTCCTGGGATTAATAATTACTGTTTTATGAAAATAATAAAAAATGGTTGCCATGGTAACATATGTTCCCCATAGCTTTTTCATGGTTTTTGGAAAAGCTCTTTGTGTTGGATATTTCCCAACAATTTTTATCTGTTCATCGTGATGCAAAATTTCTAAAAATGACTCTGAAATTGCAAAATAAGTAATATTAAAGCCCATAGTTACCGTTGCCAAGGTAACTTATGTACATAGCAACAAGTGGGTTTATCTTGAATTTACTCATTTTATAAAATAAATCCTATTCCTTTATCATATACCCATCAAGAGAGAAGGAAAATTGGAAAATACAAACAGCATTTTGAAATCAATATATCAAAATTAGCTAATTATGTTGTCATGGTAACCAGCCTTATTTACAATATCAGACACTACTAGTGAGCTTATTTAAAAATCCATGTCCTAATCTTTAGGATGCATAAAAAATCTTCCATTGATGTCACATATAGACCAAATTATAGAGCTTCAAATTAGCTCAATTTTGCCAATTTCTCAACTTTAAAGGCCATTGCCATGGTAACCAGATGACCTTGAATTAATTTTTTGTCAAATTTTCCTTATTTCATTGGTCCCTACTTATGTGTGAAATTTCATGAAAATCGGAGACCATGCGTGCCGAAATTGTTTTAATGGTTACAGAGAATTGCTATTTAAAAATATTTGCAAATGTGACTTGTTGAATATTTAATGTAAAGGAAAAGGACAAAAAATATATAAAGAAAAGAAATGTGATAATTTTGTATTTTTAGCACATGAGACGATTTGGCCACAGAGAAAGTTTACCAAAATTCTTCAAGCATCTCCGGAGTATTAGATACCTCTACAATAACTCACAGGTAATGCTTCAATCATTAGAGAAAGATAATTTTAGAATTGTGCACAACTGAAGAAAATTATACATCGAAGCATATTTACAACGCTTTATGAGAGCATTGTGACAAACCGAATTATTTCTCTTTCTTGCTTATTGCACGGAATTTATTCCTCAGAAAATGTTGAAATTGACAGATAAGTACGGAAAGAATGATATTAGATGAAATACTTCTCAAATCATTTTTGAATTTTGAAAGGATACATCACATTCTAATTTTGGCTGGAGAAATGATAAATCTGTTTGTTTAAATAACTTTGTTTTAACTTGCAGTCAGAGATGGTTATGAAATATAACAAATCAATGCAAAACATAAACGCAAAAATATGGCGGCTCTTCAAGAAAATACATCTGGAAGATGTAAGGTAAATAACAAGTGAGAAAGGTTTTATATCATTGTGTAAAAATACAACATTCAATTTATTTATTTTACTTTATTTTGTTTTATTCGTTTTATTTCTATTTTTTCCGTCTGCTTAAAATACGTGTGCCCAAATTTTTCAAATTCTTTACGGAAAATTGTGATACGTTTCACAACAATTTTGCATTCTTGAAATGTGGTTTCTTATACATGCACATTAGAATAAGTTTTCTTCAATTGTTATTTTGAATGATTTATCAATGTTCTACATATTTTCCCCAGTTTTACGCCTTCTGATATCTTCGGAGCTTGAAGTCAAAGAAACTACAGAGACTAATAATTCAGCATCCTATCTGGACATAATGTTGTCCTACGACACCGATGGTCACATGAACACCTCACTCTATGACAAACGTGACGACTTCGATTTTAACATCACAAATTTTTCCTTTTCTGAGTAGCAACATCTCTTCATCGCCAGCTCATGGTGTATTCATATCTCAGTTGATAATATACAGATTTTGTTCTGAGAGCTAGAGCTTCTCAGTCAGGGATACGTTTGTGACCGACTAACCTCGTCACTGAGGAAGTTCTACGATCGATATGGGGAACTTGTCATACATTATGGTGTCCCACCCTCAAGAATGGTGGATGATATTCTGTCTTAGACCATTTGAACCATCCAACCACCGAATATACTTGTATCTTCCAGAATGGAAGTAACCGGATGTGATAATTCTACCGAATTTAAGTGACGGTAGTTGCATGCAAGCAGGAGATGCTAACTCTTCCTGGGCACCTGGTCGCACTCCCATTTTGGGAGTTCGTTTCTTTTAATATGGTGGAGGTTTTTCTTTGTTTGCTTTGGTTTTTGTTTTATCCTGATTTTGTATGCCTTCAGTTTATGATTTTCTGAATTATCGACTTGTACTGTGTATTGGGATATGGTCATCATCCATATTTGTCAATTTTATCATCATCCTTGCACATTTAATGTTTTTGTTTAGAATCGTACCAAACAACAATTCCCGGAGTCTATCTTTAGGGGCGTATCACAGAAACTCGTTTTACCTGAACGTCCACAACTCTGACAACAAGTAGGTGCTTCAGTTTTGTTAAGTTCTTTCTTCAGTGTAGTTATTCTTGTAAAGTTATAAAAAAAAATACACGGATATCAAATGCATACTATGTTAAACGTCTTCAAATTCAATAGCATCATTTAAGAACGGATAAATTTGCGCATTGACCAGACATGCACGTTTCGGGTACTTTACCCTCGTCAGTGATCCTCAATCTAAACAATGTAATATGTCCAAAGAGTGTGAAAGTTATTATGTCCAAAAATTTACAGAAAGACGTAGCAGGATGGATGGAATATGATGCTACAGGAGCCATGTTTTAGAAATTTCAAGAAATTATGATATTAAGAAATTTTCGAATGCGTTGAAGAAACGATCAACCGAAGTTGATCGAACTTGGCTACATGCATGTTATAAATTTGTTAATGAATGCATTTTTTTTACAGATCAATAATTACAATGCTCCCACTTACATTCCACGAGGCGAATCCTGGACATCATTTTCAGGTTAGTTATACTGAAACGAAAGCAGTAAAACTTCGAAGAGATTCTTATAAAAATCATAATTTCCAATAGCATTTTCTTTTATAATGCAGCTTTTTGTAGCTTTTAATTGTCTTTCCCTTCAGAACTCGTATGCTAATTTACAACGGTTACCCGGATACAGACAGAATCTGCTGTATGGGCACAGGTTTGCTGTACCATCTACATATCCTACATATATGGCTTATATTGAGGTATGCCCCATCTCTATAATTTGAAATCATTTCTCAAAACCATTTATACCCTGTTCCAGTCGGGCAAAAACCATCTCCTTTTCCTTTATGAAAAATAAAAACCTTAGATCCTCGCTTGGATTTCCGGATTATAGGCACACAACCTTACCACTTAACCAGATAGTCTCAGGTTTAGCTGGATGCACTGTACCTGGATGCTAATTTTGACAAATACTTTAAAATTGAGATTTGTTTTCTTTTTTTTTTTCACGTCAGGGTTGGGCGTTGTATGCTGAGCATCTCGGATTAGAACTAGGATTATATAAGAATCAATATGACTTGTAAGTAGAAAGAATATAAAAAAATATATGAATCAAATTTTGAAAGTTCGAATATGTTTACTCATGATATACTGCATTACTGAAATTAATTATTTTGTTTCGTTGGCTTATCGTTCTAGCATATCAGGGCAGTGTCATTTAGAATCACTATTTCTATTTCCTTTCAGATTTGGAAAGTATTGTTCGGAAATGTTTCGAGCATGTAGATTGGTTGTTGATACCGGAATACACGCTTTTGGGTAAGTCTAAGTATTTTTTTAAGAACATGTTGCATCATTACAATCAAGAGGATCAGTATCATGTTAAACATCTCCAAATTCAATAGAGCAGATAAATTTGCAGCATGGACCAGACATGCAAGTTTCGGGTACTTGGCCCTCGTCAGTTATCCTCAATCTAAACAATGTAATATGGCCAAAAGGCGTGAATGTATTATTTCCAAAAATGTTCCGAAAGACGACTAGCATCATGTTGTATAAAATAACTTAACAAAATTTTCATTTTCGGAAACAAGTAAGAGCGTTTTTGTTATTGAATATTTGAAATCTACATTTTATAGTTGGACTCGTGAGAAGGCGGTACAGTACATGGCCGGACTCACCGACTTCACCCATTCCCAACTAGCCAGTGAAATCGATCGGTACATCACGTGGCCAGGTCACGCATGCTCATACAAGATAGGAGAAATAAAACTTCTTGAACTAAGGCGGCGAGCAGAGAGAATGTTAGGTTCGTTTTTTTTTCAAATATTTTCTGTTTCGTATATAAATTGGACAGATATATACATATCATCTATGCTAAACGAGGATTCATCCAGATTTTAGTTTAGTTTAAACATATTTTATTTCCGTAAACGAAATAGGATCGGGGATCCAGATTTGAAGAAATCGACCATATCTTTGGGACATGGAGGTCATTATCTAAAGAAAATCACGTTTTATTACAGGAAAAGTTTTCGACATCAAGAAATTTCATCACCAAATACTTCGAAATGGGCCAGTGAGCTTGAATATTCTAGAGGAATTAATAAATGAGTGGATACGCTTAGAACGAGAAGAAAATAACATATCAAATGACTATTCTACCACAGAAATATCCATATTTGACAAAGTTTTATTAACAGAGAAAACAGTGTCGCAAGATGAAGAAGACATGAATACAAAGTTAGTGAAGGGACCCGTACAGGGAACTGGGAATTCCGCGTGTACTTTCTCTTTTCGGACATACAGTTTATGTTTTGTTACTGTGATAGTAAAATTTCTTTATAGATATGGTTGAGATTTCAAAATTGTTTTATGTAAATTTATTGTAATTTTAAATTCATATAATTTATTCAAATAAGAAATATATGGGGTTTTTTTTTCTACATCTAACATATTCACTGAATTGAGGTATACTGTATACCAAGAGAAAGAAACTGAAGGAGAGAGTTTTCTTTAGAATGTCCCACACGTTTTCATGTAATTTTTGTAGTAAACTTTCTTCAAGAACAAATATTTTCATGAAAATAACTTCACATTGGTTCTACGTGCACTAGACTGCTCAATTGTCAGCATCAATATGCGAAGAAGAGATCAATTATCAATATCTTGACGGTAAACTTGTAATCCGGATAAATACACCATTTGCCAATAACACAGCGAATGACCGTTCTGTATTTGTGTTTGTCCTTCTGTGTGTTTCACGTCTTCATGTTTGTGTGCTTTGCTGTGGTAGATGATGAAGTCTCATTGAAGATAATATCCTGATTCTCACTTATCTCGGTTAAGAGGTTCACGATCGTCAGACTATGTCAAGATGAGACGAAGACTAGAAGCATTTTAAGGACACCCAATTTTGCAGGAATCGAAAGCATTTAAATGATTTTCATCAAGTCCCAATTGCAGCCACAAGACCACGACGTTAAAGCACTAAACGCAAAAAAAAAACCGCGAAGTAAGGAGACCATGAATGTGTACAGTGAGAGAAAATGTAAATTAAATGCTATTTTTATAAACATATTGTCATGAAATAAAACTGGTTTACAACATAAGCTTGTGGTTTTTATTTGTCTACTTGAATCATATCATTTAGACAAAAGAATTCAATTCTGATATTTTAACAAGAACAACAAATGCTGTTCATTTTGAGTCTATATCTCCTCCCTCCACTGTACAGGCGGAAGTGACGTCATGTTAGATTTGATCTGTTGAACTTCAATTCCTTTTTGTTCCTTCAGGTATTTTATAAAGTTTTCCTTGTTTTCAAATAAATGCACTTTGAAGGGACTTCCTCTCACGTGGTTACCTGACCATTTGACATATATTAAGTATTGTCCTTCCTCTTCCGGATTATATCTACATATCACGGTACGATCGTTCTCGGTTTCACGCTTTATATCCACTTTGAATGCCCCTGAAAAGTAAATACTACATTGTAATTATGACATTCAGCAATTACTGTATGTCTTCTTATTTTTGCGGGATTAATATTTTAGCGGAGTTGGCGCTGTTTAACTCTTCATAATTACGCTTATTCATATGCCAATCTGCCCGGTTTTGCTCTGTTTCCGCTAAAATTTTGTTGCACGTACAGTATGATGATGATAATGATGATGGTGCGAGATTTTAAGAGAGAATCGAGAAAACTAAGAAATAAATAAAGTACAATATTTAAGGCAAACAAAAGAAGTTAAGATAAAATGTGAAAACACGAAACCTTTAGGTCCTCTGATTCTCACGGCTAACTGACCAGCGCCCGCACCGGCAGTGTGCACTAAGAATTTGTCTCCCCTTTTATGTAGTATACCATCTTCTACTCCAGGTCCTTCAACTATCACCTTACGTGGATCCGGAGGTTCTCCAATGGGAATTTGGAACGGACTTCCTGATATTGAAATATAAAAATATAAATTGTAGTACAAGTAACAATTGTTTGTGATTGGCCGAAAACTACAATGAGGACTTTCTATCTAGGTCACATGTTATGCCTTATACGGTTCCAGAATGATACTCAGATGTTACTCATTGGACCTAAATAATGACATAATGACATAATGACAGAGTTCGTGAAGGATGAGGCATTCTACAGGATATGCTTACTCTTTCCGGACACTAGATTTCTTTGTAGAATTCAAAATCACTGATCTTATTATAGATAGAACCGCAAGTCATGCTTTTTCCATTGTCAATTTTCGACCTATCCATTCTTATTTGTAATTGATTGTTTCTTCTATATATGTACGTACTGCTATATAGATTGAAAACACAACTTTTCATAGTATATTTACTCTTTCACTATAACGTTTAACCCTTTACCTGGTACATGTTCACAGTCGTATTTGATTGATAGCGTCTGTTTGCAGGCTTCTGATGGATATAGACGTAACGTAAAGATACCGTTCTTTTGGTCAAACAGATCAAACCGTGTGTCGTGGAGCTGCCCTCTACACGATACATCAATCTCACCTGAAATCATGAAATTCTCAATTATTGTAAGGCTTCATTTAACCTCGTTTTACGAAAATACTTTGAAGAATTGTTAGCTTAATTTGTGAAACTTTTTTCTGACGTTTTCCCCCCATAATCAAAGAAAAAAATCTTAATTTATATAATTTACCATATCCAGCCTCTGTCGTATCGACGATGACCCTTATCTCCTGACCTACATATCCGCCTTTAAGACCTTGACCTGTCACCTTGACCTTGCCACTGGATCCTTTACTGGTAACTGTTATTTTGTATGGACACTCGGGGACCAGTTTGTCAGACCAATGGACGTACAACAGATAACCACCTATAGATAAAAATATAATGAAATATTTAGAGAATTTTTAAGCCAACCGAGATTATATTTCGTTACTAATTTCAAATTATCCCCCGTGTGCTTGTTGTTCTTAACGAAAATTGGCATAGAGAACTCCTTTCAAATTTGCCATATATGACAATTTTAATAATTCCTGTTTTGGTTCATAGAAAGCATTCATGTGGAATTCGTTTTATTAGCTACGATATCACTTACCAGGGAACGATGCTGTATAAGAACATTGGTATCGGTCGTACTTCATCACCCGCATGTCAACAACTGGATCCTTCTTTACACCTTTCACCAAAACTTTTGGTATTCCTAGAGATACGAAGATTAAATTCTAATCACATAGTATCATAATTTCAAAGTCAAAAATCAAATTCAAGGAATTGTGGTCCCCCGCTTTTGGGTGTTTGTCTTTAAAGGAATGCTTACAGACATCCCCCCATTCTTAAGTTTTAATAATATATCTCATATATTATCAACATTCTAAATATGAAAGATTAACTCCAAGAAAAGGTCAAAAGGTCCAAACTTGTGTTTTGTTTCCAAGGGACAGGGCTTATGAAAAGGTATGCACATGTGAAATATTTAAGACCTATGATTTGAATTACCATCAAAAACTTATGGTCGAGGTTGAAGTTTTTAAATGTGGGTCAACCTCCATGGACAAGGTCACAAGGTCAGAATGTTATTACCAACAGAAAGATCTCATCACAAGGAATACACATGTGAAATGTGAAAGCCCTATCATTTTCTATTAAAAAGTTATAGACAAGGTTATAGTTTTTTGAAAAGTAGGTCGAACTCAAAGGTCAAGGTCAAAAATTTTGGTATCCATGCAAAGGTCTTGTCACAAGGAATACACATGTGAAATATCAAAGCCCTATCACTTTCCATTCAAAAGTTATGGTCAAGGTTAAAGTTTTTAATAAGTAGGTCGAACTCAAAGGTCAAGGTCACAAGGTCAAAAATTTTGGTATCCATGGAAAGGTCTTGTCACAAGGAATACACATATGAAATATCAAAGCCCTATCACTTACCATTCAAAAGTAATGGTCAATGATAAAGTTTTTAATAAGTAGGTCAAAGTCCAAGGTCAAGGTCACAAGGTCAAAAATTTTGGTATCCATGGAAAGGTCTTGTCACAAGGAATACACATATGAAATATCAAAGCCCTATCACTTACCATTCAAAAGTAATGGTCAATGATAAAGTTTTTAATAAGTAGGTCAAAGTCCAAGGTCAAGGTCACAAGGTCAAAAATTTTGGTATCCATGGAAAGGTCTTGTCACAAGGAATACACATGTGAAATATCAAAGCCCTATCACTTTCCATTCAAAAGTTATGGTCAAGGTTAAAGTTTTTAATAAGTAGGTCAAAGTCCAAGGTCAAGGTCACAAGGTCAAAAATTTTGGTATCCATGGAAAGGTCTTGTCACAAGGAATACACATGTGAAATATCAAAGCCCTATCACTTTCCATTCAAAAGTTATGGTCAATGATAAAGTTTTTAATAAGTAGGTCAAAGTCCAAGGTCAAGGTCACAAGGTCAAAAATTTTGGTATCCATGGAAAGGTCTTGTCACAAGGAATACACATGTGAAATATCAAAGCCCTATCACTTTCCATTCAAAAGTTATGGTCAAGGTTAAAGTTTTTAATAAGTAGGTCAAAGTCCAAGGTCAAGGTCACAAGGTCAAAAATTTTGGTATCCATGGAAAGGTCTTGTCACAAGGAATACACATGTGAAATATCAAAGCCCTATCACTTACCATTCAAAAGTTATGCACAAGGTTAAAGTTTTTGTGACTGACGGACAGACGGACGGACAGACGGACAGACGGACGAACCGGTTTTAATGTCCCCGCGCTTTCGCGAAAGCGGGGGACAACAAGGAGACTGAATATAAAAATAATTTCGAATGATTTGACAAGTACATGTACCTGGTCCTGCCTTTTTGCCGTCAACCATGAAAGACGCTGGAACGTTTGCTCGTGCTTCTTCCCGCCCTTTTCCGGTAATGACGACTTTACTATGGTCCACCGGAAGTACAGGTCCGGGACAGTAGGCCAGAATCGGAGAAAAGTCCAAAGGTACATCCGACCAAAAAAGATGAATGTAATGGTCGCCTATACACAAGAAGAAGGTTTTTCGTATACAGGATCCAGCAAAAAATAACAAGTAAGACAGCATGTTGTATTCAATTTGTGAAAGAAAGATATTAATATCTGATTGAACCCTAGTTATTTTCTTACCCTCTTCTTTGGCAGTGAAAGCTATATCAGATTCATCTGTTGATGGTTTTCGGACATCCACTTTGAGCTTACCACTAGGCGCCAATACCTCGGCACTGAGATATCCTTTTAAACAAAGATTGAAAGATTAGAAAATATCAGAAACTGTTCAGATTCTTTCATTTTAAAAGGAATTTTCCTCTTTTATCATACCTTTAATTGTTAAATCAAAAGATAAAAGAAGTTTTCCAATTGTTAAATCAAAAGATAAAAGAAGTTTTCCCATGCTTACCTGGCCCAGCACTTCCGATATCAAACCTAAGACAAGTTTCGTTATCACATTCTAATGCTAAGTGGTCGTTTTCATCTTTTGCGTCCGTCAAATCATTCAACAACGTCACACGTGATCGATCTGTAACCTTTGCTCTGAATGGACTTCCTGTCACGTGTCGTTCATCCCAGAGTACTTTTATGTTATAGCTTCCTGTTTGTCGTGGGGTGTACGAGAACAAATATGTCGACGAACTCAGTTCCGTCCAAGATGTCGGCACATGTGCACCATCAACTGTTAAATGAATCAAAGACTGTATTTCTAAACAAATTGACAATGATTTTTATATTTGGTAGGAAACACAAACTTATTTTTTATTGTATATTCCAAATGACACAAAACCTAATGACCTATATGTATCTCATCGTCTATTTCAACTTTGATATTGTCTCCCTAAAAAGCTGGTAAAACCATATCATATATCCCAAATGATACAAAACCCAAAGAGCATTCTTACCGTCTATTTCAACTTTTATATTGCCTCCTAAGTCTCCGGTGTTAACTTGGAACTGACATTCCTTCCCGGTGATTCCACGGGAAATCCCTTCTCCTACAACTCGGATTTGTCCCGGATCTCTCACATCTACACTTTTCGGTGAACCTTGAAATAAAGGAAAATAAGATGAAATATTGTTTTACATTTCTATCTATGACTTACCAATGGTACTGTATACTTTTACCAACTATGTACTATCTACACAGTTCAAATGTAAAGAACGAAAGAAAGAAAAAAACTGACTTGCAATTACCTGCTATTGGTTGATTATTGAATTTCACATGAACAAAATAAATTCCTGAATTAGTGGGCGTGAACTCCAAGCGCTTCAAACCCTCATCACTTTCTTCGTCCTCTGTGACGTCACATTTCTCCGATTTCCCTGACTTTCTGATTTCAGCCTCGATTTCACCAGTACCAGCCTCGGTATCGTTCACTGAAAACAGACACAAAGAACATTTTCAGCTGGATTTTATGAGGAATCTCATAATGACGCAAAAAAGCAAAAATGCAGCATCAAGAAAACAAAAAGAAAATAAGAAACCAACATAAAAATCAAAAGACAAAGAAACGATGAACAAAAAAATATTAAATGAGCCGTATGTTAAATTAATATACCTGTAAAGATGACAGCTTCACCGACGACCCCGTTTTGGGGACCCGACATCCATGCTTTCTTGGGATCATAAATGTCATAAATCAAAGGACTAGCAACCATTTCTTCATCAGAACAATAGATATGGACCTGCCAAAATCCTAGATATAAAGGTTCATTGATATAATAATTAATATATCATACAAAAGGTTTTTTTTATTATCATGCAACAGTTACATGTATATTACTGTTTACAAGAATAATTGAAAAATAGTAATAAAACCATGGTAACAAGAAGAATTTTGAAATTTCACTTAAAATGGAATTCCTCCAAGGCCTGCACAATTTAAGCGACATACTCAATTTCACCTTCAAGTTGAGGTTTCGTAAAAAGAGAGAAAAGCATCTAAAGCAAACCGACTGACCTACGTATTTTGGCTGAAATGTTCCAACGAAGATTCCCGATTCACACTGACAAGGTAACGTCTTGATCTCGTTTCCTGGAGTTCTTAGCTCCATTGTCACCAAACTATCATCGTCTGCATCCGACTCAACTTTGATGTTTATTTTTGATCCAATTTGAAATGTGTCCGACTCGGATAGGATTCGAACTTTGGACATATCGTGCTTCACTTTAAACGGAAAAGGACATCCAGCCACTAAGCTGTCGTTGTATACAGCACTAATCTGAAAACAGTGGGTGTTTGATTCGTCGAAAATCTTTACAAAATGACATTTGTAATAAGAATGGATTGATCCTGGTCGAATTCTTAAAAGAAAACGTTCCTATAATTCGCAATTCTGAAGTTAATATTAAAGGGCATTTGTCAAATGTACAAAATGGAACAAATACTGCCTGAACTTTTTAATTCGTGTTTTATTGTAATCGTCATAATCGTGGCTAAATGCATCAAATACGGTCTTTTCATGTACCAGTATCACCGTGTACAGAAGCCTGTAAATAGACAATCTTTTTCTGAGCTAGTTATCATGTCATTTCTTTCCCTTTTTCGTTTTTGATTTTATATCCTTGGTCTATTTACCTGATATTCTCCTGCTTCTCGAGGTGTGAATTTGCATTCGATACACTGGAACTTTTCTCTCCAATGTATATCACAATCTGGCTTGCTGGTAGGTCCCTTTATTTCTAATTTCAGCTTCTCTTTTTGCACGTCTTTGTCGAGTATATTTATCCTAAATTGGTACTATAAATACCAATGTACAAAGAAGATAACGAGAAAGTTTAATGACAATCAAAATGATTAAACGAGTCTTAGAACTTTGGAAAAGAAACAAATGCTAAAGGGATACAAAAAAAAGAGGAAAACAAACAAAATATGCAAAATCCTACTTGCACACCGGTCAACAGATTTTCGAATAATGCCTTTATTTCAAATTTGTCTTTGTCGGACATTTTGGGCTTTGCATGCTGGAACCGACTTATATACGTCATGACACTGAGGTGGTCCACGGAGGGATCTGCCATTTCTTCAGCTGTTAATATTGGATCTATCCCGAGGGCTTTTCCTCCATCGATGGCTATAAACGGTAAATATAGATTACAAATTCGAAAACAATTTCATAATATGTTCCTTGTCGTACACATCATATATATGATGCTTCAAATAATAGTTAAGTCTAGTTTACATATTCGATCAATTCAAAACTTTGATATTGAACGGTAAATGTGGTTATCCGGATTCAAGTTCAAGGTGAAAATAGATTTGAATTTTTGAAGTATTTTACTTGAAATTTCTGTCGATTTTAATACTATAATCTAATTGTATTCAATGAGGACGAATTGAATTTAAAGTTTTCAAATTATAAAGAAAGGTAAAATTCGGATAAACACATTACCTTTTTGACAGTTGCCAACATGATCCTCTCTGTTAAGTTCCGGCCATTCAGGAATACTGCCTCCTAATGAGTTTACTACGGCACAAAAGTTGTATCCATCGTTCCAATCGGTCTGATAAAAAAGGTAAAGAAAAATATGTAGAGTGAGGCATGCATATGAAATTTCATTGATGTCTGAATAGAAGATAAAAAAGTAAGAATGTTGGGCACGGAAAGAAAAAAGAAATTGCCCCTTCAAATTAAGTTTGTAAGCCGACGTCTAATTAATGTCGTTAGCGGACAGACAGGAATATTCCAAATGCGTGTGCCCGGACCTTTACATGAACGATGAATATTTGTTCGGTATTTCTGGAATATATTATGTTAAAATTCGTATGACAATAAGAAGTCTTACCGTGAGATTGGTGATTGTGGTAGTCCTGAGCTGTTTACACACCCAGTTTAGGGTATCATAGTACCCCGGGGATTCTATCTTGACAAAATATGACAGGTAAGTCATGGCCGACAACTCGTCAAGGGATCCACTCGCAAAATCCTCAGGACTTATCATTCTTGGAATATTTAGATGTTCTTTGGCGAGAACCATTGCAGTTCGACAATTCTCAATTCTGAAAAAGATTAGATGTACGAAAAGATGAGTGTTCTTTGACTTTTAAAAACATTATGGCGTAAGTTTTAAAAATGTTCATTTCTTGAGGCTGGAAATATACATGAGTGGAATAAAATAGTCTCGTGAAAAGAACTCACTTGTTTTTACTGTGTAAATCCCTCCAATCCGGCGATGTTCCGGGTTTAAGATACTCAATCAAGGCACTAAAATACAGGCAAAATTTCGAGTTGTTAGAATGCGTCTCATGGAAGTTACATGTTCTTCACAAGATTCAAGACTGACTTATACTTGTTGAGTACAACTTTTGGATTTCCACGCATTGTGTTTTATTATACTATATCATAAATTCACACTTCATGTATATCATATAAATTGCAAGTTTAATTTTGGATCCCCACTACTTTTTAGAATCGGAAGTGGCGTCGACGCCCTGCTTATTCTATGTGGAAAATTCCTCTACAAATTTATGTTCACTGAACCCATATGAACTACATACACAATAAGCATGCATTTTTCAAAATGAATAAATAGATAAACAAACGAAGTCCTGCACCCCACCCCATCTTCTTCCAGAGACCAAACCCTGACCCTGGATCCACCACATATACAATACAAACTACATACTGAAGGGCAGTGCCATCCTCCCAGTCTGATGTAAAGTTGTTGACTTCCAGCTCTGGTAAGCAGGAGCGGAACCAGTTCATCATGAGTTTCTTGGGAGGAGACTTGGTCTTCCTGGTGGAGATTTGGTATCTGACCACCAAGTGCCATATTAAACCCAGGATTAGCTTCAGGTTACCATTCACGATGTCTTCATTACCTTGAGAAAAATATTATTATTCCATTGACAATGACATTTAAGAAATTGAAAACAAGCTATACTACTGATGGTATTTTCAATTGCAAAGAATTCATCAGTGGCGTATCTGGGCCAGAATTAAGTGGATGCTTTTCAATATCCAAGGGGGATGCTCTGGTAGGGGTCCAATAGGGCTTTGGACCTGGAAGCTCCACGAATAAATTGCCATTCCAGAGTATTGTGACAAATTAAGAGAAAATAATAGTGCAAATTATTTTTTTTAAGTGCTATGCTTTAGCATACATGCATACATGATCGTAGCTACGCCACTGTTCATATTGACTCCTTTTCGGACTTCTGATAAGTTGGATACTAGTATTAAACTGCTTATCAAACTGTTTTGTTAATGCGTTTCATCATGTCTTGGTTTCCGAAAAGTAAGAAATATAGGACGAAGTTGTTGACCGAGGTAAATGATAACATGAATCATCAATCCCGATGTCATTGTGATGCACGAGGCTGAACACATTATTATATTAAAGGTTTTGAGAAAATGGTAAAAACTTAAGTTGTCTGTAAAAAATAAGAAAGTAAAATCCCATGATTTCCAGATTGATACAACTCGCAGTAGCTACTGTTTTTAAAATTTCATTTTGATTCTGCAAACAAAATAAAAACGCAAGGCTACAAACAAAACGTTTTGTTCAAATTATGCGCTTGCATGCATGCAAGTAAAGCTCTTTTAAAAAAATATAAAACAGCAAATCAAATTCGACATTTTTCTTCTAATAAATATTCCAATATCGCGTTTTATGCGATAAATTGATCTTTGATTTTTTTTTAAAATAACACACTTCCATTATGTAACACCACGCAACCTTCTTGCTTAATGTTCCCGTTTTCCAATGGATTTTTCTTTTCCAGAGAAAGACAAAAGAAACAGTTGTTTTTCAACTTAGGAGTGTCCTTGATATTAACAATCATTTGAATTTAAAGATCTTTTGAACGTGACTTTTTGTGCATAATTAAAAGACTTCGTTTCTGTTTCGATTTTTTATGAATTCATAGACACCAAAATTTTGCTTCAATGAGGCTTGTATATATCACATAACAAATATTTGTATATTTATATCACTTTATCTGATCTTGTGACTTAACTCCACATGATTTAAATCCATTATAGCTCATGCTTGATAACATGATAATAACGTGTTAACCTGATAAATATATCCATGTTTTAGAAAAGAATGTGTTGCATAAAGAGCACACAACTTTTTTTTATTATTTTGATTTCGATTTTCCAATGAGCGAAATTTCTTGTACCCTTTAAAGTCATAAACATAAAAATTTTCTATAATTTATCTATATACTAGTATCTTTCTTTCTTTACAGACGAGATTTCAGAAAATTGAAACTACTTACCTATGTTAACAAGCTTGACATTATCCTCTGTGATGGCCTTGCACGCCAAAGACACATTCTGGATTTTCTGGATTCTCCCTCCAGGATTCTGGCTCACTTTACCTATTTTCTTAAACTGCAGTGACTCCACCAGGGCCACGAGATTTACTCCATCACAAAGGTCCGTGGACAGATTGGTTATAGCCTTACGTCCAGCCAGAACCAGGTGCTCGTTCACCCAGTTTGTAAAGGTCCTTTGCTGGATATCTTCCCATTTGTCTTCGGAAGACACCTTGAATTTGACCGTGTCCTCTTCTTCTTCCGTCATATTTTTACCTTGTGAAGTTTTTATTTCATTTCCTTGAGATTAGGTGTGCACATTCCTACTACTGATAACAGCACAGGGTAAACAATGTGATCGATTAAATTCACACAGCTCGGGACGGCACGATCTTGACATCATTTTTAGGCAAGTTACTAGTATCTAGGGAATTTACCTTCTTTGTCCAGTCAAATGATAAAAATTACAATTCAAAAGTACTTGTTCATTCAGAAATTTGTATTTCAGATAAGGCCAGGTAGTTTGTGTTTACCATTAGTACTATGGGGGACCAACGTTTGGATTATAGCGTTTAAACTCGAATCATTTGAAGCGCCAGATGGTTACCAATCTATATAGGGGACAAAACGTAGAGGTGGCTTCGGATCAATCCACACTAAAACCTATACGAATATGGATTTACATACTTTTAAATCTATATTCAGTTTTCATACCTTTGAACTGAAGTAACACAAGTAATGATTTTTTACTTGTAGGCCAGAGATACCAACTGTAACAGGCGTAAGAACATTCCCTATTTATCAATGAAAATGAAAAAAAAGTGGGTGCCAAAGACATTTTTAAAAGTTGTCCTTCGTGTTTCGATGAAGCTGATTGCATTCTTTAGATTTAGGATCACTGATGAGGGTTAAGTACCCGAAACTTGCATGTCTGGTCCACGTTGCCAATTTATCTGTTCTTAAATGATGCTATTCAATTTGAAGACGTTCACATTATTGTCTCCGTGTGTTTGTCATATTTTCTTTTCTCGTTAGAAAGTTCTGTTTTATATATCTTTTCAAGAAATCGTAAGCCTTTTAATTGTGAATTTTGATTTCGGGTTTTGTGTTCGACTTCCAATCACTGATTCTATGCTATTTTCAAATTTGTTGGGGGTTTTTTCGCTTTTGTTCTATTTGCGTGTTTCATTTAATATATTTACTGTTTTCTGTCGAGAAATGAAAGAAGTTCGTATTTTGCATCGATGGATAAGAAATCGATGCCCTATCAATTTCCGGAAAAAATGAGGGGAAAATGATTTATCCTCTGAGAATTTCTAATCATTTCCTTAGAGTACTAGACCCTAGGGCCATGATTAATTAGAATAGGACCAATATCAAAGCTACGTCATTTCATAATTCAGCAAGCCTTAGGTCTTATGATACTACCGAAACAACTCTAAAACAAACTTTTTCGTATTGTACTTGTTACAAAATATCTTTAAGTTGCGCCTTGTCAGAGAACGATATAGTGATGCAGATTCTACTTTGTTGTAAAAGTTGTGCCATAAACACGGGTATCATCCTACATACACGTCGATAGTCACTTGTACACTTCTTTGTTCAGCTTATGACGCTCATGGGTATCCACAAACCTCAATTTACGAAAAACATGACTACATTTATTTCAGCACAAAACGTCTCTTTAAAGAAGTATGATGTATCCGTATCTCTGTAAATGATTTCAGAGGACAGGTTTTAATCCGAGATCAATGTATCTTTCAGATAAGCTTCTCGACCTATGATACATTTGTGATCAAGTCGCATCGTCTCTGAGTAAGTTTTATAGTAAATGAGGGATTTTGCCACGTAATTTGACACCCTTTGTATTCATAAGGACTTCAGAAATGTACGGGTTCAGACTTTGGGAAAGCCATATCTCTGAATAAACATGCTTTAACCACTGTAGTAGATTTTATTTTTATACATGTAGTTACAAATGCAGGAACGCACAGTCGTATACTTTGAGTTCCCAAATACGAGGCATCTCAAATCAATTTACAGGGAACAGTTGTTCGCGTTTGTTTAAATAAATTGCAAAGGTAGGTATCACTGGTGGATTGTTATAATAGTCACCAGGAAATGTTTTGTCTCTAATAAATGCTTCAAAATACTACATACCATCGTTCTTGCAATGGTTGTATCAATTTGATTTGTTGCAAAGATATATGACATATTTTCCTTGATGTTTGCTTTTGTTTATATATTTCTTATGCTTTCTTTGATTGGATGATCGAGAATCATTTAATTTCCATTATTATTTTCAAGAGACAAAGATTCTGATTGGCTTTTTTTTATACATCGAGCGACAAATTTTTTCACGGAGGTCTATTTATAACATCATTTTTAGAAACGGGGATTCCCTCAAACACGAATAAACTCGTAGCTGAAAATACAATTTGTTTATGTTTGCTTAAATTTCAAGGGTAGCATTTCTTTTTTACTTACTACAAAAAGTAATTGTGCATTTAGGATTTTCTCAAACTGGTCCTTATTCCAAAGATATAGAGATACGATCGTTCGCTGTTTGAATCATGGCGGCTACATAACTTGTTTTCGTCTTGAGAGGCAGTTGTATCACTGCGCAACCCCCGAACTTACGAAATATAGTGCGGGGATTGATTGTTATTAGATCCAAGGAAACAGTCTGTTTTCCATAAGTATAGGATATAAAATGATAGGAAATGAATCTTATATTTTTATCTAATGATGCAGGTATCACCCGAAAAATTTGACGGAAAACTTTTGCATCAAAGCGCTGATGCAGTTTTCCGTCCAAATTTTCGAGTAATACCTGCATCAACAGAAAAAATGTAAGATTCATTTCTTAATGCTATATAGTATATACAATAATTTCTAGCACACTTATAACTAACCTACGTTACACGTACGTCTTCAAATTCAAAGCGTCATTTAAGAACAGATAAATTTGCAGCATGGACCAGACATGCACGTTTCGGGTACTTTACCCTCGTCATTAAGTTATCGTAGCTAAAAGGACAAATATGAACAATGACCATATCCCAATACACAGTACAAAATCAAAAATTCAGTAAATCACAAACCAAAGGCATAAGAAATCAGAATAAAACAGGAACCAAAGCAAACAAACTAAAACCTCCACCACATGAAAAGAAGCGAACTCCCAATTAGGAGTGATACCAGGTACCCAGGATCTCCTGTTTCATGCAACACCTGTCGCTTCAATTCGGCAGATATATCATATTCGGTTACTTCCACTTCGGAAGATATAATAATAGTCTGTGATTTGATGGTTCAAATGGTCTAAGTCAGAATATCGTTCACGATTCTGGACAATGGGACATCATAGTGTATGACGAGTTTCCCGTATCGACCGTAGAACTTCAACAGTGACGATGTTGGTCGATCACAAACGCATCCCTGACTGTTCATGTGACCATCAGTGTCATAGGACAGCATTATGTCCAAATATGAATCTGAATTATTTGTCTCTGTAATTTCTTTGACTTCAAACTCCGACGGATAGATTCTGCTAAGGTAGTCCGCGAATTTTGGATTATTGATGGACAACACATAGTCTATATATCTGTAAGCGAAGTTAAAGTCAGAAGGTAAGTTAGTATCTTTTCCCTTCAGAGACCAAAGATTGGATGAATTCAGCTTTGTACGAGTAAAGAAAAATGTCGGCAAGACGTGGGGCACAATTGGTCCCCATTGGAATTCCGACAATTTGTTGGAAGACCTTTCCTCCAAACACAACAAAAATGTTGTCGATCAGGAACTTAAATATCAGAATAATATCTGTTTCAGTGAACTTATTTTCAGAATCGGACTTTTTTTTTTACAAAGTACGTGTTGTCATCCTTAGCAACAAAAAAATTGTATTTGCAATTGCCGTTCTTGCTTTTGAACGCATTGCTTATAATTTTTGAGTCTTTCTTTCAATTTAGAATGTGGAAAAATCGAAAAATGTCGAAAAATCAAAGGCTTTGAACAAATGGACTCTACTAAAATGAGTGGGTTTCAGATGTTCTAAAAGTTCCTTCGAATGCTTTAAAATCCACATCTGGTTAATACCGCTCCGAGAATATACTGACGGACTACATTTTTGAAGTCCAGATTTGATTTCAGATAAAACTTTTGTGAGTAAGATTGATACAGATTTGGTAGAACATTTTGAGGAACCTGCAATGAAACGTTGTTTGTACGGTCAAAAGTTACTTTTATTTTACTATTATTAGAGATGCCATCCTTTCTTTTATTGTAGGGAATTTCCGATTATTGACAAAAAGTATAGGAAAACTCAAAAACATATTAAAATGCAGATAGTTTATGCAAATATATTTACATTACGAGTAGAATCCCTTTGGATTTGTTGTGCAACTCGTTGTCCCCTACAGCTGTTCTTTGATGAAGATGTTATCTCTGACGTTTGGTTTTTTAGCTCACCTGAGCCGAAGGCTCAAGTGAGCTATTGTCATAGTGCGTCGTCCGTCGTCCGTCCGTTCGTCGTCCGGCGTCCGTCCGGCGTAAACTTTCAATTTTTGACTTCTCCGAAACCACTGAACAGATTCTGACGAAACTTGACAGAAAGCAAGAACTCAACGTCCTCTAACAAGTTTGTGTTTTTTGTGCCGATCGGTCAACAAATATGGCCGCCAAGGGCTCTGATTGGCTGACACATTTTCGACATCTCCTCTGCAACCACTTCACAGAATTTCATGAAACTTCACAGGAAGGAAGTACTAAAGGTCCTCTACCAAGTTTGTGTTTTTTGTGCCGATCGGTCATCAAATATGGCCGCCGAGGGCTCTGATTGGCTGACACATTTTCGACATCTCCTCTGCAACCGCTGCACAGAATTTCATGAAACTTTACAGGAAGGAAGTACTCAAGGTCCTCTACCAAGTTTGTGTTTTTTGTGCCGTTCGGTCAACAAATATGGCCGCCGAGGGCTCTGATTGGCTGACACATTTTCGACATCTCCTCTGCAACCGCTGCACAGAATTTCATGAAACTTTACAGGAAGGAAGTACTCAAGTTCCTCTACCAAGTTTGTGTTTTTTGTGCCGATCGGTCAACAAATATGGCCGCCGAGGGCTCTGATTGGCTGACACATTTCGACATCTCCTCTGCAACTGCTTCACAGAATTTCATGAAACTTCACAGGAAGGAAGTACTCAAGGTCCTCTACCAAGTTTGTGTTTTTCTGGCCGATCGGTCAACAAATATGGCCGCCGAGGGCTCTGATTGGCTGACACATTTTGAACATCTCCTCTGCAACCCCTGCACAGAATGTTATGAAACTTCACAGGAAGGAAGTACTCAAGGTCCTCTACTTAGTTTGTGTTTTTCGTGCTGATTGGTCAACAAATATGGCCGCCAAGGGCTCTGATTGGCTGACACATTTTCGACACCTCCTCTGCTACCGCTGCACAGAATTTCATGAAACATTACAGGAAGGAAGTACTCAAGGTCCTCTACCAAAGGGGTAGGGCCACGAAGCCCGATATTGGCCCTAGTTTTGAACATTGTACTTCCTATAATTTTTAACTGTTATTTGACATTTTGAAACGTTCTCTACTGAATCACGAATTTATCTTTTGTAAACATTGCGTTTATCAATACCTTTAAGCCCTTTGAAAACACCAAAATAGGTCATATTCCGCGAAATTGATGCAAAAACTGCATATTTCTATTAAATTAGCAATGGCCGCATGCATTAACTAAGACGGAAAATTTAAATGTGAAAGGTAATCATTATATCCTTTTGTCATAAACGTTTTGTCTCAGTTAACGCATGCGGCCACATTGAATTCTTCAATAAAAGACAAAATTCCCGGCAATTTTCGCCATATTTTGTCAATAACGTCAAAATGACGTCACTTCATGACGTCATTACAGATAAATGGCACTTTGTTTGGTGATATTTTTCTTTTCATGAAAAGCGGTATACATTCGTGTATTTTCATGAGAGATATCAAGTATTTCTCATGAAATTTATTTCGAGGGCCGATTTAGGAGTCTCGTGGCCCTACCCCTTTGTGTTTTTCGTGCCGATCGGTCAACAAATATGGCTGCCAAGGGCTCTGATTGGCTGATACATTTTCGACATCTCCTCTGCAACCGCTGCACAGAATTTCATGAAACTTTACAGGAAGGACGTACTCAAGGTCCTCTACCAAGTGTGTGTATTTGGTGCCGTTCGTTCAACAAATATGGCCGCCAAGGGCTATGATTTTCCGACACATTTTCGACATCTCCTCTGCAACCACTGCACAGAATTTCATGAAACTTTACAGGAAGGAAGTACTCAAGGTCTTCTACCAAGTGTGTGTTTTTTGTGCCGATTGTTCAACAAATATGGCTGTCGAGGGCTCTGATTGGCTGACACATTTTCGACATCTCCTCTGCTACTGCTGCACAGAATTTTTATGAAACTTCACAGGAAGGAAGTATTCAAGGTCCTCCAACAAGTTTATGTTTTTTGTGCTGATTGGTCAACAAATGTGGCCGCCGAGGGCTCTGATTGGCTAACACATTTTCAACATCTTCTCTGCAAAAAAACGCTGCACAGAATTTCATGAAACATTACAGGAAGGAAGTACTCAAGGTCCTCTACCAAGATTGTGTAGTTTGTGCTTATCGGTCAACAAATATGGCCGCCGAGGACTCTGATTGGCTGACACATTTTCGAAATCTCCTCTGCAACTATTGCACAGAATTTCACGAAACCTTGCAGCAAGCAAGTACTCAAGGTCCTCTGCAAAGTTTGTGTTTTTCTTGTCGATAGGTCAACAAATATGGCTGTTGAGGGCTTTGATCTGTAGAAGTATTTTTGTGACTTTTAACCCTTTATCTGCAACTCAGGTGAGCGATGTGGCCCCCTTGGGCCTCTTGTTTTTAGCGTCCCGCAGGTGTGTTCCCCTCAATTTATAATTATTCATTTGTAAAAATTTGTAAAAATTTTATCATTAGGATCATGGAGTGGTATTCAAACTAATTTTGGTTACAAATTATAACGTCATCTTTCTGATTTGAAAAAGGGATAACTGGTAAACAATAAGACATACGCTTGACGATATCACACATTAGATACTCATAAGTCTACATTTGAGTCTCTGTTAATTTTAATGATAAATTATTAATTTTATTAATGAATGTATAACTTTTTTATGTTTCTGTTTGTATAGTTCTGGACAATTGCTTTCCGAGAATCGCTTCAACGACAGCGATGCTGCACAAACTCATTTAGATAAGCAGCAGTTATGGATATTACGTAGAATTCTTTTGTATTCGTGCTTTTCCACTTGATAAAGGCCGAGTGGCCGAAAATTTGTGGATATAGAGTGTTCATTGTTGTTTATTATATTAAACTTTCCTACGGAGGACACTACTTCATCATTTAGAAAAGATTCATAAAATGTCTGAATGTTATCTGATGGTAAAACCTGCATCCATCATGATTGAGGCACCGGTAATGTTATCCGCAGCAGGACTGCATAAGAACCCAACCATCTCGGCTACCTACGAAGAAAGATGCATCGACAATTTTATCACTTGCAAAGAGCAAGATCTATAGTTTCCCCGTCCATTTTAATCCTATATCCTAAAAACTAGATGGAACCATAAGTTTATTTCATTTTCAAATACAATGCTTCTATCTCACGCAAAATGAATGTTTTACCCAAAGGACTTGAAATTGTCTCCTACTGAAATAAGTAAATCGATACTCATATTCGCTTATAGAGAAAAGGATAAACTAAGGTCACTTTGTTTCAGCTTCTCTTCTATCCATTTCCATAAAAAGAAATATGAATTTTCGGAATTCCAATGGGGACCAATTGTGCCCCACTCCTTGCCGACATTTTCCTTTACTCGTACGAAGCTGAATTCATTCAATCTTTGGTCTCTGAAGGGAAAAGATACTTAGCTTCTGACTTCAACTTCACTTACAGATACATAGACGATGTGTTGTCAATCAATAATCCAAAATTCGCGGATTACACGAGCAGTATCTATCCTTCGGAGCTTGAAGTCAAAGAAACTACAGAGACAAATAATTCAGCATCTATTTGGACATAATGTTGTCCTACGACACTGATGGTCAAATGAACACATCACTCTATGACAAACGTGACGACTTTAATTTCAGCATTACAAACTTTCCTTTTCTGAGTAGCAACATCCCGTCATCACCTGCTTATGGCGTGTTCATATCTCAGTTGATACGCTATGCCAGAGCAAGTACCAAATATACGGATTTTGTTCTGAGAGCTAGGCGTCTTTCAGTTAAGCTTTTAAGTCAGGGATATGTTTGTGACCGACTAATATCGTCACTGAGGAAGTTCTACTGTCGATATGGGGAACTCGTCATACACTATGATGTCCCACTCTCCAGAATGGTGGATGGTATTCTGTCATAGACCATTTGAACCATCCAACCAAAGATTGTACTCTATGTCTTCCGAAATGGAAGTAACCGGATGTGACAGTTCTACCGAATTGAAGCGGCGGGTGTTGCATGCAAGCAGGAGATGCTTACTCTTCCTGGGCACCTGGTCTCACTCCCACATCGGGAGTTCGCTTCTTTTCATGTGGTGGAGGTTTTTGTTTATTTGCTTTGGGTCCTGTTTTATACTGATTTTGTATGCCTTTGGTTTCTGATTTTCTGAATTATCGATTTTGTGCTGTATACAGGGATATGGTCATTATCCATATTTGTCATGGACCGTCAATTCCTGTAAGAAGTCTCAATACCCCGGGGACATATTGCTTACTAACTGTCATGACACTCCGTTTGTCTTGAAATTTAAAGATAAATGCAAATTTTATAGAAATACTGCGAACTTCAGAGCGAACAATTTGTATAAAGGGGATGTATACAGATAGATAATATAGTGACCAACGACTGACATCATTTAATTTAATTAGAAAAGACTGCTTTTGGCTTTCCTATCTTACAAAGTATTATTTCATAAGGTATGTACGGATATTGGGTGACCCGTTTGGAAGAGAATTCGAGTCCCTTAAATCTTACCTCACTTATTTCAATTGGTTTCCCTGTGGGGTGTCTGCTGAAGAACAATTTCTGAAAGATAATATAAAGACAATATATAGATAATATAAAGACAATATATAGATAATATAACGACAATATAAAGATAATATAAAAACAATATAAAGATAATATAAAGACAATATAAAGATAATATATAGGGCATATAGCTTTATCATAGAGGCAATCTTACATTTCTCCACAATTGTTTAGAAAAAAGGAGGGGGTGTCCAACAGGGCAGAGTTCTGTTTGAAACACAATCTATGGAATCAATATTCTAAAACCTATATACTTCATCAAACTGACTGAACAATTTCTTATAACTAATATCATCATACCTCGGCCTCCTCGAAAGTCAATCCTTTCTCTTTTCCCACTGTTTCTATCTGATCTTTGATTACTGTTTGAAATTTAAAACAATTATATGAATTAGGCAAGATTCATTTTTCTCCTTTCTTTATTTTTTTGAAAGTTTAATTTTTTGCATAATCGGTCTATGTTCGATATTGTTTTATTTTAAAACCATCATAACATAAACATGCACTGATCAAAATCCACACTAAGATTTCCTGCGAAAAAAAACTTAGTTTATGTTCTTCTTCCTTTTCAATAGTTTCATCTTCATACATGAATAGCACATAGAATTAACTTACATGGTGTTTTAACAAATGCAGGACATATGGCATTGCAAGTTATTCCATATGGGGCTGCTTCCAAGGCGACACCCTGTGTGTTGAATACATTACAATGAAAACATTAATTTGTAATTGATAATGAACATTCATACAATTATTTATTTATTTCACCATGTGTGCTGACAACATGTGATGTCTGATATCAGTTGTACTCTAGGTCAAAATGCAAGAAATCTAAAGTATGAGTCAAATTTCAAAAGTTATCTAGAACCACAAGAGGACAGAGTTATGAGTGATAGATATATCATGTTTTTCAGAATAACTTTTTTACAGAAAATTCAAAGTAGACATTTTGATTCAGTTAAAAAACAATGATAATCTTGTTCAAGGAGTTGCTTTTGGTCTAAATTTACCAGCAGTCCTATAATCTATCTAAGTACTATTTTGTTTTCCATTCTTTTAAATTCATTTCGAAAGTTTGCCCACAAGAAGAAATGTTTCTAATTTAGCTATACTTTGTAACTGCTTACCCTCGTCAGGCCAAGGACAGCAGATTTAGAGGCGCTATACGGAGCCTTACCCTCCTGGCTTATAGTTCCCATCATGGAGGATATGTTCACGATTCTTCCCCAGCCTTCAATAGAAATAGAGTATTCCTTCAAGAAAAGGTATATAACACAGAAGCTTATGTCTTACGACAAGCTTTCAGCAACATTTTATGTAACTTATTTTTGTTTCAATTTCTGTAATTCCAGCCATGGTTTTTCCATTTGTTGAAGGTGTTGCATATCTCGTATCTCGTAATCCAAATGTTTGCTAAAGGTTGTTTTGTATGATATCCATTGTTTGTTTCATCCTGTGGGTGTGTTCCGCTGTAGTCAGTGCAGATTGGTCTTGCTGGAGATCCCTTCCATATCCTTTTGAAATGCAAAACATTTTGTGTAAAAAATAAACTACCTTTACAAGTGAAAATATGGAATGCGTCTAAACATAGCATTATGTCTATAACCAGTCTATTTCATGATAAAGTCTACAGGCTAATGGTTGTCTTACTGGATTTTTTTAGAAAACAAAAAGAAAACTAGGACAAGTTAAGTTTAAAATTCTCACTTTGGAAAATAAAAATGTTCTACTTTGTTTAGTAAACTAGATAGGTCTTGTAGTATTGATTTCATTTGGAAGTGAAATTAGACAACATAAGATCGACTGCAAAGGGTTTGAATTAGAGCCAAATGCTTTACATTTTATAAAGGAAATGTTATGATATGACAGACAAGAAAATTAATTTCAAGCTTTTTCTAAGGTATAGCATTTTTCAATTTGTTGTCCAATAGAAAAGAAGCTCAAAGCGAGTGGATGATGTATAGACCTTACAGCGGAGTAAATCCCATTGTTTCAGACGTTATTGTATAAGGAAGTGTGTTAGTATTCTTACTATTTGTAAATTTGCTTATCATTCCAGTAACATAAAGAAATTATAAAGCTCAAATAAGATATTCTATTTGAACCAAACCATGACAAGATTTCAATTTATACAATTTATGTACTTTGGATATTCCAAACAATGTTATGATATAAGTCAAATGAAGAGCAACATTGAATGAGTGCAGAAGGGTATTGAGGTAGGAGAAACCACTTATTTGGACAAAGATTATTAAGGAGTATGCAGTATGCAGCTTGGCAGCATCTTAAATCATATTTGAAGAACATTTCATTATAGAAAGTCAGATCCTTGGAAAAATGCAGATTTTTGCCCAGTGTCATACCACGTCCAATATCCTTCTGGTGACTTCGAGATGACCCATAGTTAAGAAGAAGATTGATCAAGATTTACCATGGTAGTTTAATAAACCTTTCATCATACTTATTGTATTTATTAATCAAGTCTACATAGAAATAATCCTATTCAATTTCTTATGACTTATATCCTTTCCAAGATATTTACCTCGTGCTATTGATACATTTGTATGTATATGTACTCTGTTGATGGATGATTGGATTTCTCAAAGCTAATCAGATTAATCAAGAATTCTGTCCTACTCATTAACAATATCATTAAGTTGCTTTGAAATAAAATAGATACCTTTGCAAAACACAAAAGTACATGTAGTAAAATGAAAATAATGCTATGTACTACATTGTACTGCCTACCTTTCTGTTTCATACTTGGAATGAAATGTTTTATGAGATAAAAAGGAGCAGATACTGTAATAGACATCATGTCCTCCCACTTATCTTCGGGATATTCATCTATGTTACACACATGTTGGATGCCTAAAAATCAAACATATAAGATAGCAGAAATGCTGTTTATAAATTAATTAGAAATGAAACCATATTTTCATTCAGAATTTGAATAAACTCCTGATTTTGTATACCCATGAATATCAACACATTTCCATATCAGTTGGACTAGAGATCTTCAAATTAGAACAGGAAGTAGCTCAAAGTAAAAAGCAAAATATATGCTAAATGTGTTTGAGGTTTAAAATCTTACACAATTAAAGCTTCTACATCTTTTCTATGGTAAGAGAGAAGTGTTCTTTATTTTTGTATTTTGTTGTTTGCTCTTATATTAGTTTTAGTTTTGTCTTTTTGCTTTTTCGATTCCTTGCCTTTTATCTTTCATACTTTCTCACCTGCATTGTTGACGATGATATCTATTCCCTGTTGGTGAAGTGCCGATACTTCATGACAGAGCTTCTTTGTTAAGAATTTGGTCCTCAAGTTAGATGACAAAACATGTGCACGCTGATTTTGACTACCAGTAAACAAAAGTGTTCAAAATCATGGCAAGAGCATAATGATTATATCAAGAGAATAATAAGGAAGTGTTATCAATGGTAAGGTTATAATACTGTAAGCATTCAAAAGTCTCAAATTTTCTCAGATTTTTCTTTTACTGTTTTTTTTTTTTTAATCATATAAGATTTGAAATTTCTTTTTTGTGAGAACAAGAAAATGGGCATGTATAAACCTATTGAATTCTTGAGTGAGTGTGTCTATAAGTTTTGGTTCATCTAATCCCGTCAGTATTACCGTACAGTTTTGTTTTGCCAAATGTCGAGCTATGCCTAAGCCTATCCCGCTTGTCGAGCCGGTTACTAATGCTATTTTCCCAATTAGAGACATTCTGTAAGGATAAAATAAAAATCTCAGCTACTTCATTCATACTCATAGAATAAATTATGTCTCATAATTACATCATTTTGAACAACAGGAGACAGAAAAGTGATCATAAGACGACATTACAAATACTACTTATAAACCAACTGGACCAATTTGGCAATCGGTACGAAGTAAGAATGAGCATCTTTCACGTTAGTAGCAAATTTTGTGGTGATCTTGCGCACAACTCTCCAACTTGTCCGATTAATCAGTCACCTCGAAGAATGCACTATGATTGTGTATAATAGCGAGCGGAGCTCGCGCTTACGGTAACGCGGATACACTTACTTTATTGAGAAAATATGCTGAATGAGAATGACATACTACGATGCTTTCAAAACTTTCGCCCCGTCGCTGCGGAGAAGACTGTTGCATATTGCATTTTACATCTTGTTTCGACATTCAATTTGACTTATATCCTTTACTCCATTTTTGTTCATAAGTTAAATTTATTGACATAATTTTTGGTACAGTAGTTTATGAAAAAGCATTAACAACGGGTCGTTACTGCGGTATGTAAAAGCCGCCTTCTTCGTCAAATTTGTCACGTGATTCTAAACAACACGTTTCACTCCGATTGCTTTTCTCGTCCCGGGTAGTTTCGTACTATAAGAAGTCGGAATAGGTTTTGTTTCTTTTGGTCGATATGCAAAAAGTAATGTATTTTGATTTAACCATTATTCTTACAAAATTAAAATGGCATGAAATAAAAAATTTAAATGTAGTAAATATATTTACTTAGGTCGATTCCATTTTTAGCCTGATCTGTTTATGAGTCCTTGGTCTGACCAGGTCAATCAAAAAAAAAAAAAAAAAGATGACTTCTAGCAGAGCACTGTATACTGAGTTCTTTGAAACTAGATCTTTGATATATAAGTTTTCAAAATTAGACACATTTTTTTTTGCTCGTAGTTATCTGTAAATCAGACTGGACCCCCCCCCCTATTTTATCTGCCGGTCTAGGACAAAAGATCCTTAATTTCTGTTTATACTTCACCTACCGGCTACCCCTTTTTGGCAGTCATTCAACACAAAGTATTAGATATGATAAACCGTCATAGTTTACGATGCGATTAAATACTGCAAAAAAGAAAGATGTTTTTTTAAGTTTTAATCATATTTTATTCCCCGCTCCCCCTTATAATTTCCCACTCGCCCTACCTACCTTTTTTGGCAGTTATCCTACCCAAGTTTTACTAATCGTATAACATAAGTGTAAAATGCGAGAAAATATAAAAGAACGATTTTTTGGTTTTAATCATATTTTATTTTCTCTCTGCTCGCACAATAAGGCTTTGTCTTGACTCATATTACTGTAAGATTATGACATATGACATTGAAAAAAACCATTTACGAACGGTATGTGTTATTACTGCTTTATGTTTTATCGGTATTATACCAATCAAGTCAATTTGGAAATCAATAAAAATTATGTTGATATCCTGAGAATATATGATCTTTTATAATATCTCTGGAGAAATTCTTTTATTTACCTCGCCACAGAGTGCAAGTGGGGAATTCAGAAACTACACATACGAAGTTAGATAGGTGAACGTTTTATCCTGGCGACTGCGGAATTTCAAATGTATATACGTTCGAATGTGCAGTCATTAACAAAGTTTTCATTTTCATGTAATGCAAAGAGAACCTTTCAAATATTATGCTACCGATTCTATTGAGAAGGATGTTGCACTCTCTTTTTTTACCTTGGAAAATCACCTGTAGAAATCTTCGTATACTTTTTGCACTTTAAACATAACTTACCTGTGATTTTTTCAGTACTTCTATTAAGGTACCGATTTCCCTCTATCGCACCTCAAACTTCTAAATGGATTTTATATAGCAAACGGCGTTTGAATGGCAAAAATGCAAAATGAATGCATAATTAAACATATCTCCAAAGTATATCTCTGTATCTAGTAGAAAACAACTTTCTTTGCACAAAACCGAAAAGCACGAATATTCATTACATTATTTTCCACTTGAAAATTTACAGGACAAGTGTAAAAAAGTTCACATGAACTAGAGGGCACAGATAGTATGACACAAATAAAATTCAAGTATTCGTATACAATGATAAACACAGGTAGCACTGTCAGTCTAGCTGTAAAAAAAAAAACCTTATTTTTTAAGTTGTGCTGAATTTAGCCGCAGAAACGACCAACGACACTTGGCTATTTGGTTGGTAGGACTGTGTTGGCCGCAGTTCCAACAATGTTAAAATCAAATTCATTATATGGCCGGCACGAATCGGCAAGTTTTCCAGAGGATTGCTGACTATGTCTGACTCTAATTCCTCAAAACTAAACGATCGGCAATCATATTTTACCTTTTTAAGCACGGTCCATTTGATATTCCGGGGGGGGGGAGGGTTGGGTTTTTGCCGGAGCAAGATTATTTTTTTCGCCACGTACCGGAGCAAAATTATTTTTTCTTGCACAGTTGGAGCAAGGGATTTTTTCAAACATTTAATGATGTGCAATATATAAAGATTAGAATGTTTATGTTTTATCAATAGAAATTCTTTATTTTACTCAAAAATCTAAAATATTAGTTGTAAGTTTACACTCATGCGTCAGGTCCAACACGTGACACCTCGATCCATATGTATGGACGTTGTTACGTGTTTGTCCTGACGCATGAGTGTAAACTTACAAAAAAAAATTAATTTCATGAAAATGAGAGACAAAATGGAATCATTGCACTGTAAACCCGGTGTTATATAGTAGTTCCCCCCCCCCCTCTCTAGCCATCTCCCCCCCCCCCCCCCCTTCCCCCGTTAAAATGGCTGTATAGTGGCCTCTCATCCGGAAAATCTGCTGTATAGTAGTTTTTCCCCTGCTATATTGTAGACTTTCTCCCATGTTATAGCAGATTTTCCCCCGGGAGGAAACTGCTACATGTATACAGCCATTTTACCCCCTTCGAATAAATTCCGGAATTTCATTAAAAAGCAAAAATCATCCAATTCCAAACACAGCATACCTAGGATGAAGATTTCAAATAAGATACTGGCTTTGATCAAACATTGATATTGACCTTAAAATTTGACATTGTCCTTGTAAAATGTTATTTTTATCAAATACATGTATCATATTTGCTTGGATAAAGAAAATAATGAGTTGACTTCAAGATATCAAGTATTTTAAGTATTGACCTTGACATAGACATTTGACCTTGAAGATACAATTTTGAATTTGACTATATCGTAGTAATGTACATATAATGTATCAAATATTCCGTATAAGGTAGCTCGTACATCTGGTAGTAAGAGCTTATATATTCTCCCTATGATAACTTTTTTTTAATTTTCGTGCTTATCATCTTTGGACCTTTTATAAAAACTTTTCAAATAAACTCTGGATTGTAGGGTTATCTTTACCGTCTTTAAATTCGAATGACCCAAACTTTTAACATTACACCCCAAGGAAAAAAATTAAAAATCACATTTTTTACATTGTATAAACATTTCTTAACCAAAAATATATTTAGTTTAACTTGTATTTATTCAAAGAAAATTACAATACATTAATATTTAAATAGGATTTGGAAACAAGTAAATATACTTATATTAATCCATTTCCTTTCATTTGAAAATATATTTGAAACCTGTATTAGCTTAACCCAATGTGCAATAATATTAAAAGAAAGTATGGGGTATCCATACATAATTTTCCCCGATTTTGGACCAGAAGTACAATATACTTGGCGATATATCTAGGCAAGTTGACCTGATTTCAGATATTACCCTGATTAGATTTGACCTATTGTATTACACTTTTTTTGTACCAAAACTTTATGAAATATTACATTGACATAAAAACCTAACAAAACAAGAGGCCCAAGGGGGGCACATCGCTCACATGAGTTGCAAACAAAAGAATGGTAGTGGACAATTCGGTGGAGGCCCTGGAATACTTGTTTCCTTTAACGTTTCGTGAAATTATGAGCATCAGTTTTGGAGATGACAAAAATGTATCAGCCAATCAGAGCCATCCGCGGCCATATTTGTTGACCGATCGGCACGAAAAACACAAACTTTTATTATTTTTTTCATTTTCTAAAAACACCACAGACATGTAAACAATACATAGACAAGGAGATTTTTGTATATATATACAGAACATTGAATAGTATGTTAGCAGACCTATGGTCCTAGCAAGGCTTGAACCAGCAATCGTCATATCCGCTTGACCACAGCGCCAACAAAACACAAACTTGGTAGAGGACCTTGAATACATGAAATATAGTACAGCGGTCAAAAAGGAGAAGTCAAAAAGGCGTCAGCCAATCAGAACCCACGGCGGCTACATTTGTTGACCGATCAGTACAAAAACACAAACTTGGTAAAGGACCTTGAGTACCTGCTTCCTGTAAGGTTTTGCGAAATTCTGTGCAGCGGTTGCAGAGGAGAAGTCGAAAATGCGTCAACCAATCTGAGCCCTCGGCGGACGTATTTGTTGATCGATCAGCACAAAAAACACAAACTTGGTAGAGGACCCTGAGTACTTGCTTCCTGTAAGGTTTCATGAAATTCTGTGCAGCGTTTGCAGAGAAGTCGAAAATGTAACAAGTTTACGCAGGACGGCAGACGAACGGACGACGGACGGCGCGCTATGACTATAGCTCACATGAGCTACACTCAGGTGAGCTGAAAACACAAACAATCGAATACACAAATTTGCGGCCCTATGGCCTTTATCAAGGTTAAAAAAGGACAATGTATAATAAGACTAGGTAAAATCCATCTTTCTAGCGTTCATTGCAAAATCAAAATGAATATGAATATTTTTGTTCTCGTATATGTATACGGTGACAAGAAATAAAACATATGTCTAGAAGTGTTCACCCTGGTTAACCCAAGCTCTTAAATGATGCTATTGAATTTGAAGACGTTTGATATGAAATCTCTTCTGAAAATTTACTAGTATATCATGAAATTCTTAATGTCAACGTTTTGCATGGTGAAAACGGATAAAGTCAAATATGGCAGTTAAAATTTAACATATGAGAAATAACAGTATTTTTTTCATATGAAAAATATTTTGGCTTAAAGTACCATTAATGAATGTTCATTATCAAACTAAAGTTTCTTTGCAGCCTTGGTCCAAGATTCGTTTTTGTTTTCTTAAGTGGGTGAGTGAAAGTCAAACATAAAATCTAAATCAGAATTCATATATCACAATCACTTTGGCATATGCAAAATCCAACAAAACGCTAAAACACTCTGTAACGCAGCAAAAGTGAATCTCCAATGGAGATGAGATCAGGTTGTCGGGAAGAGTAACCATCTCCTGCTGTTTGCAAACAACATCAACTATCCATCCAAAAAAGATGAAATCCGTGACTGATTGAATTCGCTGGTGGTTAATATTTTATTTTTGGATGGATATTACATCTATCAACATTGTGGACAAAGAGATATTATTGTGTTTTATATTTTATTATTTCCTACACGGAATTTTTGTAGTGGTAAAACCCGTCGTTGTTAAAAGAACCCCTGGTTGAGAAGCTCCTAGGTAGGTCGTCTTACACTGAATACGACTTAGTCTTAGTCTTAGTTTACTTCAAATAAAGGAGGGGATCTCCAACAGCACGAGGTTGCAGCACCCACAGCAAAACCCCAAAACACCAAATGCAAAAACACAGAGCAGACAAGCACAGGAAGAGACGCAAAGGGGACAAGGAACGTCAACGCACAACACAGAAAAAAAGACCGCAAAATGCAATATGTTCAACCAATGAAATTCCCTGAGATTAAACTATTGAAAGGAACGTGCTTGTATTTCGCATGAAATATAAAGAAACATGCCACAATGGCTGTTCCAACCTGCAAACTGGACCCGTGGTGTTTGTTAACGTCACCTTGTTACCTAGAAAATGCGATTTCAGATAACAAAAATGAGACAGACAACTGTGGTGCATATATATAGAATAAATGTCATAATTTGTGTTTTGTTACGGGTATGCAACATACAACGCGCATTACATGTACGATAAATGCACTTGCTGTGTGTTGCATACCCGTAAGAAAACTCAAATTAAGACACTTGTACTCTGTCTGAATCACAATGGGCAAAGTTGCTTTGAACCATTGGAAGATTCGTTGTCTCCTTTGACATCAATTGTAGCATTTAGGAACCATTATTGTCAAAAGATCACGTGAAATCTAAATATGAAACAGAGATCATGCTTATACATTGTCCGTCGTGTTATTATTCTTGTATCAATATAACAAAACACAAATCAGGATGTACATTTGTTTCTTCTAAATCCTTATAAAGAATATGTACGAAATGTTATTCAATAAAAAATAATGGACATTGTAAAGATAAGTAACAAGCAATGAATTTTATGAAAATGAGCAACAAGTTAGTATCATTGCACTGTAAAGCCGGCGTCTATAAGTAATGGTGACCCTGTTATACTCTTCGTTTCAGGGTTACACAGGAAAGTAACAAAATCTGCAATCTGGAAAATACAAAACGAATAAGTCAACTATTTGTACAAAATATCTATATGTTTATGAGGCTGACATCTGGGAGGGTTCAAGTAAGTTATTGAAATACTGAATTTTCGTTCCTATTCGTCTTTCAATCTTAATCGCTCGTTTCTTTGTATGTTTAAACTTCTTACACTTCGAATTTCGTATTTTTCTTTTGTACGAGTTAAGTATAAATCAATACAACATTGTTCTTTACATTGTCCAGACAATAAATATAATTGTGTCCTCTTTTAAAACTTGATGGATAGAGACTTGAACATGATCATTAAAAGAAAAGAAATTCAAAAGATCGGATATCATCATATTGCGTTCGTATTTATGAAGCTATGAATATGTCATAGATAGGTAAATGATATTACAGATACAAAAATATCGTATTTTATAATGTTGAAAAAATCTTTGGTTAACACGTATTCAAATGTCACGTGGTTGAGGTTTTCTTTGTTTGCTTCGGTTCCTGTTTTATCCTGATTTTGTATGCCTTCGGTTTATGATTTTCTGAATTATCGATTTTGTACTATGTATAGGGATATGGTCATTATCCATATTTGTCATAAGTATCAAACCGAAGAATGAATAATTATTATCAAATATTCACAGAGTAAAATTTCAAGGTGTGTTCCGCTGTAAAAAAAATCATTTCAGTTGCGCCAACTACAACAGAATGTGCCTCTTTAAAAACATTTAAGCAATATTACGGAAGTTTTCCAACTCTTAACCTTCTTGAAGAAAATTTCAAACCAATTTTAATGCACCAGACATGTGTTTCGGATAGTAAATCCTCATCTGTGGTACTTATGAAATGCCCAGGTGATTTTCAAACACAGCCAAATGTATTTCAGTAGCGTCCTCCAGTAGTTTTATTTTTTATTTGAATTTAAATTTGTGTAATTCACTTTGCAAAGAGTGCGCGGCTCCAAATTTCCTGCAGGGTCGATTCAGTAGCACAGTTAAATAAAAGGTGTAGCAAAAATAGCATTGGAGAGATGGTGCTAGGATGTTTACTTCCTTCGATTTAATGATATGTTTGGATGAAATGACAAGTTTCCGAAAGAGAAAAAATATATGATGTCAAATTGATAACTTGGAGATGTTTCAAATTTGGGTTAGGGTTAGGGTTAGGGTTAGTGGCCTTTACTGTTGCGATGATAACCATGTGTTGCTTTTAAAAAGTGGTATTCACACTATATTAAGCCAAATATTGCGAGTTCATTTGACTCCTAGAATCATGCTTTGTCGTCTTTTCTATTTTTGTAAATGCCATATGTCATGTGGTCTTGTCGATCATAATATAGTTCATAATTTTTTTTCTAGATCGGTTTCATGTTCGTGGTTGTGTGTACATTACTTATTGGTATTGTCATGTGGTCTTGCTTCCAGATCAACATAAACTAAAAAGTAAATTAAAAAACTTACTTCTTGGATCTCAACTGGTGTCTTTGTCGGCAGCTTTGCGAAAAACCTTTTCTAGAAGTTAAAGAAGTAAAACATTTTTTTCAATCAATAGTGGTAGGGAAATCTTTTTGTTTGTCAGGTTTTCTATTTTCTGACGGATTTAACAATATTTTTCACTTTTTAAATCATAGTTGGCAATTCAGACTTTTTTCCGTTTTCTTTACAAAGTCGCAAATTAGTGTTTCTCTAAAGGATGTCATAAGACATGTTATCGGGTTACGTTTCTGACTGATTGATGTTTTCTTTGATAAAAAGAGGGAAAGGGGATGCAAAAGAGACAGTCTCATTTTAAACAAGTACTTGCTTGAATAACAAAATGGTAACGAGCTATCCATTTTTTGTAAACCAATGGACTGAACGGAGAGCAATCAACTGGTGACATGTACAAACACAGCATCCGCCCTGTCGAAATTTGAGACTAATTTGTCAATCGGATGATATTTCTTTATATCACATTTTCTTCTTAACAAGTAAACTTATAGATTTTATTAAAACCATTTACCTCGGCTTCTTCAAATGATAAATCTTCTTCTTTCTGGAAGGCCTTGATTTGTACTTTTACAACTAAAACAAGAATGCGAGTAGGTGAAAATCTTAACTTTTTACGCTTTAAAATAATAATGCTTAGACTTCATCTGCAATCTCAGAAACAAAAGAAAAGAATATTGCCCACACCATTTTGAAATTCCAAGCTTGTACTTACTATCTGTGTATACAAACGCTGGACAAACAGCATTGCATGTTATACCAAACGGTGCAGTCTCTAGAGCTACTCCCTGAAAAGAAAAACATACAAATAAATTACTAAATAAAAAAGTACAAACGTATATAATTATGTTGTCAAAGTGCATGTAACATTGAAATAAATCAAAAGATCAAGACCTCTGTCAAAAATTATTTTGACTTGTAGCGGCAATACAAGTCTAAAAATCATATTGTAAGTAGGTATGTATCTCCAAATGCTATATAAATTAACATAATCATAATATCATACATGATATATAAATAAGTGGAAATAAGTGGGAGGTTTGTATGTACGCAATCGGCATAACAACAACATTCGGTTTTAAATAGCGAATGACCGTCCAAAGTCTGTTCCGGATACATATTGCTCTCCCTCAATCTATGTTTTGTCATTCATGTTTCTTTTTTTGTGTCTGTGCGTCTGCCTTGTTTATAGGTCTATTTGATATAAGTGTTATTGTGTTTCTCTTTATCTTAGTTATTGATTGTTGGAGTTTTTTGTCTGTTGTTCATTGTTTGTTACAAACCTGTGGATGTGTTCACATGTGGTCAATGTGAAGTTGTCTTCCTTGAGATCTTATCAATTCCTTCAATTCTTTGTCCACACAAGTAAATTACATATGTGTGACAAAGAGAAGAAACATATCATGTACATGTATATAAATAGAGATAAATGCATATCCATATAAATGCAGTGTAACAGATACATGTAATTCAAACTAAATGTTCAAATTGAATAAATAGTTTTCCATTATAAACAAACACATTTTTAAAAGAAGCATAAAAAGAAACTGAGAACAAATTGAGAAACTCACTCTTGTTAACCCAATCAACCCGGATTTGGCAGCGCTGTATGGAGCCTTCCCAACCTGACTAATTATACCCATTTGAGATGCAATGTTAACTATTCTTCCCCAACCTGAAATGGACGTGTCACACACACTCTAGCTGGTATCATCATGTGAAGAGAAACATGTTTTTTTTTTTCTGGCATTTCAATTACTTTTCATGTAGTTTTTTTGGATAATTATGACTTAAACCAAGTTTTTTCCTTGTAATATATCTTTAATCCCCATACATGTACAAATGATCAGTATAAGGAAATGTTTTTAAAATACCTTTCTTCTTCATTTCTGGTAAGAAATGTTTGATCAGATGGAAAGGTGCAGATAGACATATAGAAATCATGTCATCCCATCTATCATCCGGATAATCCTCTACGTTACATACATACTGAATACCTTGATAACAGAACACAAAACTATTACAAACCCAAAGCAAGCAAATTGCAGAATTATACGTTTTCGTGAATTAAGGTATCCGTTGTACAATAGAAACATTTTACATAGCGTTTTAATCATCTCCATTGTAAAGTATGGTAAATTTTATGCCTGGTAAGGTACTATAAACTATATATTTTCTGAAAGGTAATGATGCCCTGAGTACAGATATAAAACTCCAGGGTCTTAAAAATCAAAAGGGAAAACCTCTTGAACAACTTTGTCATTTTGCATAGGTTATATAGAGAAAATAGACAATTTAAATGCTTCCCGGGTTATTCCCCTTTATTTTTCTGACCCCAAAATTATTATTTTTGAGCAATGGGCATTATAACCTTTCAGAAAATATATAGTTTATAGTACTTTACCAGGCATGGAAAAATGCTATTGTACATCGGATACCTTAAATGATCACACGAAAACTGCGTCATTATTTGTAATGATGCTGAATTCTGATCGTTTTTGCTCTGTGTCTGATTATTCGCAATGTTATAAAATTTACAAATATAACAATGCTATTATACCATACTGACTTGCAATGATTTTTTTCTTTGAAATGTTGTCTTTCAAAATGATTTTCCATTTATTTCTTACTCTCTTAAATGCATTCAGCCGCCGTCGTAATTACTATTAGTCTATATTTGCAACATACAATATGTTAATAAATACATGATTAAATGTGCAAACATTTAGATTATACGAGAAATCAATGATGACCTGCATTATTAACCAATATGTCGATTCCATCAGCGTATACCTCCGTGACTTTACAGCAGAACTCCTTAATGGATGCAGGACTACGTAGATCACATGGTACAAAGACAGCGGGAAATTTGAATCTTTGAAAAAAATTAAACAGCATGTAAATATGTCCAAACGTGCAAATTGAAAAATAAAACAAGAACCATCTACATCTATTCAAAAGAGTTTAAAGAAGATCCTGACGATAATATTAACAACACTCACAATAGAGCACAAAAATGAGCATCGACGGACCCCTAGCGAGCTAGAGGCGGGACCAGATGTCCCAAAAGAATTGTTTTGTTCTTATTCATAATTAAGAAACAGATATATCAAAATTCAAGACACTTGTAGATACTTTTCTTCAGAGAACTTTTGGTAACCGGAAAAGTGGGAGGTTTGTGCGCACGTAATCACGACAACCATGCCATTTGCTACCAACGTAGCAGATGGCCGTCCTAAGTCGACACCGATTGCCCATTGGTCTCGCTGATTTATGTGTAGTCTTTTGTTTTTAGTGTCGTGTTTGATGTTTACTGTTTCTTTTGCATCTCTTCCTGTGTATCCTTACTCTGTGTTTTCACTTGGGGTGTTTTAATGTTTTGCAGAGGGTGCTGCAACCAGGTCTTGTTGGAGATCTCCTCCTTTCTTTTCTCTGAGCTGACAAATTGAAAATATTAGTTTCCATTATGCTTACTGTTTAAAATCTTTGATAAGCTGCTCTATTAATTCGGCGTCAGCTAGCCCTGTCAATATCAATTTACATCCATTATTAGCCAATGTCCGAGCTATCCCAAGTCCGATACCGCTAGTAGAACCAGTAACTAAAGCAACCTTACCATCTAACGCCATTCTAAAACTACTGTAAAAAGATCCAAGCGTTCTACACTTTTGCTAAAAGATATGAAAAATTGAAGTATATGGTATTTTGTACACATTTCAGTGAACTATATGTACATTTCAACAAGTGATATTCGCGGCCGTAATATAGTAAATCAAATGAAAAAATGATGAATGAGAGAAAATCTTGACATGACCGACAATTTATGCCAAAGACCCCGTTAAGGATAGATTCACGTCTTTCGTGAGATATCACTTAGCTTTTAAATATCCAATCTTACAAAATATTTCAATATATATCCTAAACACTGCTTGTGAAACTAAAGGCACGATTACCCCCCCCCCCCCCCCCCAGACTTATGTTCAAACGGTGCCCAGAGTTTTATTGTCAAGTTTTCAGTACACCCTATGCGCATTTAAACAAGGGAGAGAGAGAGAGAGAGAAAGAGAGAGAGAATGCCTATTTGTTTGAAAAATATTCAGGTACTTTACATATCGCATTTGCATTTGCCAATAATACTGAACGTACTTTTGACAGACCAACTCGATATTTAACCGTGTTTCCGAATTGATGATTTCGGATTACGAAAAATATTTCAGATTGTAACACGGGCATGCAGTTTTACTTCTCTAATTCCTATTGTTATATTATCGAAAGAGACAAGCTTAGTATTGGCAACCCCAAAATACCTTGACCTGTATGGTAAAATTATCTGTATGACAAGATCAAAATATCCCCCAAAAGTATTTGAAATTACAAAACTTACGATCTGGGATTTAGTACACATCGAGTTCACATAAAAGACAAAGAGGGCGTACATGGTTTATATATAGGAAGATGGGAAAATCGTTATATTACACTGCACTTAAAATATGAACATGTTTTCATGAATAGTTGATGTATAGAGTATGAAAAGCAATCGGTTAAATTATTCAAGATCTTTTTTATGATTACAATTCTGAAAAAAAATCATGAAAGCAGCACCTCAGATACTAAGACAGACCAACCTTTCTATTAATAATGTCCTCAAATTACATATACATGTTCGTAAATAAATATAACCTGTGCCGTAAGTAAATATTGTATGTCAACACACGTTCGGTATGATTATACATACAGCAAGATGGGTCCTTAGGCAGGCTAACTTATTTCATTAGGTCACTGGGAGGTCAATACGAACAATCATAAGTGAACAGATGGAGGAATTACTTTTTTATTGACTTGAAAACAGTTTAACATAGTTCCTACCTGGCATAAATACTCCTAAAACACAAAGCGACGTTTTATGAACCATATGATTGAACTGGGGTATGACAAAATGATTCTAAATGTAATAAACGTCTTCAAATTCAATAGTATAATATGTACATGTAATATGGCCAAAGAGTGTGAAAGTTATTATGTCCAAAAATGTATTGAAAGACGTAGCAGGATGGGTGGGATATGATGCTAGAGGACCCACGTTTTAGAAAGCTAAAATAATTCTTGTTAATAATATAGATTTTCGAAAGCGTTGAAACAAAGGAGGGGATCTCCAACAACACCAGGTTGTAGCACCCACAGCAAAACCCCAAAACACCCAATGCAAAAACACAAAGCAGACAAGCACAAAGAGACGCGTAAGGGACAGAACGTCAACGCACAACACAGAAACATCAAACACAAAGGACTACACATAAACCAACGAGACCAATGGGCAACCGGTGCCGACTAAGGACGGCCATCTGCCACGGAAATAGCAGAAGGTATGGTTATCCTGGACGTGCGCACAACCCTCCCACTTTTCCGATTACCCAGAGGTCTCGAAGAACGTACAATTGTGGTGTAAAACAACCTCCTCACTGTCAGATGACCACACACAAACAATACCGCAAAACGCATGGGCCCAAGCAACACAGATGAATATGTAAATGGATATAAAAAGAGGGCGTACGTAATACAATCCGTGCTCTGTCGCCGCGAGCTCATGTATGTTATCACCCGAGGAGTCCGACTGACATTCAGAGAGGACAGGTGGTCGGGGCCCTGTCTTCTCTAAAGAGGTTTGGACAGGGCCCGTCATGGAGTCCCGTTGTCACAGTCAGTCAGAGTGCAAGTTTTAAGAATGCGCTTGTACAAGACTGTAGATTGGTCAAGTACCAAGAAGAAACGATCAACCGAAATTGATCGAACTTGGCCACATGTGCCCTCGGTGACTCCTGGTCCACCAGCAATGACACTCACCAAGTGGTACAAATGTTAAACAACATATAAATTTGCAGCATGGACCTAAAGAAAATTATCAAAATTGACACTTGAAGAATATATTGTACATTATAAGGTATATGCGCAAAAATATACTTTCGATGACAATCAATGACAGACAGTTTCAAGTCAGAGAAAACATTTTGCTACAATAATATATAATGCATATCATTATCATCCATGACACTGATTCCTTCCATACATTTCGATACGAATGAACATTCAAAAATATCGATAGTTCGTAAGTTTCATTCCCTATGTTTAATAATACTCCTATCCATAAGCTTTTTAATTATGTATGATTTTGTCTCAATGCTCACCATTACGTAAATCAATGATAACAATATTTTACAATACAATCAACACTACATTCGGCAGTGGTACCTTGGGTACATCAGTACCTAACTCATCGTCACTTCGATCACATGTCCAGAAATATTGTTTACCCTATTTATTCTAACAGTTAAGAGTGCTCAGATGTTAAACGTCTGTAAATTCAATAGCATCATTTAAATCCTGATAAATTTACAGCATGGACCAGACATGCACGTTTCGGGTACTAAACCCTCGTCAGTGATCCTTAGTCTAAATAATGTAATATGGCCAAAAAGTATGAAAACTATGATGTCGAAAAATGTACCAAAAGACGTAGCAGAATGGGTGGGATATGATCAGAGAAATATTATATGAAATCAATTAAAATGAACATAAAATTGCAAAATTCAAAATTACCTACACAGATTGATGACTTAATTCAAGAATATTTTGGAAAATGTTATTCGTGTTGTACTCCATGATAGAACTACTTGAAACCGTTATATACATTCCACTATTTGATTTTTGTATTTCAGTTACACCTTAATGCAGCATATTTTCTTGCGAATCTTATTTAGAAAAACAAAGCGCCCGACACTGCAGCCAGAGAGCAGCTTTTTGGACAGACATGTCTAAATGTTGTGCAACAGATAACCATGTTTCGAATAATGAATCCTCATCAGAGGCACTTTTTAAAAGCCAAATGATTCAAATTGGAAAAAAAGTGATTGAAGCGCCCCTTAGCTTTTTTAAATATATATTTTACACAAATAGTGAGCAGGTCCAAAATTTGTGCAAGGTCTATTTAAAGGCGTAATAAGATGCAATATAAATTAAAACACAAACACTCAAATACACAAGTTTTAGCCTCCATGGCCTTTGTTCAGTTTAAAAAAAACGACAAAGTATATAACATTTTTTTCATTTACATTGTCTTTCGTAAATCGGATAAAGCTAAGGGGCCAAGGGGCCAAGGGGCCAAGGGGCCAAGGGGCCGATCATTTGTATATTTGAGTGCTTGTATTTTTATTTGTATCATTCTCCCTGCAAGAAATATTTTAATTAAATACATTACTTCAAAAGACAACTAAGTAAGTTGATGATGAATCGATACTCACGCTGCATATGCCGGGTAGTACGACAGCTTGCAGTGGGATGAGTGAGTGTGAGAGAGCAAGGTATTTTGTGTTTTATTATGTATTCTTTTAATTTTGAGCTAAGTAATATAACTTTTAACATAACTTTGTTATTTGTTCGCAATGACGTTTGTTTTACATTATCAGAAAACAGCAAATCAGTTAAAGTTTTGTCTATCATCAACATCATCACAGTAGGTAGTTTTGTTTCGGTTTAAAGTGGCGGAAATTTGAACCTTAACTTTGTCAAATGAGATACCACTAATGTAGAAATAATATCAGATGCCAGAAAATCAGAAAACAAACATATTTACAAAACCATCACTGTCACCGGATTTAGATAAATTAACATCCATACCGGTAATAATGCCCGGTATATTACTACTTAATCACGAAATCCGAATTTGTTTTTCATAGCTTTATATTGCATAGGGTTCCATACAGTACAAAAATTGCCTTTGACGTATTAATATTACACATCTTTCGTCGAAAATGAATACCTTGATCATAATCACAATAAGTCAACATAACTTTCATCGATTGTCAACCCACCCATTCATGATATTGTTATAAAAGATCGGTCTACACCCACCTCACACCCCCACTTCTTCACATCCTATATCCACTGTGAATTAATATGAGACCAGGCAAAGGTCATTACAACCATACAGATTAAGACAGAAAAGAAATTTAAGTACGTTCTGACCTTGTTAGAAAGATTAATCGCTCGATCATTTACATAACTTTCATCGATTGTCATCACACCCGTTAATGATATTTTGTTATAAAACATTGGTCTACATCCGCCTCCCTTCACACCTTCATTTCTTCACAACATCCTATATTCTCTTCCACGCGTTCACTTTCTCGTAAATTTCAGACCAAACGAAGGTCACTGCAACTACGAAAAAAATCATAATGATGATTAATTGCAAATTATGACAGAAAAGAAAGAGTTTTCTGATCTTGTTAGAAAGAAGGATTTTACAGTATTATGAAAAACTGGACATGCTAAGAAAACATTAATTGTACAATATGCCTTAAGATGGTATGGGTTGGTTACTTTTCTTAAAACACTACTGTATTCTCGTTATCATTATGCCGGGGATTAAAATGATACAAAGAATACGAGAATTCAATATAATATCAATTCCATATTCTCACAAACAACTTTGACGATTTTTACTCAAGCTCCATTTCGCTTCCCATTCTTGGATAGCAATATCCTATCATCCTGTCATCTCCAGCATGATTCAGTGCAAGGTACATTAAAGTGAGGAGTGTTTTCTAGATAATTGACGATGATTTATTAATCCTAAATCATTGCATTCTACATGAAGTTCCATAGTACTAAAATGCCTGCGACTTATCAACAGAGAAATATTCATTGAGTGCAGCGTATGCCAATTTCAACAAAATAATCATTAACGAAGTACCTATCAGTTATTCAATCTCAAAGTCGAGAGGGTAAGGCAAAATCATTAGAATTTCCATTGGAAAGGTTGCGAGCCTCGGAATCAATAACATTCCGAAGTGACACCAGGTGCCCGGGGAGAGTCAGCGCCTCCTGGTTGCATGCAACCCCGTCGCAAAAGCTCCATGAAAATTTGTCAAATTCAGTGATTTCTCGATGTACCTATTGAGGTACATATCAGGTAAGTAATTCTTGTTTGGTGATGATGACAGTCAATTGCAATCCAGAATGTCACTGATAATTCTGGAAAGGGAGATCTGATATTCTATTATTATATCCCCGTAGCGATTGAAGAACTTCCTCAATGATGATTTCAGCCATTGTGTAATTTAAACATGAACAAGTAGCTTAATTGCAAGCCGTCTGGCTCTAACGATGAAATCTTCATATTTGGAACATGCCCTGGCGTACCGTATCAGATGAGAAACAAAAACGCCATTAGCAGGAGCAGAATGTTCCTACTCTTGAAAAGGAATTTAGTTATGTGGAAGCTGAAATCACCACGCTTGTCATACAGTTAAGTGTTCAAATGGCCGTTAGCGTCGAAAGATAGAAGTAAATCCAAGTACGAAACGGATCTGTCGTCCTCGGTTGTTTTCTTGATCTCTAGTTCATGAGGATATATTTCGTGTAGGGGAACCTTGTAGTTCGGATTATTGACGGACAACACGTCATATATATATACCTGAAGGTAAAATTGAACTGAGATATGAGGTGCTTTCGCCCAGTCGAGAGCAAGGTCTGGATGAAGTCAGCTTCGTATGAATATAAAAATAAGTCCGCAATCAGTGGGGCGCAATTGGTACCCATGGGGATGCCAACTATTTGCTGGTGTACAGTTACTCGAAACACCGCAAGATGTTGTCCATCAAAAATTCAAGCATCCGGATGATATCGTCTTCGGTATACTTCTGTTTCTGTTCCTTCACGAAATATGTATCCTCCCGCCCTATGACAAGGTTTTTGCATCTCCTGTTCCCATAATTTGATAAAAAAAAATGGTATTGCGAATAACATAGGCCAGTCTGTTATTGAGCTTTAAATAACGATGTCTCATCAGTGATGTTCGAAGCCGACATAAAGGAATTATCTAATCCAAATTGTGAATATATGAAATGCGAGATTCTCAACATGACCTTCTTGCATTGAATGAGATTTTAGAAGGTTGTTTTTTTTTAATTTTAAAAGTGACAGAAAATTTACAAAATAATTTAAGTCTATGATGAAACGCTGTGAATGTTCTCGGGAACTAACAGTCAACCAAAACCGATTACAGCCTAGTGGTTGGAATTACAATATTGAAATATTTATTTCAGTGCACCATATGCGCATTGTTATTTAACAGTATGCATTGATTCTGCTAGGTCTGAAATAGAATCAATTGATCGATTTCACAGTGAAATGAAATGTTATGATAATATACAATTAAAGTTGTAATTGTTTGGTCTCAAGTTTTTTTTTTTTTTTTTTTTTTTTTTTTTTTTTTTTTTTTTTTTTTTTTTTTTTTTGCTCAATGTGCTTCAACACTAAAACGTTAATGTTGATCAGCCTTATGTTTGCTGAAATTGATATGTAAGCCATGTTTTGCTTATTGTTCCCCATATTATGTATAAGTTGGATTTCGTACATACGTACTTTGTTGCCAAATTAACTACTCTTCTGATTGAGATAAATGAATCTACATCCGTCTACCCTCACGCCCCCACACAGGAGAATATCCTATATTCTCTGTCCAATACATCCCCTCTCTCCGATCCTTTGTGGCCAAGCAAAGGTTACAGACATAATGATGACTGATAGCAAATTAGAACTGAAAAGAAGTTTTTCTTGATCTCGTTAGAAAGAACGATTTTAGAGTATGCCATGAAAAATTGGACATGCTAGAATGATATTTATTTTATTACATATATTCAGCACTGTACAGCATGCGTCTACAAATGTGGCAAATATTTCCAATGATCAAAATTTCAACATTGTTATATAAATTATCTCCTTCCTAGTATACTTGTTTTCCGAAACAGAAACAGAATGCAAAGGAAAGGAGCACGAGCCCTGGCCTAGGCATCATATAGCTTTTCATTTGAGGATATCAATATATTATCGACGTCTCCCTGTGGTCCATTCATATCCAAATTGTTATGTAACATTTGGGTCTGGAAAGTCTCAGAAAATTTTCTCGGCTCAGTACAACTTAAGTGTGAACTTTTTTCCGGGGGCGGTGTCTTGCTTGGCCAGGGAGTTCCAACTCAATGATTTTGATTAAAATTATACTTACTGGGAAAATCAGCATTTATGGAAAATTTCAAGCAAGAGGAGCGCTAGAGTCTAACCTTTAAAGTTAGCACACATTAGATATCAGTCGAAGATTCTAAAAATGCATCAAACTATTTAAGATTTCCTCTGTCCAGTAAACATGTATATTCCAGTAATCACCAAAATGAATGCCCCCTTTTAACCATAAAAAAAATAAAGAAAGGAGGGGATCTCCAACAACACTCGTGGCAGCACCAACAGCAAAACCACGAAACACCCACTGAAAAACACAAATCAGACACGCACAGAATGAGAAGGAAATGGTACAATGAACGCTAAATCACATAGAAACATCAAAAATAAATGACTACACATAAACCAACGAGACCAATGGGCAATCGGTGCCGACTTAGGACGTCATCTGCCACATCAGTAGCAGACGGTGTGGTTATCCTGGATTACATGCGCACAACCCCCCCCCCCCCCCCCCACTTATCCGATTTCCCAGAGGTCTCGAAGAACGTACACTGTTAGATGACCACTCACAAAGAAGACTGCAAACACAGGGGCCCTAGCAACATCAGATTTCTAAACAAAATTGTTGTTGAGCAGTTGCTAGAATTAGCAATGTATCGAAATTTATAAGGAGACTTGTGCAGTTTTGGTATGCAGTATATTGTAGGAAGATCCAATTTAGAAGTAGGGATGTTGAATGAAGAAATTTCACTGTTATGTTTGCTCAAATTGTTGAGGACACTTCATTGCTTTTGATATAAGTATATGTAGACGAAAGTTCCGAAACTATATATGATATATAGTAACGTTTTCAAATGATTATGGTGTTGTTGGCTGCTTTATCTGCAAGAGCGAAGACAAATTTTTCATGTTAATTACGTTTTGAAATATATTTCAGATTTAGAACTTGGATTTTCAAAAAGATGAGGATTTTTGTGGAAGTTATTTATTCGAATGACAGTAATATCCAAAATTAGGGGGTTTTTTTTTTCAGTCATTCAGAGAATGCGATTCGACTCTTTCCGATTTACACAATCGTTTTGTATAGTTATCTAAGGCTTCCTTTAGTACTTCGCGACATTAAATAGAATCTATCTTGAGTGGGATCCTACATGTATACTTGGGACTTTTGAGAAGACCACGGAGCTGCCTGTCCTGGATAATTGAATAGTCACCTGTAACAATATGACCAGATGGTTTATACAGGTATTCAGACGTTGCACATTCTCAAGAAGCAGGAATTGGCTTAAAGAATTCTAAGTGACCTGTGATGCAGGCAAGCAGGAGATGTATTTTTCGCCATGGACTTCACGACGTTTGTCAGAAATGAAATCAGTGAATGAAGGTCAAACACAAAAGCCGAAACAATACTCCAAAAACCACAATCAAAAGGCTTGTACCGAATTTTGGGGGAAAATATACAAAACAGAACTTTCTTACTCGAAAAGAAAATAGGACATACAGACGGAGACAATGCCACAAGCTCCACTGAAACACGAAGGACAAACAGACGGAGACGATGCCACAAGCTCCACTGAAACACGAAGGACAAACAGACGGAGACAATGCCACAAGCTCCACTGAAACACGAAGGACAAACAGACGGAGACAATGCCACAAGCTCCACTGAAACACGAAGGACAAACAGACGGAGACAATGCCACAAGCTCCACTGAAACACGAAGGACAAACAGACGGAGACAATGCCACAAGCTCCACTGAAACACGAAGGACACCTTATCTAATGAACCATCTCCAGTGCCAGTGCAGAAGACATTGTAGAATGCATTTTAGATGGCGCTGTTTAAACGCGATCTAATTATTTCCATATATCACATGAATCATATATTCATGTATCTAATGCTAGTATAGTATCCAAGCAGGAAGGACAGAAAAGGAAGCCGAGAGCCTATATCCCAATTTCTGTCATTGTTTCGCTGCTGTTAAAGTATTTTGATTTGGATGATCATAATGTTATAAACATTAAATGAGTCATAGATCTAATCTTATGGGGACCTAATGCTTTCATTTTATCTCTTTAACCTTCATAAAATGAAAAGACCACCGGCATTCATTGGTGTCTTCTACTTTTGATATTTGATACAACCTATATTACACTAGGATTAAACGATTTAGCATAACAATGTTAAATTGATGATGCTACAGTGCTGAAACAGTATTTGTTCAAGGTTTGTTTTGCGCTTTAAGGCATTGAGTATGATATCCATACATGTATAGAAATAGTGTGTAACGGATAAAAAATTTGTGTGTATTATGTTACATGTGTATAATTATATGTTTTCCGGTGTCCATATATGTAATCAAGCCTATCAAATCTCATCTGGTGCGCATGCTTTCATCGGTTAGGTAAACAGACTGAAATAGTACCTTAAATCCAATTCCTTCTTCATACAACGGTTGCATTGTGTCGTAGCTCGACGTAACAGGTAAACTATAACCTTTATTCTGACATAATGATGAATTATGAAAGCTCTGGACGAGAATGAAATTTACATTTGCAGTAAAAGGAAGTTTAATTCCTAATTTGTCGATATTATTAAACTGGGCGAGCGTCGGTGCAGTGGGACAACAAAAACGTCTATAGGCAGTTCAATACAGTTGTTAACATCAGGAAATTGATCGATGTAAATTTCATATTAAGCAAACAGCTGTTTAAGAAAACTGTTTGGGAATACATCACGTCTTGGAGCCTTCATTAAGCAGCTAAACTGTAATTATGTAGGAGGGGATAGACCAGGTCCGTTGATCACTGCAGACATCGATCATATGGAAGAGGCATAGAACGAACGGTCTGTGAGTGTAACGATACCGTGTAGAGAGAACATAAACTCACAGACATTTACTAATTTGGATCTGGTCTGTCCGCACCATCCTAATTGGTAAGTACTTTCTGTAAATTTGACTTAATTTGGTCATGTACTGATGGTATCCATCTGGGATCATAGTTACGGTAGTTGATCATTATTTTTCTCAATATCTGTAGTTTCAGATAAGCCTCAATATTCGTAAGAGTCGATCTTGTTTATCGTAATGAAACATATGTTATTTAGTAACAATTAATTGCACCATACGCGTATTTTAAGAAACATTGTATTATCAGTGATGGTCGAGGCCAAAAGAGAGGAAATCCAAATAGTGAATATATGATGAGCGAAATTCTAAACATGACCTAAAATGTATGACAAAGAGCCAGGTAAGGTCAGAGCTATGCCATGAGAGAGATCCTGCTTAGATTTAGAATATTTTATCAGATTTAGTATCAGAAAAATTACAAATATATGTTTCAAATTAGTGCACAGTGAAACTAGGCGAACAATTGTTTGATTTTGGCAGGTTTTTTTTAAAGGTAGTATCCTAATACTTTCATTTTGTAATGGCTTGATACTCTTTTGCTCGCTCTCTAAAACGAATTTTAATTCAAATTCTATTGTAAAAATTATAGTGTTCTATCATACATATCTTTTGATTCCGTGTCTGGACAAATATACTATACATGAAAGACTTTGCGATTCTTTTCTTTTTATTCATGCAAGTAGCTAGTAAGGTAACGGAAAGAGCACCACCCCTTTCTTGATAGAAGTTGTTCAGAATTTCATGACCAAAAAAATCGAACAAGCTATTAATTTTCATGTCGCCAGGATTGTTTGATAATAATTTAGGCGATAGTTCAAAGTCTCTCTTACGTCAGATTATAAATTCAGACAGCAAACAAACATTCCTTAGTTGAATTGATTTGTCAATGTTCCATGTTAACATGTAACTCGATGGATCGAAATTTCGTGACTGAATAAATGATGTTTGATTTCTACTCTCGACACGCCCATATAATCTTTCCAACATGCAATTAAACATAGATTTTCCGAATAAAATGAGTTGAGCAAATTTTAAGAGCAAGAAGGAGCAGTTAGATACTGACAATTGAAGTTTTCAAAGATAACGAAAAGACACGAGTCATTGTCATTTGTCGTAGAATAGATCGTCAGTCACAAGGCAACCATGCAATTTCACGAAACCAAACGTTCGGTCTGCCCTATTATCGGTATTACAGGAATCTCTTTATGAAAATCCTATCAGACTAAATGAAAGTCATTTGCAGATCTAGAGTGGGTTGGGTTGATGATTCCTCCTCTTACCCCCCCCCCCCCCCCCTCCCCCATCTTTTGAGAGTATTCAAATACACATTCCATTCTTTGCCATATAATATCAAATGTCTTCAAATTCATTAGCATCATTTAAGAACAGATAAATTAGCAGCATGGACCAGACATGCACGTTTCGGGTACTTAATCCTCGTCAGTGATCCTCAATCTAAACAATGTGATATGGCCAAAGAGTGTGAAAGTTATGTCCAAAAATGTACCGAAAGACGTAGCAGGATGGATGAGATATGATGCTACAGGACCCACGTTTTCAACATCAACAACCAACTCGTAGCTGGCCAATCGGCGCTATCCCCCCCCCCCCTCTACTCATAGAATTTCCTGGATCCGCACAAGTCATCGGCAAATTGAACTAAAACGATGACATTGCAAAATGAGCATCTCCAAGATCAATAATCGGATAAAGAGATTTGATTTTTCATTGTGTAATTTCTGTTTATCGAGCATTTAAAGCTAGTTGACTACTACGTGCTGTGTTATTCTGTGTTGACATAACAGATCATTACCTGTATCCCTCCTATCTCTATACTGATCAATTTTTACATATACCTTCATCATTGTTTGTTTGACAGCGACATACTTTATGTATGACGATGAAACTGACCCCTGTAAAAGATGCCTGATTGGTGTAAAATTGATCTACATTATGAATAACTGTACATATGACCCATGCTCAATAGGGAAGCATTTCACCACAATTATGTTCCTTAGAACGTATTGATGACCACCATTCACTGCATGGGGACTTATTCTCTGGAGTCCAAAATGACAGATCAATGGCAATGAGTCGATGTGACTCGGCCCCTTGGAGATAGTTAATATTAGCCCATATAGCCGTCCTTAACCACGAAGGATCATGACCATATATACAAAGTCCAAACCTTGTAATGAAACACCTAAATCCTACATGTCCAAAGGAAAAGAGCAACATAAAGGTTAGAAACCCCCTTTAACTACATTTATGAATCTACCTGCATTGACCTCGACAAGCAATGGAATTCATTTCCTCTCCATGGCCTACATTTTTCTCAAGTTTGGTAAATTTGCACTGCTGTATAAATTCGTCTTATATTGTATTCAATAAAATGACTCAAGAATGCAAGTCAAGCAAATTAATACTAAACATTTGGTACCATAAAATGCACATCGATGACGTTCATTCAAGAATCAACCATAAACCCTATCATCTTGGAACCCGGATCCAAGCTCAACAAGGCACACCTAAAGCCCATACTTTATAGGCATCCGTACGATGAATATACCAGTACACGACAGCATAATTCAACTATGACTCATAACTTCTTACTCCAGAATAGAATGACTGACATTCAGAACCCTTTACTTAAAATCAAAAAAAAAGAACAAAAACAAAATCAAAAAACAAACAAAACAAACAGCAGGATAGGCAGGCACCAATCTGACCTCTATTGAGCTTCAGTAGGCCCAAGCTCTGAACAAGCATCCATGAAATTTGAGCACGGTGGTAACTCATAGGACAAAACTCTTCCTATTTATACGTTCATAGAATTCGGGATTAGAACCAGCTTCTTTAGGTCCCCCTCAGATATCCCATTGGTTATTGCCGAATGAGGATTGAAGGATATGAAGCTACGGGGAGGAAAGAAGAGAGAGAGAGTCCCTCCATCGATTGTATTTGCGAGTAACTTTGATTTCCTTTCCACAATGGGTGCTTGTTACTGTGATCTATGCATTATGCAAGTCATAGAGAGAGATCAATCAATTTTCTGTTAAGCTAAGAGGCTATCCTTACATATCAAAATAGATTGAATGGTGTTCTCATTTGAATATATTCCCCTCCGCATCATGGAGATGCACTGGAAGAGAAGGTCAGTCGATGCCAGTCGAAGACATAAAAACAAACAACATGGATCACAATGAAAGAAGTTATTAGAATAGGGATACTAACATATAGTTTTGATGTTCTGACAGAGATAGAGTTTACGTTCATCAGATTTATTATTCAATATCACAATGAATTGAGGTTGATAAACTTTTATACGTGCATGTCTGGTCCATGCTGTAAATTTATCAGGTTTTAAATGATGCTATTGAATTTAAAGACGTTTAACATTTGAACTACTTGGTGAGTGTCACTGCTGGTGGACTAAGAGTCCCCGAGAGCACATGTAGCCAAGTTCGATCAACTTCGGTTGATCGTCTGTCTCTTCAACGTATTTGAAATTTTCTGTTACAAAATTTCTTGAAATTTCTAAAATGTGGGTCCTGTGGCATCATATCCCACCCATTCTGCTACGTCTTTTGGTACATTTTTGGACATAATAATTTTTCATACTTTTTGGCCATATTACATTCTTTAGACTGAGGATCACTGACGAGGGTTTAGTACCCGAAACGTGCATGTCTGGTCCATACTGTAAATTTATCAGGTTTTAAATGATGCCATTGAATTTAAAGACGTTTAACATTTGTGCTGCTTTTTCGTTTTGATTTCGGTTCTTTGGTCGTGATTTCGGTTCTTTGGTTGTTGTTTTTATACTTTGAAGACGGTGATTTTTTTCCTTTAATTTGAAGATATTCATAATCATAGTATAAATAAATGTTGTTTACGTGTATATCATATGTATCTGAACTCCTTGATTGATAGAAAGAAATCATCCTCTTTCTGATCCATAAAAAGAAATGTATCATTTGAACATTTCTTATTTCTATGGTAGAGGAAGATAACATAACAGTTAGCTATGGTAGAGGAAGATAACATAACAGTTAGCTAAAATCTTATCTAAGCCCAGGCTTTTGATGAGATTGGTAGCATACTTAATACTGTAATTATTTAGTGTTCCAACTCTTTGCGTCTTGAAGAAAATTTCAAACCAATTTAAATGCACCCGACAAGTGTTTCGGCTAGTAAATCCTCATCATTAATGCTTCCTGCGAAAGTGATTTTCAGAAACAGCCAAAATTCATGTCAGTAGCGCCCTCTGGTTTTATGGTTTGAATTTAAATTTGTTCAGTTAGGTTGCAGTGAGTGCGCGGTTCCAAATTGAAGGTCCGTATTTCTGAGAACTTTTCACACTTTCGACTCCTTTTCAACAATAAAGAAACAAATTTTAACAATCTCAATGTATTCTATCCCATTGCAGGATACACTTCCACTAGTAGCTGCCTATAGTGCTTTGATTCGACTGTTGAATAGAATTTGATCCAACCTCAAAGAAAGCAAAAGCTTTAAAATTTATTCTTGTACATATTACCGTAGATTTACACGATCAACTTAAAAGACAGGTACAGAGGTATCCGATTCGCTGATACATTTCAATTTTCCTGGTGTTGCTGCATGAAAATTCTCTTAATGTAACCATGGTAACACAAAACAAATATGCTTTAAAGTAGTTCTTTAAAACTATACATTTGACCAATCAATTGACAAAGCTAATAACAAGAAATAATGGGAGAAAAAACAAAGTATCACAACTCTGTGTCTGAGTGCAGCCGCCTTATTGACAAATCATTTCAACATGCTTATTTCGGAGGAAGAATTCTCATCAGGGTACTTCAACCACACCATTTGTTTATAGCAGATGGCCGTCCAAAGTCGGCACCGGGTGCACATTGGTCTCCTTCCTTTTATGTTTGGTGTTTCTGTGCGTCTGTTTCGACTTTTTGTCTGTTTTGTATGATGTTCTTGTGCATATTGCTGTGTCCTGTGGCGGGTTGTAGTTTTGTCTGATGTCGTTTATGTGTCGCTTTATTGTTGGTTTGTTCCGCCAGGTCAGTGCAGGGTGGTCCCCATACAGAAGAACGTCGTCATATTGTTCTTGTGCCTGGTTGTTGCCTTGTGTATAAGGTTTAAATGTGATGGGGCTTTTATGTTTCACATTAATTGATATTTTTGTGAGGAAACCTTCCTTTCCTACCTTATCGTCTTGACCTTACTTGGACTTATGCTACACATAAAAGATAGCCGCCGAGGAAAACGGCATAGTCTTTCTCAGACACATCAGCCATAAAGATGACGTCGCCAAAGTTACCGGGTGAGCAATAAAGCTAATCCTTGACTTTTTGTTTTGTATAAATGGTTTCAAAGAACCTTCAGTTTATGCCTTCTTCACACGAAGACAGTGACGTGATATCAAGTTTCCCCGATCTTGTTTTACAAAGCGATCTTGCTGTAGACAATAGTCAGCCTTAAATGTAATCATACCAGGGTTAGCTACCATTCATTTCCCAGCAATCACTACGTGACAGCCCTGATAATGTATTTCCATCCCTATCCTTTCTATGTTATAAATGTGGAAATCAGAAACTTCTTAAGCATAAAATGAAAGGCTTAGCTCTGTGATAAGAAGGTTTTGTGTAGAAGCTTATTCTCTCTGGTCTTCATTTTAATATGATCTGAATATAAACTCTGGTGGGGAAAATACAAAGTAATTTCGTATGTGAAAATATAATATTTTGAAGAAGCAGAAACATTGAACAAAATGAATTAGATAAAGAAAGACATTTAGCAAAAGAACGCCTACATTTAGTCGGGAATATATTAATCTTGTAACTGCACCCAAGATAGGACATATTTAAACATGGAAAATAATTTGTTTTTCAGAACATTAGCTTTTTTCCTCTCGAGGGTAATATTCAAGAACACTTTACGACTTTCTGGTGAACGTAACTAATGGTCCTTTTTCCCGCGACTTGGACCATAAAGAATTGGCAAAACTTGTAACGTTATCAATAGCTGTTTGTGCTAAATGATATTTATTTGCTCATAACGAAGTGGAATTATCCCCATCTCCCTTATTTTAGCGTTACTAAAGCAATGAAGCAAATCAGTAAAACAGAAAACGGCCTTGGTCGATACATTGTTTTTCTGTAATATACTGTGCATACATATAATATGGGCGGATCTAGAAATTTTGTCCAGGGAGGGAGGGGGTCCAGTTCGATAGGGAGAGGGTGCGGCCTACGATTTCAAAAAGAACTATTCGTAAAATCGAGAAATTTTGGTAATTCCCTCTTGCTCTCCCCATACCCCCTATATCCGCGCTTGATATACACTTAATATGGATTTCAAGACTTGTCGAGTAAGATGTCATCCATTCTGTTATCATTTGGCCGACTTATTCAAGACAGAGTGCTTCTACATGACAGTTATGTTTATTATTTTTGATTGGGCCTCTTTTAATGACATTCGCCAGACGTTAAAGCCTTGTTATGGGAATACTTTCTTTTCAATGAATACTTATCCGTCTACTTTTTAATGGCTATAAATGCCAACCATGCACTTATTTATATATCCTGAAAATATACAAACAAAGGAATTCAGAAATGATTCACAATTCCCTATTCTGTCTGCGGTGTATTAGAAATGGTGGGAAGCGTTATCTTATAATGCTATGTCGAAACAACGGTATTGAACAATGAATAGCTTCCTGGTGGAGATAAATTTCTCCTAAATAATAGGACTGAGCGGTTTTATCGCGGTATCGGTATATCGCGATACGAGGCTTCGCAATACGTACCACGGTATTTGTTTTCAAAAACCGGTTTTTGACATCGATATTATTTATCTTCATATTTTTATGTTGTTTCTTTGAAACTTACGGGCGAAAGCGATCAGTTCTGCAATTTTCTGACTAGCCACTTGTAAACATGACGTCAGGTGTCCGTTCTATGCTACACAGCAAAATAGATTTCAAGAAATAGGTAAAATAACGTTTCTTTGACATTTAGAAACGTTCAGCAACACACTGCACATTGGTATACTAATTTGCAAGAAAGACTTTATCATGTTACCTTGATTCTTATATTTTGTTTATAGTACATGTATATATTTAGTTATGATTGTTTAAACGTACAACATAGTGGTGTCATTTTAAGTTTGGAACCTAGTGACTTTTTTGCACTGTCTGTCCGTGAGTGTCCACCGATGTCTCAGCAGAATTATCACATTGATAGCTTAAAATAACTGGATGAATTCATTTTTTCAACCGGATATTGATACATGTACGTCTTATTGGTCAAATTTGTCTGCACGTAATCATGATGAAGAAATTTTCAGATTTTAAAATAAAATTTTGAAAGGAAAATTGAGGTAGGAAAAAAAACCATAAGGACTCTTGATGTTACCGTTTAAAAATATTGCAATATATCGCAATATTTTTCCAAATATCGCAATACACATTTGACCCGCGATACTCAGCCCTACTAACTAATTAAGGTACCCAAGGCATGCATGTTTCGGATATCAGTCGTACTTGAAGTAATATATACATGAAGGACCAAGTAAAAGAGAAACATCTCTGTATGAATCTAATTCCATAGTTTCAAATGTTCGAAGGCAATTTTTGAATCTGATTTTGATCAAGTATATCTTCAACGAAAAACTATAATAATTGGGAAAAGATCTCCTACAAGACCATGCTGTACTAACCACTACAAAACAACCCGCGTGATGGCAACAAACACAACTTGCACTTCACCAAAACAACCGTTTTAAAACAACACGCATGTCGCTTGAGATCTAGAAGTACTGGTACTCGTTGTTTCGACACTCTTTCATTACCTGGTACCGTTGTTTCGACACTTTTTCATTACCTGGTACCGTTGTTTCGACACTCTTTCATTACCTGGTACCGTTGTTTCGACACTCTTTCATTACCTGGTACCGTTGTTTCGACACTTTTTCATTACCTGGCACCGTTGTTTCGACACTTTTTCATTACCTGGTACCGTTGTTTCGACACTCTTTCATTACCTGGTACCGTTGTTTCGACACTCTTTCATTACCTGGTACCGTTGTTTCGACACTTTTTCATTACCTGGTACCGTTGTTTCGACACTTTTTCATTACCTGGTACCGTTGTTTCGACACTCTTTCATTAAAGCAGAGAAATGGGAAGTGAAAAAAAAATCTCTTGTAAGTCCTCAACTTATCGACAATATGAAAACAAGATATGACAGGATATCAGGATCAGTGGGCAAATTCTTGACAAATAGCGCATTTGTCAGGACTTTTTTTGAATATCTAAGTAATTATCAATGATGAAATATACGCTCTATGGCTAGAATTTCATCTCACAATATGCGCATGTCAGCAAATTCCCATTCAGTGATATGATGCTGGAGGCCGACAAATAGGAAATCCGGAGAAGGAGTTATAGATGACCTTTATACAAAAGAGTCGGCTTAGCAAAGAGAAATGCATCAACACTTTTTGGTTTAAGAATGATTTACGTCCCACACAGAGTTTCGATGTTAATTGTTCTTACAATGATCATTGATATCTTGCTACCTACACATGTCATAAATCTATGTATTCCTGCCCACCTACTAGTTTTTTTTTATTATTATTATTTTACAAAATCGTCGTACTGAGCTTTCAGTCTCCTGATTTATTTCAATTTCAATTGCATTGCTACCTACTGAGCTTTCAAATGGCGATTAATTCTACATTGTAGTATGGAAAGGGGGGTCTGGAATACCTGACATTGTTGAAGCAGTCATCTCGTAACTAGACAGGTTATCTTCAAAATCATCGAAATTTGTTGTAACATGCATGAAATCTGATGCAACGAAAATGTTTCTTTGACGGTTTCATTCTTACATTTCTTTGCACATTTTGAGCTAAATTTTGTATCACTTGAAAATTTTTGTTTCAGTGATTTCTTAGAAATTCACTTTAAAAATGCACTTAGTTTCTTTACTGTCGTTACAATCGAGGTCCTTGTGTAAGATTTCCTTCAATATCGTAATGAAGAGAGGCAGTAAGACAGTCACACGACATTTCATTTCTGATCATTACCAAAGAGAACCTTTAACCTTACAGTCACATACAGTGTTAATTTGATTGGAGGTATATCAACTCGCAGAAAACGTGGAAAATCGATAATAATAGTAGTTTATACCTCGATAATTTGTTTATTTTAGCAATTTTTCCATTTAATTAACCTAGAAACAATTACATAAGGCGCGAGAGAGGAATACTTGCTAGCATCACGGCTGTGGTCATTAAGTGCCATTGTTCTGGGAAATGGTCATACTGGAGGCAAGGGCAAGAATTCCATAGCTCGGCCATAAAATGAGATTAAGTCATTGTTCAGGGAAGAACAAATATAATAAAGGAAAAATAAAATCAGAATTTCAAGCACCTGTTTTAATGTCATCATCATTATTATGGTCTTTCAAGTAAATCCCGTGGTGAATCCAAAAATAATATAATGATGGTCTTCATACTCAAAAGGTTCTATTAAGTTTTTTTTTAAAATAACGCCGTCAGAACACTAAAAGATAAATCTTTTCCAAGGACCATAATCCAAAAACTCTTGTTTTGAAATCTTATTTTTAAATATCTAAACTTTTTAATTTGCTGCTACACTGTAGTTAATCATTTTCGGTGGCGCCATCTACAGTGAATTCTATTTATGGACAATCAGTCCACATGATACTAATTTAAATGTCAAACATCTTCAAATTCAATAACATCATTAGTTACTTTGACTTGTTTGTAGTTTTGGTGTATTTGTTCTCAATGTCCCCGGCAGAATGTTGATGTTGTTGTCATGCATGCTGTGCTCCCACCTGCCCTCCCTCCTCAATGTCTCATCTCTGGTCTTTTCATCGTGGTCGTGGTGGGGATCTTTTTTTGACCTTGTAACTCATTGATACAAACTACAGATCATCTTTGATCAATTTTAAATTTTTAGTGAACACATTTACTTGCAACAGCGTAGCTCGGATGAGAAAGAGGGGGGGGGGGGGGGGCTTTAATCTGGAAATTTTTGACAAGCAAACAAACAAAAACCCTTAAATTCCGTGTTATTATTTGTCACGAAGACAAAAATCTATGTGTATTATAGTTATGTATATTCTATGTTGTTTATTTTAAAATTTGTTGTATAATATCTAATATGAATACGGGTATCCACGCCTTTATTTTTACTTATTCCTCTTGAGAATGTTCATATGCAGATTTATATCCCACACCACTAATTTCATTTAAGCAAAATACTAACACAAATGGTATTGTTGCGCACCATCATGGCTTCTACCAGGACATTTGAATACGTGCCCAAAAAAGAAAAACACTGTATTCGTTATTTGAATTTACGTAATAATCACAGTGTTGAAAGTAATTTCGAAATTACAAGATAACCAGGCAACATAAATGTTGTTGGTCGTTGTTTGAATTAAATCTTACACTATATATACTTATTCGTGGGAACTAAATTGGCACATTTGTCAAGTCTGCGTACTCTATATGCACTATTTTGTTGTTTTGTCTAATGCTCGTGTGGATGTGTTCCGCTGTGATCAGAACAGTGTAGTCTTGCTGTAAATATCTTGTAATTGACTACTCAACTACTTATGTGGTTTCTTACACTAGCTGCATATTTTGAATTTAATTATTACTTAAAAATCAAGACACATTAAAGCTCGCAATGAAATTTTGCATAAACAGAAAAAAAAATCTAGAGCCTTTAGTCTAGTGGTATTATATGAGGACATAGTACTACGTTTCACTTACACTGCTCTTGAAATGATCTATAGAAGATTTAAGATCGTTTGACTTAGACGAAAATCCTTTCATGTGGATTTCCTTCAGCATAGACGGATATAGAATTTCTTAGAATCAGCTATTTATTCAATCTCAGCTAGCTAGGCTTTTTGCTATTCAATCTATTTATTTCGAGTCCACAAGTTTACGACATCAGAAGAATTATATCCCGCGAGCAAATGACCCGTTTTGGTTTATTCTGGAATTAATGTCAATTCGTTAGTGTCTGCCCAAGATGTATGTACTTATAGCCTTCTGACCTTCGTGTTTAGCGGAGAAAAAAAAGGATTACAATTATCTCAAGACAAGGGCGGAACTAGAAAGGGGGGGGGGGGGGCAGAACAACGCCCCCGTACGAAGTCTGATTTTTCTCAGTTTTTGCATATAATTTTTTTCTTCAAAATTATAGTTCGTACCCCACCTGGCGGGCGGGACCGCCGATGGAAAAATTCTAGATCCACCAATGAAAATTAGAAAAGTATCATTAAGGTAGACAGTCAATTACATATTATGTGTTGTGGTTGTTTTGACAAAATTTACCGATGCCAGAAACTGCACACGATATTTTAACTTGGTCACGTGTTACATACGGGTCCAAATACGGTTAATTCGTGCTTAGTACGTGCCGTGGAATTCCAGCTTAGAGATCTATATAGTTAAATGACGGAACCATGATATTAGAGGAGCATCTAATTCAAAGATTATGGATTTCATACTTTTACCATCTCATTGAATATTTTCTCCAGTTTCATCCTCAGGGAATTCTAGGGAAATTACTGTATTTAGTAAATTGATGACACCAGCAGACCGAGCCTGTGTTGTGTTGGTTCTATGCTCAGTGCTTCCTGATAAATTTGACGATAAGCGTCTGTTTGGGCTTTATAACTAATGGAAGTTATGGAAACTAACAATGCAAAATAGATTCTGTCAATTTTTACAAAAATATAATCATTATCTCGATGGTTTGATGTACTTTTCCTTCTTGAAATAGAAAATAACAATATCGATCATTACACCAAAGCTTTCATTTATATTTTCATCGTAAAATTGAGGATTGGTGAATGAAGTAATATAATTTTCTTATATAGCTGAATAATAAATTTAAGACGTGATTTTCAGAAATGCAATCCTATAGGTACAGCTGTAATTTTAACAGACAGAGGCAAGCTTCTTCCTATGTTAGACTTATTTTCGCCATGCGCACGTAATCCGGATAACTACGGAAATCGCAAAGTATTTAGTAATTGACCGTAAGAGGACGGCAGCTGTTTGGCGATGAAAATTCATGTAGAAGCGTATGTCCGGAGGAAGATTGTCGTATAGCAGGAACACACCTATCCTCCTAATTTGCTAAAAATTCCTCTTTAAACTTATTTTTAATTTGTTGTCTTTTGTGTTCAGTACGTTCATTTTCTTTTCTGTTTGTTTTGTTTTTGTATTTTGTTTTCTTTTTGTTTGTTTGTTTGGTGTTTTTTTTGGGGGGTGGGGGGGGGGGTGGAATTGTCGTATTGCGCAAGGAGGTCGTGTTGAAAAAATCCTATCCTTTATTTGATATTAAAGGTTTTACATATTTCTGAATATATTCCAAAATATGAGCTAACATTTCATATGATTTTTTCTTTTTTTTTCAGGGAAAAATTATCTGCTAAATCAGCTACTTAGCGAAAACCTTTAACGGATTTATCCTACTGTATTTGGCACTCTAGAGAGAAAGATTCGCCGCGTAAGGAAAAGTAAAAAATTAAAAGCCAAGATTATTTTGACATCAAATCACGACAATGGGTAAAGCATTGTAAAATTACTCACACAGATATTGGCCTCCGATTCTTGCGGGAAAAGAAATGACATGGCGAGCGATCGATTTTGTAGGCAAGGCAAATTTATGCTCAAGTTAACGTTTTCTACTTTACAGATTTAATGACGTGAAATTGAATCATTCCTGTTTCACATTTACGGGAAAAAGAACCGTTTAGGGAGTTTTATTGCTGTGATTAAGAGATAATTTACTCCGGGCAAATTTCGGAAATAGAGTTATGTCATCATGCTTTCTTGAGCTTATGGAAAAGGAAATATAGAAGTAATAGGAAGTAATCATAGTGTAGCATATTACCTCGAGCTGAGCTGATCTAAGACAATAATATGAATATTCAGAAATTCCCAAATAAGCCTATGTTGGATACGTCAGAATTCATGGGCGATGGAGAAGAAGATGACATGATCAGGGATATGAACAGGCGTGGATCTAATGTTTCTCTGAGTCGATTTAGATCTTGTCCACAGTTGATTGATGAGGACGGGAGCATATCAAATCAAGCATTCGAATCTGTAGCAGACGACAGTGTGAAAATGAATCAAAATAATCGTAGTCGATCTCCTCGTGTATTGAGAAGATTTCAACTCGATCAAGCCGCACCCCCGGGGTCCGCCACACCCACACCGCCATCTACGCCGAGGAGTAGACGGAGTTTCTTCTCTCAGAAAGACTCACCATCAACACCCAATCACGGACTGTCCCCGGCTTCCACCCCGAGACTGATGCGCAAAAACCACGTGTTTCCGGCTTCAAGTCGAGGTTCGTCTTTCGATAGTAATAGGTCTGTTGACGACTCAAAACATGTTCCATTGAGTGAGGAAAATCTTCAGAAACATGACGTAATTGTAAAAGACGGCGAAAAGAGTCAAACAAAATCAGATAACTCTAAGAAAGAAGGTGATCAAAATGTGGGCCCAAAACTAGGCCACGGACATCGAGCTCATCTTCAACATCAACCACATGGTGAAGAGCTCCAAAACAAATGTGAAATGTGGCTTCAGACACTTAATATATCACAGAAAGATAAAATCAAATCTAGAAGTCAGATTCAACTCCATCCTATATAACGTTTTCTGTGTAGAGATTGGAATAGGATCGGTGCGCCTTGGGAACATTATATATACATTGTACACCCTTACACTGATTACCATAAGTATTATCTTAAAAGTCAAAGAAATAATGATGTGTGGGCAAGTGACATTAAAGTCCTTCAACATCACAGCTGTATTGATCATTCTGTATAGTATTTCATTAATGCTTTCAGTAACAAAGAGTCACCACATTTATCACATTTAGAACACGAGTTTTACAACAGAATGTTGGAGTGTGCATCAATCTGATACATGTAATATCATGTCTTGTGCATTTTTTAAAAGTATCACAAGATGTAACGTAAAACTTAAGTCATAGTAAGGATCATTTCGGTACGGAAACGGTTTATCCATCTATTACATGTGACCTTGACCTTTCAGACAAAACATCAATGTTTAACGTCTTCAAATTGAATAGCATCATTTAAGCACAGATAAATTGGCAGCATGGACCAGACATGCACGTTTCGGGTACTGTGTAGAAATTCACATCATATGGTATTGTAATTTATGTGCCAAATCAATACGGGGTAAAAAAAATTTAACGATATCGTTGCGCTGTTACCTTGACATTGCAGATATGACCTTATTCAAAAAGAAGGAAAGATCTCCAGCAAGACTACATGTATAATATTCAAGCGAATACATGCAGAGAAAGACACATTCGTGTTCAGCAAGATGCAATCAGTGATGCAAATGATACTGATAAATCATGAACCACCGCCACGCGAACAAGTAGACGAGTAATGAACAAAAATAAGGTTTTCTGAAATAAACGTCAAAGAAATACCCATCAGTTCAATCAAGGTGAAAATATTTATTGACTCTACAACACAATTAAAGTGGAAACAGACCATTTTCTCATGAAATCCAAAATAATACAAAATGGAATTTCTTTCCAAAATAAAATCTAAACATTCAAACTTTGTTCTTGAAATAATTGTAATAATTGTTGTAATAACAGTATTACAGATTTATGTAAAAAAAAAAAACTTTTGCTACCAAAAGATAACACTCATACAAAGATGACTAATGAGCAACCCAGTCAAAGAGATTCAGTCTTTTCGATAAACAGAGTTACTTGCCCTTTAGAACGGCATCCGGCATAGATGCATTATGACGCATTGATATTACTATAGCAGCATGTTTTCCCTTAAATTTTCGTTTGATTCAATAGAATTTGATGATATCACAATAAGACGACGTCAGATAACGTCCAAAATATGAAGTACAAAAATTTGATTTGTAAAATCAAAAAGATCGAATAGGACATAACGGAGAAAAGAGACCGGCAACAATATGCACCAGAAGTTGACTTATGAATGGTATATGGTTATATCTGGTTTAAGTCCGCACAACAATTTCACTTATCCAGGTCTCTCCCGAGATGAATATATTTTGTTTCTCATAGTAAAATGACATAACAAACAATGCAATGTATCACCGTGACCTTAGTCAACAATACAGTATTGGATAAACATTGACCATACAGAGGAGAGTCGATGTATTCTGTTGACTGAAACGATCTCATGTACCATTACACAACTTTCAGACAGAGCGTGTGATCAGGGCTCTGTCTGTGATGTGATTTGGGATGTGCCCGTGTGTCCTGTCTTCATGGTCAGTCGGTGTGTAATGCTAGAACAGATTTGTTGGAGGGAGGGAGGGAGGGATGTCACAAAAAAGAACGAAAACGTCAATATCATGCGTTATTAGCAATATAGCACAATTTTTCTTCCTATTTTCGTGGTATTCCTCCTTCCAATGAAAAGAAAATCGAGTTATTCCTTAACTCTGCTAAAAATCTTCCGAGAGTATATATTCAATGACATTTTGTAAAACAAGCAATTTTACATTTATTTTGTAAAGCAAACACTGAGACATAAGCACCTCTATAGAGTATAATACTGGATCAATCAAAGACTTCAATATTTAAAAGCAAAAGAATATATCTAAATATTACTACCTACATCGTCGGAAACCAACAGCCTACTGCCCTACGATTATAGGCCGTGGGCGCAATTGGGAATTCTCGTTTTAATGCGTCATACGGTTATATATAGTAACCAATGAAATAGTCAGTTTGAATAATATCAGATCTTTTGTGTTGGAGGGATTTTGTAACGCTCGTTCTGAATGTCCCACGGCATTTTACGTAGTAGAACGGAGAAGATGCCATGGGTTTCCGACGATGTACTACCTACGAAGCAGTCAATTCACATGACATTGTTCAAATAAGGTACATTCTATATCTAGAAATTTGACTGTCTTTTCATTTTTGTTCTCAACTCTGTAACTGTCTAAGTCACTCTTCTCCACCTTTTATCTGTTGTCGAAATATCTCCAGCATTTTCGTCTTCTCAATAGGTTCTATGTAGTATGGAACCAGACCCCATTTCTTGTATTTCATGTAGTCGCTCCCCATTGGGATTTTGAAGAGGACCGCCTTTACTTTCAGTACAGGAACTTCGAATGAATCGATACTGAAAGTGGTACCCCATTTTATGTTACATTGCTTACATTTGATTTCAGACTTGGTGAACTTGCTGTTCATTGCTATATCTTCATAACGAGCACGTTCAGGGAAGCCGTCTGCTATGACCACGCGGTGTTGGTTGGTATAAAGACGAACATCACTCGATCTAGCTACCTCCGTGTGACATTTGAAGCAGATTAGAATGAACTTTTCCTTTCTGGACCCTTGTATTTGCTCTGATGTACCTCTAATTTGACGCAGGTCATCACTTTGATAGCTCTCTACCTTTGCTTTAATTTCATGGAGTGGTTTAGAATTGAGCCTTTTGAATGCATTTTTCATAATGATGGACTTCTGAAGACTCGATTCTTCTTTTTGTTGTATGCTTGCGTCAGATATATGAACGGCTTTAGATCCAGGCTTCCTTGCTCGACCTGAAAAGAAAATGTTAAAGAAAATAATATAGACGTTTTCAATCACACCATTTCGACAGGAAAGATTAGGTGACTTCAACAACGAAGACGGGATTGCAGCTATGACGGAATTGAAATGATGTTGTAAAAGGTTTTAACATAGCAACAACAACAAATTTTTTTAATATTGACGATATCTGTTCACTTCTTCATTTAATCAGTATAGTGGTACAATATTACGAGCTAATGACAACAACATCAAAAGTCAAAAGCATATATCGAGTGATTGAATATTAAAGTTTCAAGACATGAGATATTTTACCGCTCATCTGAGAAATCGTAGTTTCATTCCCTGTAAAGTTATACGTAACGATAAAGTTACATTCTGGTACATCAATTCCTTCACTGCCTACGGTTGTAGCCACTAGTAAGTTGATTTCCCCTTCCCGAAACTTCTGGAGAGTTTCATTCTTCTTTGTTTCTTGCATTCCTGAGGATATTCACATGGAGGCGATTACAGATAGTCTTAAAATATATAATGGCAATAATATCTATGTATGTAACTCTCAAGAATATACAATTATATCAGCCATCTCTATTTATATAATGTTATCCTCATGTTACTATGATGTGATGTTATTGTTCTCTTAGTCTCCGTACGTTTGTTCCCTTTTCTAGTCTTATGGTTTTGTGTTCCGCTGTGATCACTGCAACATCTTCCTGTTGGCGATCTCCTTGTCTCGTTATTTCACATGCTTTGTTGTTTTACAATCCATTGAAAATGCTAGACCGCATTGTAATTTCATTGTTAACTCAAGGCCGTCCATGTCATAGAAGCAAACATTGTAACATTTGAAGAAAAAATAATCTATGACAGGACATATGGATGACAGATAAAATAAATAAAAGAAGTCTACTGAAATCATATTTTCCTCTAGTAGTATGACTGATCTACACATTTCCATACCTTTGCTGTTGTCAGCAGATGTTGTTCCTGTGAATGGAGCCACGTGATACCCTAGACCAGACAGTTCTTCATCCAGGTAGCCGGCCAAAGCAAAAGCAGTAGCTCTAGTTTTCACAAAAACCATACCTCTTGGAGTCTCATTTTGAGACGTAAAATCCACAAGCCTCTGCTTGACTTGCTTCAAATAAGGGTTTTCTGGCCAGGGTTTGAGACTTTCTAAATCATTTTTCAAGCCTACATAAAAGACGCAAAAAGTAAAGATGATAACCCGAAACGTAATGGAAAGCACGATGAATTGTTAAAGAGGATATATCTCTCCTTAAATTTGAACCCAGCTGGTCAATGAGTCCCATCGTCGGGATCGGTCACTACACAATGCTTGAAAATGCTGGTTAAAAAATCATTTGATAAATATGTATTTATAGTGCTTAACAAGTGTTCTTTTTTGGTGACCTTTGGGTCGCATCACGCAAAATTTTCTAATTTTCTATCTTTTAAATTTTGTTTAAATCTAACAAGGATAGTTTGTCATCTGAGCAGTCAATGATTGGCGTATCTGATAAAAACAAAAAAGAAACGTGAATACCGTATGTTGAATGGCGACCTCGTCATAAAGCCAAATAATGTGTACAATGTTGAAGTTCTATTTTCTATGGTGGCATACTTCTGCCCCCTACATGCGAGATATTTTTCGTTAAGAATACGTCGACAAACGACTTACAATTATGTATGTCAATATACAACTTATTTTTGTCAACTGGCAACAGTTACTTATTTATTTCAACATGCAACTAATATTTTGTCAACATGCTACGTACATAATTATCTTGCATGTCATCATATTTATCTTGCATGTTAACATAAATATCTTGCATGCAGTTAACATAAATAGGTCCCATGACGACATAATCTTTAGAAAATATCTCGCATGTAGGAGGCAGAAGTATGCCCCCATACTTTTCCTTAATTTTTCTGATTACCATTACATATCAGAATTTCCGAGAAAATACATAAACATGTACAAGTATGTAAGGCCATCGCCTCTCAACAAGTCTGCTCTCCTTGTGTCATGATTATTACGGTTTATCATGGGAACAAAGCATAGGGAACCTCAGATCATGATAAATTGAGCTGACAATGACCTTATTAATGAATTTAAAAATGATATTTACCCTCAAGGAGATTGATCAACCTTCTTTCAAACTCGATCAGTTTGTCTTTATTATGCAGTTCACTGGTGAACTTGTCTTCAAACAAGAAGTCAAGCACATTCTGGATATCCATCAAGTAGTTAATGTCCAAAGCTTCATTGTACGCCTAGACAAAAAAATCAAAACTTTTCTATGTTTTTTTTTTTCTTCAATATCTCTCGGTATAAAACAAAGGAGGGGATCTCCAACAACGCCAGGTTGCAGCACCCACAGCAAAACCACAAAACACCCAATGCAAAAACACAAAGCAGACAAGCACAGGTAGATACGCATAATGGTCAAGGAACATCAACACACAACACAGAAACATCAAACACAAAGGACTACACATAAACCAACGAGACCAATGGGCAACCGGTGCCGACTTAGGACGGCCATCTGCCACGGAAATAGCAGAAGGTGTGGTTATTCTGGATTACGTGCGCACAACCCTCCCACTTTTCCGATTACCCAGAGCTCTCGAAGAACGTACAATTGTGGTGTAAAACAACCTCCTCACTGTCAGATGACCACACACAAACAAGACTGCAAAACGCAGGGGCCCAAGCAACACAGATGAATATGTAAATGGATATCAAAAGAGGCGTACGTAATACTGTCCGTGCTCTGCCGGCTGTAGCGAGCTCATGTATGTTATCACCCGAGGAGTCCGACTGACATTCAGGGAGGACAGGTGGTCGGGGCCCTGTCTTCTCTAAAGAGGTTTGGACAGGGCCCGTCATGGAGTCCCGTCGTCACAGTCAGTCAGAGTGTAAGTTTTAAGAATGCGCTGGTACAAGACTGTAGATTGGTCAAGTACCAAGCCTAGTGTCCGTCTGGTGACATTAGGATCATATCCACGGTCTAAAAGGCGTTTGATGATTCTGACGCATTTTCGATAGTGATGTTGTCTACCTTTGATCCTTCTTATCTTGTTAATTATGTCACCATAAAATGCAGGTTGTGAAATACCCAAAGTAATATACTCTGTTGCCTGTATTGGTCCAAATTTCAGAAGAAGTTGAAAACATTTTTTGTAAAATTTCCAGAGAGTCTTTACTAGTTTGTGAAAGCGAAAAGCTTGTCCCAAAAGTTTCTTGGTAATTTGTAAATTTCTACCATGAAAATCCAAAACATCAGTACATGCTCTAGCATACCGGATGAGCTGTGAAATATAGATACCATAGGACGGTAATCTAGGAACATCACCGTCAAGCCAGGGGAAATTTACTACGTTAAATCCAAAAAAATCTCTTTTGTCATACACACTTGTATGGATCTCTCCATTAACAATTTTGATGGTGTTTCTGTGTTTGAAACGTTTGCCTTGTTTAGAATCAATTCTTGTGGATAAAAGAAGGGACCTTATTAATGAATTTAAATAACATTTTTATACTTTTCAAAAACAGGATTGTCGATAGTAAGAATATCATCCAGGTACCTAGAAGTACCAATGAAACATTTCACATCATCATTTTTGTTTGCTTTTGAAGATTTTAGATAATAACTTAAGGTATCCGATGTACAATATGGCATATATTTCCATGCCTGGTAAGGTACTATAAACTATATATTTTCTGAAAGATAATAATGCCCACTGATCAGAAACAATGATCTTTGGGTCAGAAAAACTAAGGGGAATAACTGATGGAGATGATTTAGACGCTATGTAAAATAACTCTATAGTACAACGAATACCTTAAGTATAACATAAAGATCTAATAACCTGTTCTGGTAAAATTATTTTTCATTATTTTCGTCAGATACTAGTTTAAATGTGTAACATGCTTATCAGTTTCTCAGCAAGTGAATAAAACTCAAGTTAATATTATCATAAAGGAGGTAAGTGAATGAATTACGTCCAGCATCCATATTCATAATGTCAAATTATAAGAGATTCAACCAGGATTCTTTGACAACCAAAGCAAATGGCCATCTGTGTATTTCGCGACAATGATGTATTTAAGGCTTGTTAAATTATCTATTTACTTAGATTATGTTCATCTAGTGATTTTTCGACACTTTACACTACAATTCCACATTCTAAATTGAAAGAAAGACTCGCAAAAATTATAAGTAATGCGTTTACAAGTAAGAACGGTAATCGCAAATACAAATTTATTGTTGTGAACTATGACAAAACCTACTTTGTAAAAGAAAAGTCCGATTCTGAAAATAAATACACTGAAACAGATATTATTCAGATGTTAAACTTTTTAATCGACAACATTTTTGTGGTGTTTGGAGGAAAGGTTTTCCAGCAAATTGTCGGAATTCCAATGGGGACCAATTGTGCCCCACCCCTTGCCGACATTTTCCTTTACTCGTACGAAGCTGAATTCATTCAATCTTTGGTCTCTGAAGGGAAAAGATACTTAGCTTCTGACTTCAACTTCACTTACAGATACATAGACGATGTGTTGTCCATCAATAATCCAAAATTCGCGGATTACCTGAGCAGTATCTATCCTTCAGAGCTTGAAGTCAAAGAAACGACTGACACAAATAATTCAGCATCCTATTTGGACATAATGTTGTTCTACGAAACTGATGGTCACATGAACACCTCACTCTATGACAAACGTGACGACTTCAATTTCAGCATTACAAACTTTCCTTTTCTGAGTAGCAATATCCCTTCATCTCCAGCTTATGGTGTATTCATATCTCAATTAATACGCTATGCCAGAGCAAGTACAAAATATATGGATTTTGTTCTGAGAGCTAGGCGTCTTGCAGATAAGCTTCTCAGTCAGGGATATGTTTGTGACCGACTAACATCGTCACTGAGGAAGTTCTAAGGTCGATATAGGGAACTCGTCATACACTATGATGTCCCACTCTCCAGAATGGTGGATGATATTTTGTCATAGACCATTTGAACCATCCAACCAAAGATTGTACTATATGTCTTCCGAAATGGAAGTAACCGGATGTGACAGTTCTACCGAATTGATGCGGCGGGTGTTTCATGCAAGCAGGAGATGCTTACTCTTCCTGGGCACCTGGTCTTACTCCCATATCGGGAGTTCGCTTCTTTACATGTGGTGGAGGTTTTTGTTTGTTTGCTTTGGTTCCTGTTTTGTCCTGATTTTATATGCCTTCGGTTTCTGATTTTCTGAATTATCGATTTTGTGCTGTATACAGGGATATGGTCATTATCCATATTTGTCATTTAAAAGGATTAAGATTATGTTCATCTAGTGATTTTAAAAGGATTAAGATTATGTTCATCTAGTGATTTTAAAAGGATTAAGATTATGTTCTTCTAGACTAAGTGATTTTAAAAGGATTAAGATATCCTTACCACAATATGGTCCATTGCGCTGTTCACCATTCTTGTAAGCTTCTGGTCATCTTTTATCTTGCAAGCAGCCTTATTTTTGAAGCGTCTGGCCCATTTTTGATAAGTCGGACCACTCTTTTTCTCAGGTTTCTTTGACCAAAATACTTTGAATTCACGTCTGTTTGTAACTGAATCAATGTATTTTAGATGCAGATGTCCATGTAAGAATTTTGCAATAATATTGTTAAAAAGGAACGCATGGATAGAGTCGAGGACTTAAACAAGTGAATGTCTGAAGAAAGCATTTCTCAAGCTTTGTAAAAACAATATTCACATCAATGTAATTCTATTTTTTTTCTAAATCAAAAGAGAGGAATAAGTTCAAAATACAAACCATCCAATTTTTCAATTTCTTTCTCGACTATACAAATTGCTTCTGCCAATTTTGTTTCGCAGGGATCTTTCTCTTTATCTCCCATCTTTAAAGTTTCTAAAATGAATAAGATATCGATGTACAATGTACATTAAAACATAAAACTATTATAAAATATCATTTTATTCTATAACAATTCTCTAAGATATCTATGTGTAAGCTGAAAATATTACTTCTATTTCACAAGCTTTTCTTTATGGTGACATTATAAACAAAACAAGAAGGATCAAAGGCAGATAGAATAACCATTGAAATTGCGTCAGAATCATCAAACGAGATTACCGAGGATATGGCTACAACCGGCAGAGCACGGACTGTATTTCGTAAGCCCTCTATTCTATTATCTGGCGAGCTCTACGATCAGCTACGGCCGTGACTGTTAAGGTATCCGATGTACAATAGGGCATTTTTCCATGCCTGGTAAGGTCCCATAAACTATATATTTTCTGAAAGGTTAGAATGCCTACTATTCAGAAATAATAATTTAGGGCCAGAAAAACAAAGGGGGATAACAGATGAAGCATCTAAATTGCCTATTTTCTCTATATAACATATGCAAAATAACAAAGTTGTACAATAGTTTTTCCCCTTTGATTTTTAAGACCTGGGAGTCTTATATCTGAACTCAGGGCATCACTACCTTTCAGAAAATATACAGTTTATAGTACCTTACCAGGCATAAAATTTACCATACTTTACAATGGAGATGATCTTAAACGCTATGTAAAATGACTCAATTGTACAATGGATACCTTAAAATCGTAGCACATGTACAAGTACGATCGCCAAACACGCACGGTCAGTTGTAACTAAGGCTTTAACACTGATGGCAGGATATACAACAAAACTTTGTACATTATGTACAATATATGGGACTCATATTTCTCGTGAAATCGCGTCAGATATGTATGAAGCTGTGATATTTACCTATTTGCGGAAGTATCGAAAATCGTAAATTAAAGGAAATTTTACTTTTCTCAAAAACGGGACAAAACTTAATATAGTAAGTGATTAAGACTACCATGTGTGGCTTGATGTACATGCTGCTGGAACTCCTCTATATTCTCCTTGACAGTAGATATTTCAATCACATCCAGATTAGCAAACAGTCGTATCATGTGTTCCATTGCCCCCTCCTCCGTAGATGCACCACCTATCCCCAATGTTGCCGTCAGACCTACGATCTTAATGTATACATATGAATTTTATTTTTGATCATAATTCAGACGACGTACTTAATGTGCATATGCAACAGTTTATAAGTCTCGCCTATTATAGTCGGTACATTTTTAGACATAATAATTTTTACATTGTTTAGATTGAGGATCACTGACGAGTGTTAAGTATCCGAAACATGCATATATTTCAGTACAGGAGTGGATGGCTATCCCACAATACATGATACGGAGGAATATGCAGGGATGCCGATGCAGGGAGTGTATAACAGATAGAGGTGGAACAACATTCTACTCAAGACACGCCGTTGTCGATTGTTAACACTTTTGAAAATGTATATTAAATTTCAACCATTTCATTTTGTTTTGTTTTTGAGGGGTAGTATCATTTGTGCCATCTTGTGCCTGGTTATCCAAGGAATCCATTTAAATGCTATAGCGATAGGTTTGTTACATTTATCTTCATTCTATAGAATAATCATTTTCAAAGATTTTGATAATAAAAGCATAGTTTCTGTTCCGTAAATTTTTTGAACAGCCTAGTAAGTCCTTTGTTTAAGAGACAGCTCTTCTTTGGTGAAATTTTGAATTAGAGCATTAATGTATTCAAAACTTACTGTAGAGGCTTTCTTACCATTCTTTGAAATCGAATATGCGTTCCAAATAAAAGGTTTTGAGTTTAAAAGTAATATAATTTTACTTCATGGAAATAAAACGAAAATAGGTCGTGTTTTAGACATCTTCGAAAAATGATATGTTGATTAGGTTTTTACCTGTGGTAAATTCATTTCCTCATGTCTGAGTTTCTGTTCCAGATATTTCTTCATCAGTATACTGTATGGTTCTTTCTTCCTGGCGTGATGACATTCGTCAAACACAATCAGCGTGAAGTCAGACATTTTGACCTTGCCAATATTAAGGTTATTATCCAGGATCTGAGGTGTCATAAAGAAGACATCTGTCTTGTTCATCATCAGGTCCATGTGGAGACATTCCCTTGTCTCCGTCCTCAGATGGGAAACCTTAATTTGTTATAATTGAAAATGAAAGGAATCCGGCAAATATCTAACACGCCTTATACATTAAAATAATAGTCAGAGAGAGCTTTATAAATGAGTGGCGGGATGATCATATTTTGGGGCTATAGAAGATACTTTTCAAAATAACACACAGAACATTTATATATATTTCGAAGTCTTAGATTTATGAGTATAATCCGTGCAAATCTGTTTCATTTCTAACCTGCCCTGTTTGAGAAGGCATGCATGACTACTTATTTATCTAACTGCTAAAAAGATCGCTAATTCGTTTGACAGACACAGACAGACATCTGTCTCTAGAATCTCTTTGAGTCAGACAGTGCATGACTTTTATATATTTTCATTTCCATGCTTTATTAACATCGACGGCGGGTGCGGCTAGCCAACAGGGGATGCTTACTACTCCCGGGCACCTGGTCCCACCTCTAGCTTGCTAGGGGTCCGTCGATGTTTCATTTTTTGCTCTATTGTGAGTGCTGTTGAGATTATCGTCAGGATCTTCTTTAACTCATTTGTGTCACACTTATGCCCTTTGCCGTGTGGAGCTCGTAAAAAAGTTCCCAGCGAGGGGTTTTACAGTAAGTGTTTTGAATATACTTCCCTGACATTTTCGCCATAGCACTTTCTATATAGACATAACGTCAGACAGTGCATGACTTTTATATATTTTCATTTCCATGCTTTATTAACATCGACGGCGGGTGCGGCTAGCCAACAGGGGATGCTTACTCCTCCCGGGTACCTGGTCCCACCTCTAGCTTGCTAGGGGTCCGTCGATGTTTCATTTTTTGCTCTATTGTGAGTGCTGTTGAGATTATCGTCAGGATCTTCTTTAACTCATTTGAGAAGATAAACGAATTGTAACTGTGAATGTTAATTAATAAAAGAATAACGAAAAGTTCTCCCATAAGACGCGTTGCAATGACCGTTGTGGAACATACCATAAGATTTCAACAAGAAATAGACACCACTCAAATACAGTGACGAAAAGTCGAAATCAAAAAGGTCACAGCACCAAGACCAACAGCAAGTAAAACAAGGTAAGACACCATCGAAATATGAAAAATACATATTTCTTAGGCGAAAACTAATGCGTATTCGGGTCCGAGTTTGGACGGCTATCTTCCATACTCGTAGCAAATGGTGTAGTTATCCAGATTACGTACGCACAGCGTTCCCACTCGTCCGTGTTCTACAGAGGTCTCCCTACACGTATAATTTCGAAATGAAAAAAAAAATCGCAATTTAAGGTTACATTCCAAAACAAGACAATATGACATAGGGACCCTGGTAATTAATTTAATTCTATATCCTTTTTTAGAGCCTAAGCCAACAATAAGTACCCGTTCCAACCAGAAATAAACAGTCTCCAACAGTGTCCAACAGCCTTCTGGACAGAAATTCGCGGTACACCAAATACGCATGTTTCGGACGATGAATCCTCATTAGAGGTACTCTAAGAAGCCAAATGATTCAAAATGGAATTAAAAATAATTTTCAAATTTTTCCAAGTTCACAAGTTCATATATCTATAATACAAAGAGTTAGCGTGTCTAAATTAAGTATGTTTTTCTCTGAAAAATGAAAAAATGGAGTGATGGTGCAAGGGTGTTAACATCCCACGTTTTGATGATAATCTAGAATGAAGAATTTAGAACATAGTGAACAAGAAACGATTATAATCATAAAACCCTTAACGGGTAATGTGAAACGAAACATTGGGGGTGACGGTCGTTTCTTCTTTCTCACTTCCTTGATGTAGTGCAAGAAACATCTCTAGTGTCGGAGTACTCGTGGTTGTAAAAGGATTTTCAAATCAGTTAATGAAAGTCAGACACAATACCCGAAATCAGAATTTTAAAGGTAGACAAATTCTTGAAAAAAAAATATAAGACAATACTTTCCCAAGAAAAAAAAAACAGACGGAGACAATAACAACGGATATAATTAAAGCTGAACTCATTTAAAATAAACTCTATCTAATCTCATCATCTTTCTTACAGATTTCAATCATGGAATACCAATAATTAAAAATTGAACAAAAATTATTGTTACTTGAAGAATTCAGATATATTACCTCATAGTCAGATAGATACAATTTGAACATGCTGTACTGTTGTTTCACCAAGGCATTTGTTCTGGCAAGGAATACTACTCGACGTATCCCTGGTGTCATGTGGACGGTGTTTTGAAAGATAAAACATTATCATTAAAGATCAACATTATTGGCACAAGTGTTTCACTACATGTATATACCACCGCCCTTTTTTGGCGGGTGTGTGAAAATAAGAACATCCATTGTAGAAGGTAAAGCAAAAGATTCAGAAAAACTGGCATTAATATCTTGATAAGATTTTGCTTCTTCAATACATACGCATCTTTCCATGCATGACGTAGTACCAAAACAACTTAAAACAGGGTCATATACATATAGCAACTTTTTAATGATAATTCATAGTTCATAGATTGATATAGGTTAAAATTATTATATTTATTGATATGATGCGCATTCTAAAGGTCCTGTCTCTTTGGAGATCCTCGCCATCACATTACAAATAGCATAAACTCGTGAACTAAAATATTATCTGTGTACGGGAGAGAAAAATGTAAATCTTAATATAGAACAATTTGCTATTGTTCCTGGCACATTTGATATATACTTTTGAGCAAATAAATCGAGTCAATATTGAAGTACTAAAGAACAAGGCTAATGCCAATTGATGTAAACGTAGAAAAAATACCTTCTTGTCTTTCTTTAAGATGATTTTCTGTGATGTGCAAAGCGACCCAAGTCTTGCCAGTTCCAGTTTCAGCGCATATAATGGTATTACGCCCGGATATGGCTTTTTCAGCCAATTCTAGTTGATAATCCCGCAACTCATATTTTGGCTTAATTCTCCTCTCTTTCTCCTTTTCTGTCTCACCTTCGTCTAGATAACACGAACGTTAAATAAATTTAAAAGAAATACCCTATATTTTCTTATTTCAAGACATGTTATGTCGGTGAGCCAACATTGAAAATATTCTATCTTTGAAGTAAAATTACAATAACTCCTCCAATAAAGACAAAATCAGTAAAAACCGATGGATGATCCCCTAACACAATAATTTTGATACCAAAAACTTGATTTTCTTATTGTCTTTGACCTTTCACATGTTTCAGAAATGATCTGACTTTAATCCTAGTATGACCTTGAAGACTTTTGTCTGAAAGCTCTCATCTGAAGAGGCTATTAATACAGCCGAAACACGTGTAACAATAAAAAATGTAAATATATTATATCGTTCCTGTGGTACTTTAGAATACATTCACCTGAAGTCTTGTGAAACATCCCCCCTTCCTTCTCATCAACGCAATCAAAAAATATCAAAACCCGTAACATATATAAAAGATTATGCATTTTTCTATCATTATTCAAAATTTCAAACCATTTGGACAAAACATTGATTTTTAATAAATGTTTCAGTTTTTATTGAAAAAAAAGTTATTTTTAGCCTGGAAATGACCTTGACTTGTGATTATTGACCTTAAGTGACCTTTGTCCCAACGGATCTATCCTAAGGAACATCTGTGTGTAATATAATCAAATTCTAATGTATGATTTTGGATATGTGAGTTCGGACGGACGGACGGACGGATGGATGGATGGACGGACGGACGGATGGACGGACGGAGTGACAGACGGAACCTACAGCGACTATATGCTTCCCCGAAATCATAAAAAATAGTTGGATTGCAATCTTATTTGAATTTGCAAGGCGAATCACATTCGTTTACCAATTATCAGGATTCATCAAATCTCCGTTGCGAAATTATTTTTAGTACTACCATTAAAATTCTCTTTAATACAAGGCCAGGCAATAAGACCTGATAGACCTAATACAATACTAGTAGATGAAATTTATTAAAGAAGCTGTTAAGAAAAGACGGGAAATCAGCCCTGAAAAGTGGGATTTTGAAAATGGAAATTAAAAAAAAAAATCTTCGTAAAATTTATACCTATACGGCATCCCAACAGAATCTAGTGATCTTTTATCTGTTTTGTATTTTCCTATAGAAATCAATAGAAAAAGGAAGTTTTATTGAACATTGTTCCCCCCTGATATACAGAATAACACTTTTACTGGAGGTATATATCCATGAAACAAATTTTCTAGTGGGGTTCTGTATCTCCGGGGGAACACTACCCCAGAGACGAATAACCAAAAAAGGAAGGGGCTGCATTTGTGTAAAGATTGATCTTTTAGACCATAAAATATGACAAACTTGACTATTTTTTCTTCTTTAATCCAGCCATAAATGTTAATATGATCGAATGAAGTATACAAGAATCGGGAATGAAATAAGCAAGAGCGATGTTTGTGTATTTCGTGCAAAAAGGCCTACATTGTAGCCGTTGAATACAAACTGAGACCGTATTTTAAGTTCCGGATTTCATTATTTGCCAATTAAAGTATATATAACGTTCGAAATCTATTTTTGATATACAATGTAGACATATTTGGTGTCTTTTAGCAAATATTCATCCGTCTTATGTAAAATATTATTAAATTCATACGTTGTTTTTTTTTTTTTTTCGTCGATTTTATCAGTTTTCCTTTTCGAATACCCCTACTTTTTTTAACCTTAATTCTAGAATCTTAAGTGTACTTCGTCAAAATGTAAAACATATAAACAGTCTTCAAATACATCATATTTCAAAGGTGATTATTTTTTTCAAGATGTGAATCTGAATGCGGAAGAAATACAGCACGATATTCAGGGCTAAATACGGTCCTTATCTGAACAGCTCCTTATGCTGCTGAATTGGCCCTATAGGAAGTTTGGAGCAACGCACTCTCTGCAAAGAAACTGCACAAATTTAAGTTCAAAAGAATGAAACCAGAGGGTGCTACTGAAGTGGAATTTGGTTGCGTCTTAAAATCACTTTGGCAGGAAGCATCACTGATGAGGATTTAATATCCGAAACAAGTGTCGGGTGCATATAACATTTCTTCGAAATTTTCTTCAAGAAGGAGAAGAGTTGGAACACTTCCGAATTACCATTTGGGTGGAACAATCAAGAAAAACATTCCAGGAAACCATATTATGACAGATGGATGAAAGGATGATATGACAGAAACAGGGTTGGAGTGGCGTCGGAGTTCAACAATTTAAGCCCTCAATAGAATTTGCTGTGCATGGAAAATGTTCAAAATATTTTACCCTCTTTCTGCATCTCATCTACGTCGTAATCAGAATCGCATTCTTGTAAAATGTCCCCTCCTGTTGGTGATTCGTGATCACTTGGCGGAGTCGCAACAGGAATATGTTTCCTCTGTAACTCATCTGTAATTTAAGAAAACGTCGATGAATTGAACTTGACATCATGCATTTTATTTGGCTATTTCGGAAACTTGTCATTTCATCAACATCTTAGCACCATCTCTCCATTGCTACGGTATTTTGAACATAGATTTTATTTTGGATATTGTCCTATGACACATTAAAATTAAAATTTAAATATGCAGTAATGACGACTTTAAAGTCGTCATTACTGCATATTTAAATTTTAATTTTAATGTGTCATAGGACAGACGTTTTTAAGTTGAATCACAGCTTTTTATTCCAATGATATGAAGTAGATGCATTTGAAAAGTTAAAATCTATTGTCTATGATAAGTAATTCATTTAATCAAATTTGGTATTGATAGATTCGATTATCGATCAGGAAATCAAATTTAATATTTTTATTTTAAAATTATTTGTATGGAAAAAGTTATTTGTAAAAATCATTTTTGAACATTTCTGTATTTTGGCATTTAATCTCTCGTTAATCACTGAACAATATAACATTCCTTTCCTTTTTGTGACTTTACTTTTTCCGTCTTAAAAATAACAAGAATTACTTCAAAATTTACTTAAGGCTATTAGAAAACAAACAAATTACACGACATCAGAAGAAAGTTCGGACAGGACGCCGAGATGAGTAAATTAATTCATGACATAAGTGTGAAAGTCAATTATCGGTTCCTGTCCGGCTCGTCTTCTTTGTCCAAAATTCTTAAATTTGATTGGTTAATTTTAGTTTTTCAAAATTAGGGTAAATGTGTCAGTCAAAATTCTAAGAAAGTTATTGGTCAGTATCTGGAAGGGTGGGGCGTTTTTTTGGAGACGGTCAAACTTCGGCCATATTGGTCACTCTCCGAAAAACGAAACAACAATAAAGATTGAAAACTTATTAAAGTGTAATCTTGATACTTCCAGGTATGAGACTATTTGAATTTTACATTTTTACCTAGAATAAATTCCATTTACATTTCAATTTAAGTTAAGTACGTAAATCTTTTTATAATTACTGTTTTAAAGTTTGAACTTTCGAAATAAGCCACTGTCTCTTCATTTCATATTATTATAAGTTGTTATATGTACATAATTGCATTACTATGGTGTTCGCTTTTAATTTTATATATGTGTTCAAGTCCTTGTTCCGGAAACGGACATCACTGGCGCGCATGCGCAATACTTTTGAACTGATTATATTATGTAAAACACTCTCCGAAAAACGAAACAACAATAAAGATTGAAAACTTATTAAAGTGTAATCTTGATACTTCCAGCTGCAGAAGGAAAGCAAGAAGTTTAGAAAAAAAGAGATACCCCAAACGGCGGCCCGGGGATTCTATTCCAGACCCCGCGGCCCGCCGACCACAAGTTGGCTGTGAGTGCAAGGGAGATCGATATGATGGCGCGCTCGCAGCACCGACACAACGTTGCTCGGACTGTGTGCAACGTTTTACGTGTCAAATTGGTGGAGAAGAGGAGATGGCCGCCAGTCCATCTCATAGGAAGATCCCTAGCCTCTTGCGGTCAAACTAATTTTGAGCAAAAATTCCCTACCAGATGAAACGTACGGACAATCGAAATGCTTACAAAAGTTCCCCGTTATCAGAGAGGAACAATGGACGAACAGAGTAGCGAACTAACATTTTGTGTAAATATGTTTAACCTAGTTACTTCAGAAGTCTAGAGGATACCACTACAGGATACCACAGAAACTCGTTTTAAATTGTGATTTGGACTTATTTCGGCTATACTTTAAAACCTTGGAATTCGACGAGAAAAAGGAAGATCAAAGTGACTCAAATTATAAACGTATTTCATATTATCAAACCATGGAATTAGACAAGAAAAAAGAAGAAGATGAAATAGTGACTTCGAGACAAAATGTGTTGAGAACTGACAAGCAGCAGACGAGAAAAGAAGATTCCAAAAAAAGAACTGTTTCTTACATTGGACGCTTATAAAACATGTATCATTTTCAGGAAGTCTTTTAAGATAGTGATATGATATTATGTATTGGCTTGATATGAATAGCACTTATGTTGAAAAAAAAAAAAATACTAAGCTATGTACCATGGTTGCGTGGGCAAGTTAGTAAAAAGAATTGATCCCGAGTGGGACAAGTTCGAATAATGAGAAAAGAGAGTAAGCTTAAATTTTGATCATGTCTTGTTGAATTTCGGCGAAAACTTTTTAAAGTAATACATGATGAATATAGATAATATACGGCAAACCGTTATTTTGTTTCAAATTCCCTTAGTATAACAGCTGTATGGACATTCCAACTGTATTTCATGACACTAGATACGAATTATTTTTTTATTTTGGCTGGAATTCGTTTTCATTTCAGTCGTAATATAGTGCTAGATTGTATAAAAGCTGGTTCTTTTTACAACAATAATATTCTAATCAGGTGTTATGAATTATCAATTGATGTTTTTGTCTTGTGGTTGTAAAGCTATTGAGAGAAGCAAGTTTGTTCGTCACTCTGTCACTTCGTCATAGCCAAAATCAACATTTAAGACCAGATTAAAAGCTACCTCTAAACATACGGACTCAGATAGGAGTCGAATGCAAAGTGTATATTCAATAGTCAAAAAGCAATCCGATGTTATAGAATACGTATAGTTCTAAATCGCACACATTTTGATCAAATCAATGAGTCGACGTCATTTTAAACTAAATTGACATTTCATGCAATATAAAGATTGAATATTTTATCGTACGAAATTTCCAAAGACTTCTGAAATAGTGTGTATATATGTTACGAATCTTTTTAATCTAGTAAAAGTGGATAATTCATTTTTCAATCGCTTTTATAGTTATATTTAACTTGTGTATTAATTCGAAATTTTTTCCAACCAAAACGTCCTCCACTATATTGTATATATTGTATGTAGTGTGTAAAAATTTGAACTTTCGAGGACGAAAGTAATTAGGTTGGGTAGAAAGTCGTCATTACTGCATATTTAAATTTTAATTTTAATGTGTCATAGGACAGACGTTTTTAAGTTGAATCACAGCTTTTTATTCCAATGATATGAAGTAGATGCATTTGAAAAGTTAAAATCTATTGTCTATGATAAGTAATTCATTTAATCAAATTTGGTATTGATAGATTCGATTATCGATCAGGAAATCAAATTTAATATTTTTATTTTAAAATTATTTGTATGGAAAAAGTTATTTGTAAAAATCATTTTTGAACATTTCTGTATTTTGGCATTTAATCTCTCGTTAATCACTGAACAATATAACATTCCTTTCCTTTTTGTGACTTTACTTTTTCCGTCTTAAAAATAACAAGAATTACTTCAAAATTTACTTAAGGCTATTAGAAAACAAACAAATTACACGACATCAGAAGAAAGTTCGGACAGGACGCCGAGATGAGTAAATTAATTCATGACATAAGTGTGAAAGTCAATTATCGGTTCCTGTCCGGCTCGTCTTCTTTGTCCAAAATTCTTAAATTTGATTGGTTAATTTTAGTTTTTCAAAATTAGGGTAAATGTGTCAGTCAAAATTCTAAGAAAGTTATTGGTCAGTATCTGGAAGGGTGGGGCGTTTTTTTGGAGACGGTCAAACTTCGGCCATATTGGTCACTCTCCGAAAAACGAAACAACAATAAAGATTGAAAACTTATTAAAGTGTAATCTTGATACTTCCAGGTATGAGACTATTTGAATTTTACATTTTTACCTAGAATAAATTCCATTTACATTTCAATTTAAGTTAAGTACGTAAATCTTTTTATAATTACTGTTTTAAAGTTTGAACTTTCGAAATAAGCCACTGTCTCTTCATTTCATATTATTATAAGTTGTTATATGTACATAATTGCATTACTATGGTGTTCGCTTTTAATTTTATATATGTGTTCAAGTCCTTGTTCCGGAAACGGACATCACTGGCGCGCATGCGCAATACTTTTGAACTGATTATATTATGTAAAACACTCTCCGAAAAACGAAACAACAATAAAGATTGAAAACTTATTAAAGTGTAATCTTGATACTTCCAGCATCCAGAAAAGAGTCAGAAGTCTAGAATAAAAGACGTTCTCCAAAGGCGGCCCGGGGATTCTATTCCAGACCCCGCGGCCCGCCGACCACAAGTTTGGCTGTGAGCGCAAGGGAGATCGATATGATGGCGCGCTCGCAGCACCGACACAAAGTTGCGCCGACGTGTGTGCAACGTTCTACGTGTCAATATGCTATTGAATCGACCCTACAGGAAATTTGGAACCGCGTGCTCTCTGTAAAGTAAATATACAAATTTAAATTCTAAAAATAAAACCAGAGGGCGTCAGTGAAATGAATTTGGGCGACTTATGAAAATCATTTTGGCTGGAAGCATCACTAATGAGAATTTGATATTCCAAACACGTGTCTGGTGCATAATAAATTGGTTTGAAATTTTCGTCAAGAAGGCATAGAGTTGGAACCCTTCCGCATTATTGATATAAACACTTATTTCCTGTTGCAGTGTGGGGCAGTTAAACTCTTCCCCGTGACATTGAATGTTTTAAGTGTATTAAATACCTCTTTCCAGCTCTGTCGCCTGAAAGAATGTTTGTTTTTGGCACTTCATCAATTTGACATCATACACTTTATTTGACTATTTCGGAAACTTGGCATTTCATCCAAAAATATTATTGAAATCAAAGGAGGTTAACATCTTAGCACCATCCATCTTAGCACCATCCCCTGCAATGCTATTTTGAACATACATTTTATTTGGAAATGCTAATGAATTGACCCTTCAGGATATTTGGAACCGCGTACTCGCTGTAAAGTCAATACACAAATTTAAATTCTGATAATAAAACCAGAGGGCGCTGTTGAAATGAAATTGGGCGGCTTATGAGAAGCACTTTGGCAGGAAGCATCACTGATGAGAATTTGATATTCGAAACACTTGTCTGGTGCATGATAAATTGATTGGAAATTTTCTTCAAGAAGGTACAGAGTTGGAATCCATCCGCATTATTACATGTATTGTTAAGGATTAGTCGATTTGACAGCCTTATATAACATGTGGCCGACCTAGAAATGTCCTTTCCTATGAATTTTTTTTTATGATTCTTATCTATGGGATAGTGCTGAACAATTCTAGCTTGGTTGCCACTTTGGCAACTTTGGGCAACTGTTTTTATCGCCGAAAATTCAAAATGGCCGCCAAATGCCTTCCACAAATAAATGAAATTAAATTCTTTCTTTAAATATTTAGTATGGCACATCAAATCAGGGGTTTGGGGGTCAACAACCCCATTTCCGATATCATTTTTACAATTTGAGTTCATTCAGGACTTCAAGATGGCCGCCAAATATCAAATCCCATTATGGTACAATGAAAATATTTCAATTAAACGTTTGTGTAACACATCTTATTTGTAGTTGCAATGGTCCTAGAGTACATTTATTATGCTGTTTTTGTTGTTTTTAGCTGACACATGTTTCTGGGACAACTCTGCTTATCAGGGGGAAATTCAAAATGGCCGCCAAATGCTTTCCACCAATAGGTGAAATTTAGTTCTTTCTTTAAATATTAAGTGTGGCACATCAAATCAGGGGTTTTGAAGGTCAACAAACTCATTTCCAATGGGATCTTGACATTTTGGACATATTCTAGGCTAGAAATTCAAGATGGCCGCCAATTTCAACCTCATTAGGTACAGTGTGTAGATTTCAATAAAAAAAAGTCGCGTTACACATCTTATTTGTAGTTACAATGATCCTTGAATACATTTATTTTGCTGTTTTGGTTGTTTCCAGTTCACACATACTTGTAGGACAACTTTTTTCATCGGGGGAATTTCAAAATTGTCGCCAAATAGTCCCCTACCGCTGAGTTAAATGTAAACAGAAATAGTACAAGCTCTTATTTCATAAAACTTACTATGTAATGAAAAATGAATAAGAGTGACATATAAGATTGGATGGTTTCAGCTTATACAGACTAGGATTCGTCAAAATGTAATGCAAAGATCAACATGTCATTTGTTTGATTAAAATGGTACTCAAAAGACAAAAATAAAGTTTCCCTATTGATCATGTTGATATAAGACCAGTTTGTTTGACGCAGGGGATTCTAGAGTAAGCAAGTAAACTCGAGGTAACTTGGCTATCTCGGCTCTTTGACCATCATGGCAATTTCTTTGCTTGGCCTGTATCGCTTTTTTTCCAATCGGCAAGAATGCAATAGAAAGTGTTTGATGTTTTCTTTACAACAGTCCCTTGGTGTAATTTATGTTGAGTTGAGCTATCTACTATATTTATGTATAACGTTAATGATGACATCTACCATTTTGCAATGATGCAAATTCTATGAAAGAAGGCTGCCCAATCGTTAAAGGGTTAGCACTCTCCTTTCTCTTCATAAGGCCGGTTAAGTTTGTAAATGAACAGGACTTACAAAATTTCATCAGCTATCATTACATCTCAGGATAATTTTAATCTCTGGTTGGAGGTTTCCTCCGTTTTTCTCTACAGTGATTCAAAATTGAATCTGAGGAATCTTCAACTGTGGTAAGATGAAATGGTACTACGTATGTTTTGGCATGTAAAACTCAAGTGGGTGAAATCTATCTTGAAAGCAATTGTCTTGGATATCAGTGTTCCATACAGTTTGAAGGTTGTTTCTATATCATATATCTTAAACAGGTTTTCATTCCAAATGTTTTCTAACAACACAGAGTATTTGGTTGAAGACGTAGTCAGTGTGACAAGCTTGAAATGAATCTAGAACAGAACAGGAGCATAAGGCAAAAGAACAGTTACAGGGAAAATCTATATCAAGATCATGCAGAAATCCTAGAAGACCTTTGCTCCTTTGAATTCCTTTTGCAGACTTTCAAATAGGACAATCACTTAGGTATTTGACAATCCATGGCTCTATGATGTAGATTCTTGCTTCAGGTCGACTCTTATCCCCCTTTCTTAAAATACACAATATTTGCAATTTATTTCTATCTTTGTGATAGAAGAAAAAGATTCTTCTCTTTTACGGTTTGAGAATGTGCAATCTATGTAAAAAGTGCATGTGTAAGCTCATATCGACAAAAGGAAATTACACGTGAATTATACCACCTTTGGGAGCACAAATAATGTTTAACGTCCTCAAATTCACTTGCATCATTTGAGAGCAGATAAATTTACAGCATGGACCAGACATGCACGTTTCGGGTAATAAACACTCGTCAGTGATAAGATGCACCACAGTTATTCGTAACGAAATGGGAATATTGAAGTGAGGAGTCATTTTATGTTTAGCCTTTAATAAACTAATGAGCAAAATGACACCAGATATGGATTTGGCCCTTAAAAGCCCTAAATGTGCTACACTTGATATATCAAGTAATTATTACATTTTACACAATAGTAGGAGACTATTAGGTGGCCATTTTGAATTTCCCACGATAAGCAGAGTTGTCCCAGAAGCATGTGTTAACTGAAAACAACCAAAACAGCAAAATAAATCTATTCTAGGATCATTGCAACTACAAATAAGATGTGTTTCATCAAGGTTTTATTGAAATATTCACATTGCACCATAATGAGGTTGAAATTTGGGGGCCATCTTGAATTTTAGTCCTGAATGAACTCAAATTGTAGAAGTGACATCGGAAATGGGTTTGTTGACCCTCAAAACCCCTGATTTGATGTGCCACACTTAATATTTAATGAAAGAATTTAATTTCATCTATTGATGGAAGGCATTTGGTGGCCATTTTGGATTTCCGCCGATATAAAGAGTTGCCCAAGGTTGCCAGAGTGGCAACCAAGCTAGAATCGTTCAGTACTATCCCATAGATAAGAATCATCAAAAAAGTTCATAGGAAAGGACATTTCTAGGTTCGGAAATTTTCAAATCGACTAATTCTCGACCAGAAAATAAGAAGTACATCATTTCCGCTTACAGAAAGCAGTCTTTTGGTTGCAATGTCCAAATACTGTACATCAACACAGAAACAAACGTTATTTTGGCTTCTGCAAATTTTACAAGTAGTCTTACCATTATCTGGAGCAGGATTTATCTTTGATACAATTTCCGGCTGTGTCGCACACAGGCTTTCATACAGTAGTACCTCCCAGTCGTCGTTCTTTCTCTGTAGTAGAGAAAACAGTTCTCTACAGGCCTCTACTCTATCTTGTATTGCAATGTTATTAATGTTTTCTCTCTCCTGAATTTGGACCAAGTTCTTGCTGAGGAGAACAGCCACCAGCTGACAAGGGTTGATCAGCTTGAATAGATCAGGTTTCATGCCAATAAACAGGAATTTCATGAATTCGTTCTTGAAGCTTTCATCTCTATTTCCACAACAATTCTCAAATTTTCGGATCAATCTTCGATAACCTGAATTGCAAGATGGGGAAGATTAAAAAAAAAACTAGAGACTTCAAACTTATTTGATTGGACAATCAAGAGAATCGGTATTGCCTTTAATATGAATAGAATACAAACGAGAAATATAATGTCCGGAATTTCATGTTCAACTAGAGATAAAACTTAAGAGCCAATCCGGCATAAAACCATGCAAAATCGTAAAAATCGTCCAAAAGGGTGGTCAAAGTTTTACATTTTTATGTATATTTCTGTATTCTATGATGAAAAACATTCGAGAAAAAAATTATTTTAAAATTCATATATGTCCCGTTTTATAGTAATGGGCCAATTTTGTTTGTATGGCATAACGCCATTAACAGGGCTAAAAAACAACACTAAAATAGCCCTATTTTCATCGTTGAATAAGATTTGATTTTGATATGCAGTAATTCTTTTCATGATAAAATCAGATACTTACTCAATTCATCTTCATTATAGTACTCGCAAAGTTCAGATATACGAATTGACTTGCCACCAGGGGGCGCTCTAATACGACTTATACTGGGGTTTGACAAAAGCGTCCCTATTTCGAACATGAATAACATCTATAAGAGAGAAAATTTTCCCACAAAAATTCAGTATAATAAAGTAAACGTATCATACTTTAATATATAAAAAAACTGTCGCTGCCAAATGTATCTAAGATATGCAAATTTTATCAAGAATATTCATTATTTTGCGGAATATGATTAAAAGATTTAATGGGAAAATGTTCAAAAGATAAGCATCTTTGATCATAATCTAGAAAAAAAATTTAAGATATTAACAAAATATGTTCTAAAAATGATGGAAATCGTTTCAGATCTTTTTCAATTTCCCTTATATAAGCCCCATCATTAATCTAGACGATTTTTCGAGATAGCCCGGAACGACGCCACCGAGTCAGACTTTTAGTGATGATGTCACGTGGTTAGGTTCCCTGGTAGCATGTAAACAATGACGATAAAATAAGAACTTGATACGGATAAACTATCGCATTAGATTATAACATTGATGGAGTTTAGCTCAAGATTGCATAGCAAATCTCGTTCCCTAGTTTCTAGATGTGATTAGATGTACCCATCCCAAATCTTTTGAAATAATCTTCACAGATGTAAAAGAACGAGTCTCTAAAATAGTCGGTGCTACTACCAGTAAGTACTGGTTAGAGCGTCGAACCAATTACGGAAAGGTTCCTGGTTCGAGTCTCCCTGGAGCAGGGGCACTTAATCTCACTTCTATTGAATTTGAAGACGTTTAACTTCTGAATGCTCATCATAAAAGGATCACTATGCCACTGCTAGCTTCGTGTCATCAGATTTGTTACATGTAGATCTATTGTCCTGTAGACAACGGGTCGTTCGATGTACTCTTCTATGATCTCTCACTCTCTGTTATATGAACAAATTGTCCTGTCTATGTATTGTTGACATGACTGTGGTATTTTCTTTAAAAAATGTTGAAAATCGGAAAGAAAAGTTTTCTTTACAGTCTACTCGCTGCTCTTTTCATCGATTTTCCAAATTCATTGTTTCATAGGAAATTGTGTTTAAAAAGTTCTTTCCTTTTGAAAACGATCTGTTGAATTGATAAGATAAACGTGTTTTTTTTTCTTAAAATGTTAGTTGATCTTTCCTATAAACATAACAATTTATTCGTATTTCAGAGAAAAAATAGACAGGTTGCACGAATTATCCTCACTTAAAGTAAATCAATGAATTAACTATATATCCAGTCCTTATTTTTTTCGAGAAAACCTCGATCATTCTGTTATTTTCGTGCATAAAACAAGAAAAAAAATTGTTTGATATGACTGTCTCTTTCTTGATTTCAACGTCAAATAGCGCTTTCAACCAAATCGGTCATCTATGGTTATGATGAGAAAAGTCTTTGTTTATTTAAGGTCAAAATAATTTGGGGCAAATTTCAGGGGCCCTGACAACCTCTCCGTCATATTTCTTAACCTCCACCTGCCCCGGCCCCCACCCCCGTTAAAAAAGAAAATCGTACTCGAAAAAGCACTCTTTTCCCCGGAACCCCCCCCCCCCCCATCGCTCTAAATCCTTGCGTTTGTATAAGCTGTTTTGCTCCGTATTCATCCGCTCCGGTCCGTATGCGCGTAAATTATGAGAGTAATCACTTTCTTTTATAAAATCTAAATTCTTTCATAAAAGTTTATCTCCTTCATATCCTTAATTCAAGTTATTTCTCCTTCGAAGTATTGATATTATCTTGTACTTAAGCAGAGCGGTCTTCGTTCTATAAAAAAGTACTTCTATTGAAAAGAAAAAAAAGAGTTCATGGTTCTCCATCTTTCAAAAAAAAAAAAAACAATATTGTAAAAACAAAACAAAACACAAAACGAAACGAAAAAAAAAAAAAAAAAAAAAAAAAAAAAACCCGACACCCTCCCCTCCGAAAACAAAACAAAAAAAAACAAAACAAAAAAAACAAAAACAAAATTATACAGAAAAGAAAGAGAAAAACTCCTGGGCTAACCTAAGGGCGTAGATCTACATGTATACATTATACGCCTTTCAAACATCAAAGAGATATATAATTTCATTTTATATATAACTTCTTTTCTGCAAAAGCGTAATTCTGACATTGTTAGTTCGTGTACTGAATATGAAAAGAAACGAAGAAATGATGTGAAGAAACAAAATACGGAATGATACGGAGAAGCGAAAAAGAAATAATTTCTTCGCTTCTTCGCATCATTTCCTCACTTCAATTTTAAAGGGACGGTGTCCCTGAAAATTAATTAATTTTACAATATTTTGGAATGCAAAATTTTTCTTTTCAAAAGAAAATATACATTCTCATTTGTATAAATTCAAATTTTCAGGCGAATCTAACGCATACATTCGCAGTTATAAACCTTTAAAAACGTGATTTTGAATTTGGGGTGCGCAGCTCTAATAAATTTCACTGGCGCCACCTACAATGTATTGAGTTTTTACAATAGAAGTATACGGAGATTTATTTATTAAAGAATCGACAATGTTAGGGTCGTTACTGCATATTTTCAAATAAAACTTTTTATGGCTCCTTTTTCCTCTTTCTAGACCCTTTGGAATATATTTTACGTTTTCGATAAAATTTATTTTCAGGGACACTGTATCTTTAAAATTGCTTATATTTTTCGATAATTATCTTCGATAACATTTTTATTATTTATTCCCAACTATCGATTGCACAATTTTGAACAAAGAGTTTGACCTTGACCTGCGTGTGAAAAGACATGATCAAATCAGCTGTGGTCACAACTCGCCGCACATGTATGCGTATTTCTACGTGTGCAATGATTGAATTTTTGGGATTCCGTATTTTTCGTTCGCATTTTTACACCGCAAAAATTCACTTTGATGCAAATTTTAACTGTCTATATCTCAATACGTAATTATTTGGCATTGGTGGATTTTTGAGATATTTATGAGATCAAAGCAAAGAGTTAAAAGATGAAATTTGAAAAAAAAAAAATCAAACTTCTCTTACAAAAGATATTGGTGCGTGAAAAACGTATAAAACGTCATTTTCTCGTTAAGCTGATCTTTAATGCATATTTAAACTGTCTATATCTCGATACGTAATTATTTGGCATCGGTAGATTTTGGATATATTTAAAAGATTAAAGCAAAGAGTTGAAAGATGAAATTTGAAAAAAAAAATCAAATTTCTCTTACAGAAGATATTGTTGCTTGAAAAACGTCTTAAACGTCGTTTTTTCGTTAAGCTGATCTTTAATGCATATTTTAACTGTCTACATCTCGATACGTAATTATTTGGCATCGATGGATTTTTGATATATTTATGAGATTAAAGCAAAGAGTTAAAAGATGAAATTTGATAAAAATCAAATTTCTCTTACAGAAGATATTTGTGCGTGAAAAACGTCTAAAACGTCGTTTTTTCGTTAAGCTGATCTTTTATACATATTTTAACTGTCTTCATCTCAATACGTAATCATTTGGCAGCGATGGATTTTTGATATATTTATAAGATTAAAGCAAAGAGTTAAAAGATGAAATTTGATAAAATTCAAACTTCTCTTACAGAAGATATTGGTGCGTGAAAAACGTATAAAACGTCGTTTTCTCACTTAGCCGATTTTTGCCTCTTTTCAAGTTACGTTGTGGCTGTCTTTGGAAAAAAAATTTCATACATAATATTATCCTAAGATAGAATAAAATGTTATATTTCAATATATCAATAACAATATTTACTCCAATTCAATTAATACTTAAAATTTTAGAGAAGTACATCAGCGAAAATAGGGATATTTCTACGTCCTTTTTGTAAATTTGGCGGGAAAAATGATGGGGTGGTATATTTCTGTAACCATGGATATTTGAACAAAAATATTTGACAGAATTATTCCTAGTCATGTATCTATTGAAATAACTTAAAATCATTAAATTTGGTTACTAGGTCATTTGGACCAATTTGCATGGTTTTATGCCGGATTGGCTCTTAATATGATATAAAAATAAATTAATATGAATCAAGGCAAAGCCTTTTTGTGCGAGCGGAGAGAAAATGAATATGATTAAATCCAAAAAGAAAAAGATATTTCTTCTTTTTTTCTTTTTTTTTTTTTGCGTTTTATTTTTAGACTATGACGCTTTATCTTATCTTACAATATTTGTGAAAATTTCTGTTTGATGATTGCCAAAAAAGGTAGTTAGGGCGAGTGGAAACACGGAAGTATTTGTTCTTTTGGTATAGACCAGCAGATGAAATTTTTAAGGGGGGGCTAAAATATGATTAAAACCTTAAACATCTTTCTTTTTTATAATTGTACTCGGCATCTTAAACTAAATGATAGTTTATCCGGTACGGTAAGTGGAAACAAAAATATTTGTTCTTTTGGCCTAGACCGGCAGATATTAGATTGGGGGGGGGGGGGGGGGGGGGTTCCGCCTGTCAGATTTACAAAAAAAAAAACCTACGAATAAAAAGAAAGGTGTCTGATTTTGAAAACTTATATCAACGATCTAGTTTCAAAGAACTCAGTAGACCGTGCTAAGCCAGAAGTCATCTTTGTTTGAACTTGTCAGAACAAGGACTTATAAACAGACCGGGTTAAAAACGGATCGACCTAAGCTCATATATTTCCTAAATGTGAATCTTTTATTTCAAGCCAATATAATTTTGTAAGAAAAAGGTTAAATGAAAAAAAATTACTCATTCATATCGAACAAAAGAAAACAAAAACACATTCCGACTTCTGACAGTACGAAACCACCCGAGACGAGAAAAGCAATCAGAGCGAAACGTCTCGTTTAAAACCGGAAATGTCGGATTTCAAAAATCCCGTGGTTACGCCGTCTTGTTGATGCTTTATCGTTACCTGATTTACGAAAAATGTTTTCAATAAATTTCACTTATAACCAAAACTTGAGTATAACATATACGTCTACTTGGAGTCGCAAAAAAAAAATAAATGGCAATATCCAGCATCTCCGCAGCAACTGTGTGTGCGAGGGGACGAAAGTTTTTGAAAGCATAGTTGTACATTATCATTCTTTAATTCAGCATATTTTCTCAATAAGGTAAGTGTATACGTGTTACCATAAGGGCGAGTGAATTTTTTATTTCAAGCCACTATAATTTTGTAAGAAAAAGGTTAAATGAAAATGAATTACTCATTCATATCGAACAAAAGAAAAAAAAACACATTCCGACTTCTGACAGTACGAAACCACCCGAGACGAGAAAAGCAATCAAAGCGAAACGTCTCGTTTAAAACCGGAAATGTCGGATTTCAAAAATCCCGTTGTTACGCCGTCTTGTTGATGCTTTATCGTTACCTGATTTACGAAAAATGTTTTCAATAAATTTCACTTAAAACCAAAAATTGAGTATAACATATACGTCTACTTGGAGTCGCAAAAAAAATAAATGGCAATATCCAGCATCTCCGCAGCAACTCTGTGTGCGAAGGGACAAAAGTTTTTGAAAGCATAGTTGTACATTATCATTCTTTAATTCAGCATATTTTCTCAATAAGGTAAGTGTATACGCGTTACCATAAGGGCGAGCTTCGCTCGCAAAGGCCCTTCGGGCCTTTGCAGCGAGCTCCACTCGCTATGATGCCCAGTTACATGGAGAACTAGTAGTAATTAAACCTTTTTATGCTTATATCCTATTCGAGAAGTGGTAAGATCAAGAAAAGATAATAGGAATTTTAAAAGTGACTGAAATACGAAGAATATTAAGGTCTAAGCTCCACTTTAAAATTGATGATTATAGGTATTCTGACTGCTTGATGTTACATTGTCCGTCAATGCTTGATTTTTTGTACTCTATTGTGAGTGCTGTTAAGATTATCGTCAGGATCTTCTTTAACTCATTTGTTTCATACTTATGCCCTTTACGTGTGGAGCTTGTAAAAAAGTTCTCCGCGCGGGGTTTGACAGTAAGTGTTTTGAATATTTTTCCTTGACGTGGTCGCCATAGCACTTTCTACTTTCTATATAGACATAACTACAGACATTGCATGTGTTTTAGGTATTGTTTTCAATTTTGTGCGTGAACATCGACGGCGGGTGCGGTTAGGCAAACAGGGGATGCTTACTCCTCCCGGGCACCTGGTCCCACCTCCAGCTTGCTAGGGGTCCGTCGATGCTTAATTTTGTGCTCTATTGTGAGTGCTGTTGAGATTATCGTCAGGATCTTCTTTAACTCATTGAATAGTATTCTTTCAAATAGATAACGTCAATCCTTGAAAGAAAAGAATACCTTCTTTCTCGAGGGCATAGATGAATAAGTCTAAAATTTTATTATCTTTCTTTGCTTCTTCTGCTATTTCGTCCAAAAGAAGCTGGCACGATTCTTTTCTCTCAATCTTTTCCCTGCTTCGAATTCTTTCTTTTGCATTATCTGAGAAAAAAATAAATGATATTCATTATACGGATCAATAAATGATTAAGAAATGTTAAACGTCTTCAAATTCAATAGCATCATTTAAGAACAGATAAATTTGCAGCATAGACCAGACATGCATGTTTCGGGTTCTTAACCCTCGCCAGTGGTCCTCAATCTAAACAATGTAATGTTACCACCAAAGAGTGTGAAAGTTATTATGTCCAAAAGTAACAGGGTTGGTGGGATATCATGCTACAAGACCCACGTTTTAGAAATTTCAAGACTTTTGATGACAGAAATTTCCGAATTTTTGTACGTTGAAGAAACGATCAACCGAAGATAATCGAACTTGGCTACATGTGCCCTCGGGGACTCTACCAATTTATCAATAATTAACTTTGTTGAAAATTTTTACTTGCATTCGAGTTACCTACATGCATAAACATGATCATTCTTATTTGAATAAGATTAAACACATATACTAGAATTACATATGCAAAAAATCATTTTGACTTTCAATTTCTAAGCAAAATTACTAATTTAATTGAAATCGTATCGTTCTTCACATTTTAGTGTGCCAAAATATTAAACAATGCGTACACATGATATAGGGAATACGGTAGTTATCTACTGACATCATCAGTTCCTCTTTGTATTAACACAATACATTCGATTGTGACGCATTGTCAAGAAGCGGGTGAATTTTAAAGTCTAAAATGTATAATGAACAGAGTACCATTTAATGACAAGTAGTCCAATACGTCGGAAGGTTTAAGATGTTCCTCCACTTCTTGTAGAAACTCTGGTTGGAACTTAATCTCCTCCGGTGATGTAGATCTTTCATCTCTAATTCCTAAGAACGAAACAAATTATAACCTTGCATAGTTATGAATGTATAGTAGTCACTATAATTGTCGGGTATACAATATATAATTATGATCAATGGTATTATTCTATTGTACGGGGCGATTCTCTGTTGGTGCAAAGTTGATTTTACTTGTGTGGACTTGGAACTTGTAAAATGAAAGGGACTTTCGGACCATCATGGAATTGCATAACTGATGTTAAACACGTTAAATCATGACATATCATATAAAGATCATTCAGTGGAAGTCAAACTCAAAACCCAAACTCAGAACCCAGAAAGAGTACTGAATCATCAGAGGACACACAAAACCCAAACTCAGAACCCAGAAAGTATACTGAATCATCAGAGGACACACAAAACCCAAACTCAGAACCAAGAAAGAGTACTGAATCATCAGTGGACACACAAAACCCAAACTCAGAACCAAGAAAGAGTACTGAATCATCAGTGGACACACAAAACCCAAACTCAGAACCCAGAAAGAGTACTGAATCATCAGTGGACACACAAAACCCAAACTCAGAACCCAGAAAGAGTACTGAATCATCAGTGGACACACAAAACCCAAACGCAGAACCCAGAAAGAGTACTGAATCATCAGTGGACACACAAAACCCAAACTCAGAACCCAGAAAGAGTACTGAATCATCAGTGGACACACAAAACCCAAACTCAGAACCCAGAAAGAGTACTGAATCATCAGTGGACACACAAAACCCAAACTCAGAACCCAGAAAGAGTACTGAATCATCAGTGGACACACAAAACCCAAACTCAGAACCAAGAATGAATACTGAATCATCAGTGGACACACAAAACCCAAACTCAGAACCAAGAAAGAGTACTGAATCATCAGTGGACACACAAAACCCAAACTCAGAACCAAGAAAGATTACTGAATCATCAGTGGACACACAAAACCCAAACTCAGAACCAAGAATGAACACTGAATCATCAATGGACACACAAAACCCAAACACAGAACCCAGAAAGAGTACTGAATCATCAGTGGACACACAAAACCCAAACTCAGAACCAAGAATGAATACTGAATCATCAATGGACACACAAAACACAAACTCAGAACCCAGAAAGAGTACTGAATCATCAATGGACACACAAAACCCAAACTCAGAACCCAGAAAGAATACTGAAGCATCAATTGACACACAAAACCCAAACTCAGAACCCAGAAAGAGTACTGAATCATCAATGGACACACAAAACCCAAACTCAGAACCCAGAAAGAATACTGAAGCATTAATTGACACACAAAACCCAAACTCAGAACCCAGAAAGAGTACTGAATCATCAATGGACACACAAAACCCAAACTCAGAACCCAGAAAGAATACTGAAGCATCAATTGAGACACAAAACCCAAACTCAGAACCCAGAAAGAGTACTGAATCATCAATGGACACACAAAACCCAAACTCAGAACCCAGAAAGAATACTGACTCATCAGTGGACACACAAACCCAAACTCAGATCCCAGAATGAATACTGAATCATCAGTGGACACACAAAACCCAAACTCAGATCCCAGAATGAATACTGAATCATCAATGGACACACAAAACCCAAACTCAGATCCCAGAAAGAATACTGAATCATCAGTGGACACACAAAACCCAAACTCAGATCCCAGAATGAATACTGAATCATCAATGGACACACAAAACCCAAACTCAGATCCCAGAAAGAATACTGAATCATCAATGGACACACAAAACCCAAACTCAGATCCCAGAAAGAATACTGAATCATCAGTGGACACACAAAACCCAAACTCAGATCCCAGAATGAATACTGAATCATCAATGGACACACAAAACCCAAACTCAGATCCCAGAAAGAATACTGAATCATCAATGGACACACAAAACCCAAACTCAGATCCCAGAAACAATACTGAATCATCAATGGACACACAAAACCCAAACTCAGATCCCAGAAAGAATACTGAATCATCAATGGACACACAAAACCCAAACTCAGATCCCAGAAACAATACTGAATCATCAATGGCCACACAAAACCCAAACTCAGATCCCAGAAAGAATACTGAATCATCAATGGACACACAAAACCCAAACTCAGATCCCAGAAAGAATACTGAATCATCAGTGGACACACAAAACCCACACTCAGAACCCAGAAAGAATACTGAATCATCAATGGACACACAAAACCCAAACTCAGATCCCAGAAAGAATACTGAATCATCAGTGGACACACAAAACCCAAACTCAGATCCCAGAATGAATACTGAATCATCAATGGACACACAAAACCCAAACTCAGATCCCAGAAAGAATACTGAATCATCAATGGACACACAAAACCCAAACTCAGATCCCAGAATGAATACTGAATCATCAATGGACACACAAAACCCAAACTCAGATCCCAGAAAGAATACTGAATCATCAATGGACACACAAAACCCAAACTCAGATCCCAGAATGAATACTGAATCATCAATGGACACACAAAACCCAAACTCAGCTCCCAGAAAGAATACTGAATCATCAATGGACACACAAAACCCAAACTCAGCTCCCAGAAAGAATACTGAATCATCAATGGACACACAAAACCCAAACTCAGATCCCAGAATGAATACTGAATCATCAATGGACACACAAAACCCAAACTCAGATCCCAGAAAGAATACTGAATCATCAATGGACACACAAAACCCAAACTCAGATCCCAGAAAGAATACTGAATCATCAATGGACACACAAAACCCAAACGCAGATCCCAGAAAGAATACTGAATCATCAATGGACACACAAAACCCAAACTCAGATCCCAGAAAGAATACTGAATCATCAATGGACACACAAAACCCAAACTCAGATCCCAGAAAGAATACTGAATCATCAATGGACACACAAAACCCAAACTCAGATCCCAGAAAGAATACTGAATAATCAATGGACACACAAAACCCAAACTCAGATCCCAGAAAGAATACTGAATCATCAATGGACACACAAAACCCAAACTCAGATCCCAGAAAGAATACTGAATCATCAATGGACACACAAAACCCAAACTCAGAACCCAGAAAGAGTACTGAATCATCAGTGGACACACAAAACCCAAACTCAGAACCCAGAAAGAGTACTGAATCATCAGTGGACACACAAAACCCAAACGCAGAACCCAGAAAGAGTACTGAATCATCAGTGGACACACAAAACCCAAACTCAGAACCCAGAAAGAGTACTGAATCATCAGTGGACACACAAAACCCAAACTCAGAACCCAGAAAGAGTACTGAATCATCAGTGGACACACAAAACCCAAACTCAGAACCCAGAAAGAGTACTGAATCATCAGTGGACACACAAAACCCAAACTCAGAACCAAGAATGAATACTGAATCATCAGTGGACACACAAAACCCAAACTCAGAACCCAGAAAGAGTACTGAATCATCAGTGGACACACAAAACCCAAACTCAGAACCAAGAAAGAGTACTGAATCATCAGTGGACACACAAAACCCAAACTCAGAACCAAGAATGAATACTGAATCATCAATGGACACACAAAACCCAAACACAGAACCCAGAAAGAGTACTGAATCATCAGTGGACACACAAAACCCAAACTCAGAACCAAGAATGAATACTGAATCATCAATGGACACACAAAACACAAACTTAGAACCCAGAAAGAGTACTGAATCATCAATGGACACACAAAACCCAAACTCAGAACCCAGAAAGAATACTAAAGCATCAATTGACACACAAAACCCAAACTCAGAACCCAGAAAGAGTACTGAATCATCAATGGACACACAAAACCCAAACTCAGAACCCAGAAAGAATACTGAAGCATTAATTGACACACAAAACCCAAACTCAGAACCCAGAAAGAGTACTGAATCATCAATGGACACACAAAACCCAAACTCAGAACCCAGAAAGAATACTGAAGCATCAATTGACACACAAAACCCAAACTCAGAACCCAGAAAGAGTACTGAATCATCAATGGACACACAAAACCCAAACTCAGAACCCAGAAAGAATACTGACTCATCAGTGGACACACAAACCCAAACTCAGATCCCAGAATAAATACTGAATCATCAGTGGACACACAAAACCCAAACTCAGATCCCAGAAAGAATACTGAATCATCAATGGACACACAAAACCCAAACTCAGATCCCAGAAAGAATACTGAATCATCAGTGGACACACAAAACCCAAACTCAGATCCCAGAATGAATACTGAATCATCAATGGACACACAAAACCCAAACTCAGATCCCAGAAAGAATACTGAATCATCAATGGACACACAAAACCCAAACTCAGATCCCAGAAAGAATACTGAATCATCAGTGGACACACAAAACCCAAACTCAGATCCCAGAATGAATACTGAATCATCAATGGACACACAAAACCCAAACTCAGATCCCAGAAAGAATACTGAATCATCAATGGACACACAAAACCCAAACTCAGATCCCAGAAAGAATACTGAATCATCAATGGACACACAAAACCCAAACTCAGATCCCAGAAAGAATACTGAATCATCAATGGACACACAAAACCCAAACTCAGATCCCAGAAAGAATACTGAATCATCAATGGACACACAAAACCCAAACTCAGATCCCAGAAAGAATACTGAATCATCAATGGACACACAAAACCCAAACTCAGATCCCAGAAAGAATACTGAATCATCAGTGGACACACAAAACCCACACTCAGAACCCAGAAAGAATACTGAATCATCAATGGACACACAAAACCCAAACTCAGATCCCAGAAAGAATACTGAATCATCAGTGGACACACAAAACCCAAACTCAGATCCCAGAATGAATACTGAATCATCAATGGACACACAAAACCCAAACTCAGATCCCAGAAAGAATACTGAATCATCAATGGACACACAAAACCCAAACTCAGATCCCAGAATGAATACTGAATCATCAATGGACACACAAAACCCAAACTCAGATCCCAGAAAGAATAATGAATCATCAATGGACACACAAAACCCAAACTCAGATCCCAGAATGAATACTGAATCATCAATGGACACACAAAACCCAAACTCAGATCCCAGAAAGAATACTGAATCATCAATGGACACACAAAACCCAAACTCAGATCCCAGAAAGAATACTGAATCATCAATGGACACACAAAACCCAAATTCAGATCCCAGAAAGAATACTGAATCATCAATGGACACACAAAACCCAAACTCAGATCCCAGAAAGAATACTGAATCATCAGTGGACACACAAAACCCACACTCAGAACCCAGAAAGAATACTGAATCATCAATGGACACACAAAACCCAAACTCAGATCCCAGAAAGAATACTGAATCATCAGTGGACACACAAAACCCAAACTCAGATCCCAGAATGAATACTGAATCATCAATGGACACACAAAACCCAAACTCAGATCCCAGAAAGAATACTGAATCATCAATGGACACACAAAACCCAAACTCAGATCCCAGAATGAATACTGAATCATCAATGGACACACAAAACCCAACTCAGATCCCAGAAAGAATACTGAATCATCAATGGACACACAAAACCCAAACTCAGATCCCAGAATGAATACTGAATCATCAATGGACACACAAAACCCAAACTCAGATCCCAGAAAGAATACTGAATCATCAATGGACACACAAAACCCAAACTCAGCTCCCAGAAAGAATACTGAATCATCAATGGACACACAAAACCCAAACTCAGATCCCAGAATGAATACTGAATCATCAATGGACACACAAAACCCAAACTCAGATCCCAGAAAGAATACTGAATCATCAATGGACACACAAAACCCAAACTCAGATCCCAGAAAGAATACTGAATCATCAATGGACACACAAAACCCAAACTCAGATCCCAGAAAGAATATTGAATCATCAATGGACACACAAAACCCAAACTCAGATCCCAGAAAGAATACTGAATCATCAATGGACACACAAAACCCAAACTCAGAACCCAGAAAGAGTACTGAATCATCAGTGGACACACAAAACCCAAACTCAGAACCCAGAAAGAGTACTGAATCATCAGTGGACACACAAAACCCAAACTCAGAACCCAGAAAGAGTACTGAATCATCAGTGGACACACAAAACCCAAACTCAGAACCCAGAAAGAGTACTGAATCATCAGTGGACACACAAAACCCAAACTCAGAACCCAGAAAGAGTACTGAATCATCAGTGGACACACAAAACCCAAACTCAGAACCAAGAATGAATACTGAATCATCAGTGGACACACAAAACCCAAACTCAGAACCAAGAAAGAGTACTGAATCATCAGTGGACACACAAAACCCAAACTCAGAACCAAGAAAGAGTACTGAATCATCAGTGGACACACAAAACCCAAACTCAGAACCAAGAATGAATACTGAATCATCAATGGACACACAAAACCCAAACACAGAACCCAGAAAGAGTACTGAATCATCAGTGGACACACAAAACCCAAACTCAGAACCAAGAATGAATACTGAATCATCAATGGACACACAAAACACAAACTCAGAACCCAGAAAGAGTACTGAATCATCAATGGACACACAAAACCCAAACTCAGAACCCAGAAAGAATACTAAAGCATCAATTGACACACAAAACCCAAACTCAGAACCCAGAAAGAGTACTGAATCATCAATGGACACACAAAACCCAAACTCAGAACCCAGAAAGAATACTGAAGCATTAATTGACACACAAAACCCAAACTCAGAACCCAGAAAGAGTACTGAATCATCAATGGACACACAAAACCCAAACTCAGAACCCAGAAAGAATACTGAAGCATCAATTGACACACAAAACCCAAACTCAGAACCCAGAAAGAGTACTGAATCATCAATGGACACACAAAACCCAAACTCAGAACCCAGAAAGAATACTGACTCATCAGTGGACACACAAACCCAAACTCAGATCCCAGAATGAATACTGAATCATCAGTGGACACACAAAACCCAAACTCAGATCCCAGAATGAATACTGAATCATCAATGGACACACAAAACCCAAACTCAGATCCCAGAAAGAATACTGAATCATCAATGGACACACAAAACCCAAACTCAGATCCCAGAAAGAATACTGAATCATCAGTGGACACACAAAACCCAAACTCAGATCCCAGAATGAATACTGAATCATCAATGGACACACAAAACCCAAACTCAGATCCCAGAAAGAATACTGAATCATCAATGGACACACAAAACCCAAACTCAGATCCCAGAAAGAATACTGAATCATCAATGGACACACAAAACCCAAACTCAGATCCCAGAAAGAATACTGAATCATCAATGGACACACAAAACCCAAACTCAGATCCCAGAAAGAATACTGAATCATCAATGGACACACAAAACCCAACTCAGATCCCAGAAAGAATACTGAATCATCAATGGACACACAAAACCCAAACTCAGATCCCAGAAAGAATACTGAATCATCAGTGGACACACAAAACCCACACTCAGAACCCAGAAAGAATACTGAATCATCAATGGACACACAAAACCCAAACTCAGATCCCAGAAAGAATACTGAATCATCAGTGGACACACAAAACCCAAACTCAGATCCCAGAATGAATACTGAATCATCAATGGACACACAAAACCCAAACTCAGATCCCAGAAAGAATACTGAATCATCAATGGACACACAAAACCCAAACTCAGATCCCAGAATGAATACTGAATCATCAATGGACACACAAAACCCAAACTCAGATCCCAGAAAGAATACTGAATCATCAATGGACACACAAAACCCAAACTCAGATCCCAGAATGAATACTGAATCATCAATGGACACACAAAACCCAAACTCAGATCCCAGAAAGAATACTGAATCATCAATGGACACACAAAACCCAAACTCAGCTCCCAGAAAGAATACTGAATCATCAATGGACACACAAAACCCAAACTCAGATCCCAGAATGAATACTGAATCATCAATGGACACACAAAACCCAAACTCAGATCCCAGAAAGAATACTGAATCATCAATGGACACACAAAACCCAAACTCAGATCCCAGAAAGAATACTGAATCATCAATGGACACACAAAACCCAAACTCAGATCCCAGAAAGAATACTGAATCATCAATGGACACACAAAACCCAAACTCAGATCCCAGAAAGAATACTGAATCATCAATGGACACACAAAACCCAAACTCAGATCCCAGAAAGAATACTGAATCATCAATGGACACACAAAACCCAAACTCAGATCCCAGAAAGAATACTGAATCATCAATGGACACATAAAACCCAAACTCAGATCCCAGAATGAATACTGAATCATCAATGGACACACAAAACCCAAACTCAGATCCCAGAAAGAATACTGAATCATCCATGGACACACAAAACCCAAACTCAGATCCCAGAAAGAATACTGAATCATCAATGGACACACAAAACCCAAACTCAGATCCCAGAAAGAATACTGAATCATCAATGGACACACAAAACCCAAACTCAGAACCCAGAAAGAATACTGACTCGTCGATGGACACACAAAACCCAAACTCAGAACCCAGAATGAATACTGAATCATCAGTGGACACACAAAATCCAAACTCAGAACCCAGAAAGAGTACTGAGTCATCAGTGGACACACAAAACCCAAACTCAGAACCCAGAAAGAATACTGAATCATCAGTGGACACACAAAACCCAAACTCAGAACCCAGAAAGAATACTGAATCATCAATGGACACACAAAACCCAAACGCAGAACCCAGAAAATGTACTGACTCGTCGATGGACACACAAAACCCAAACTCAGATCCCAGAAAGAATACTGAATCATCAATGGACACACAAAACCCAAACTCAGAACCCAGAAAGAATACTGAATCATCAATGGACACACAAAACCCAAACTCAGAACCCAGAAAGAATACTGAATCATCAGTGGACACTCAAAACCCAAACTCAGAACCAAGAAAGAATACGGAAGCATCAATGGACAATAAAAACCGAAAATAAGAACCCAGAATGAATAATGAATCATCGACGGACACACAAAACTCAAACTCAGAACCCAGAAAGAATACAGAATCATCAATGGACACACAAAACCGAAAATCAGAACCCAGAAAGAATACTGAATCATCAGTGGACACACAAAACCGAAAATTAGAACCCAGAAAGAATACTGACTCGTTGATGGACACACAAAACTGAAAATCAGAACCTAGAATGAATACTGAATCATCGACGGACACACAAAACTCAAACTCAGAACCCAGAAAGAATACTTAAGCATCAATGGACACACAAAACCGAAAATCAGAACCCAGAAAGAATACTGAATCATTAGTGGACACAAAAACCCGAAAATTAGAACCCAAAAAGAATACTGAATCATCAATGGACATACAAAACCCAAAATCAGAGCCCAGAAAGAATACTGAATCATCAACGGTCATACAAAACCCAAAATCAGAACCCAGTAATGATACTGATTCATCAACGGTCATACAAAAGAAGGGAGGGGATCTCCAACAAGACCCTGTTGCGGCACCAACAGCAAAACACCCGATGCAAAACACAAAGGACGAGAATAGTATGAGACGAAAAAGAGACATACGACATTTAAACATCAAACACAAAAGACTACACATAAACCGACGACACCAATGGGCAACCGGTGCCGACTTTGGACGGCCATTTGCCACGCAAGTAGCAAATGGTGTGGTTACTGGTTACAAAACACAAAATCAGAACCCAGAAATGATACTGATTCATCACGGTCCTACAAAACCCAAAATGAGAACCCAGACATAATACTGATTCATCAACGTTTATACAAAACCCAAAATCAGAACCCAGAAATAATACTGATTCATCAACGGTCATAAAAAACCTAAAATCAGAACCCAGAAATAATACTGATTCATCAACGGTCAAACAAAACCCAAAATGAGAACCCAGAAATAATACTGATTCATCAACGGTCATACAAAACCCAAAAATCAGAACCCAGAAATAATACAGATTCATCAACGGTCATACAAAACCCAAAATCAGAACCCAGAAATGATACTGAATCGTCAACGGCCAAACAAAACCTTGAAAAATATCGAACTTATGAGATGTGATCAGGATGTTACGTACATCGCCTCTTGTTCTAGCAACACCTGTCACATTCACCGTGCAAAAAGGTCATTGGTATTACAGAATCCTGGAATATATCTGACTCGGTGGTGACGTCCCGGGAATACCGCAAAATACATTGTTAAGTCCAAGAATGCTCTGACTGGAATGTTTCTGGCAGTTTCTTAGAATGAAGTATTCTTTGCTTTCTTTGATTCATTGAGTAACGTGCTTTAATGAAAGAGATACATATACACAAAGCATTCGTTTCTCTTTCTGTCCAATCGTTTTCTTTGACTTTGAGTCAAAATTTGAATGTTAATTTCTATATGTGAATTCATATGACCAAGGCGCCACATTGGCCTTGTAGATCAACACTTCGCTTCTATTCATATGGTGGAGGCTTTTCTTTGTTTGCTTTGATTTTTGTTTTGTTTTGTTTTGTTTTATCCTGATTTTATCCTGAACACCTCACTCTATGACAAACGTGACGACTTCAATTTCACCATTACAAACTTTCCCTTTCTGAGTAGCAACATCCCTTCGTCGCCAGCTTATGGTGTGTTCATTTCTCAGTTGATACGCTATGCCAGAGCAAGCACCAAATATACGGATTTTGTTCTGAGAGCTAGGCGTCTTTCAGATAAGCTTCTCAGTCAGGGATATGTTTGTGACCGACTAACATCGTCACTGAGGAAGTTCTACGGTCGATTACGAGACTGGTGGATGATATTCTGACATAGACCATTTGAACCATCCAACCAAAGATTGTACTCTATGTCTTCCGAAATGGAAGTAACCGGATGTGACATTTCTACCGAATTGAAGTGGCGGGTGTTGCATGCAAGCAGGAGATGCTTTATCTTCCTGGGCACCTGGTCTCACTCCCATATCGGGAGTTCGCTTCTTTTCATATGGTGGAGATTTTTGTTTGTATGCTTTGGTTCCTGTTTTATCCTGATTTTGTATGCCTTCGGTTTCTGATTTTCTGAATTATCGATTTTGTGCTGTATACAGGGATATGGTCATTATCCATATTTGTCATTAGTATCCCTTCGTTTTGTGATTTTCTTAATTATCAATTTTTTACTATGTATTTGGATATGGTCATGGACAATCTTCAAGCATAACATTGGAACATCTGATGATATTGATAGTCGATTTGGCTCTTGCATTTTTTGATACCGTTTAATTTGTTAGAAATTGGATTATTTATAATCTGCGTGCCTGTTCATATCTTGAATGTACTTTTCTCCACATGGAAAAGATGTTTAGATATACTTCAGGTACCCATTGATACCAGTGAAACGAAAAGGAAACTATTGATACTGTCAATTTCCAATGACAGACATACATGTATAGAACCGTGTAAATGTATAAACCAAGACATGAGATTCATTATTGTTGAATTTCTTCGATATGTCTTGGCTAAACATTTCCTTTAAATACCTTCCTGTCAAGAAAATGCACTTTAGAACCGCTTTTTAAAAATCCTTTATGGAATGAGAACTGGTTTTTTATAAGGTAGTAGGCGAATTAATTTTTCCCTCGACGCCAAATAGCAAAGATGAAGATCATAAAACATTCAAGCCTGGTGCACTTAACTTTGTTTTCGTCGTTGATTAATTTGACATCGAACTATTTTTCTATTTCGGAAACTTGTCATTTCATCCAAGAATATCATCGAATTTAAAGGAGATTAACATCCTAGCACCATTCCTCCAATGTTATTTTGGACATACAGTTTATTTGACTATGAATCGACCATACAGGAAATCTAGAACCGCGCATTCTTTGCAAAATGCATAAATTGAAATTCGAAACAAAACCGAGTTCCCTGACCAGAAACCAGACCCCGAGGGTGTGCTTTTCTCATCCCACATGACAAACATATGGTTGATCGTTTTTCTCCCATTTCTAGGGGCCTTTCTTGAAATTCCATGAAATCATGAAATCGTCAACTTTATCGAATTCGAAAAATAAAGGAATATTCGAGTCGTTCTTAGCGCCCTCAAAAATGGTTTATTCTAAAAGAATAAACCGTAGTCCTAAGCCTTAATCGGTTTAATAAAAATTAGAATGTTAAAAAAAATGGTTTTAAAACGACATTTTTGTTGAGAGGTCGCCGCTTCAGGTGCAAAAATCATTACGTCACAATGGATAATAACGACCTCACAATATGGATACGGCCTATACGGCCGACGTCAAAAGTCACGCAAGGTACATGTGGGATACAGTGACCCTGCATGACGCGTCGCTATGGGCAAACTCTATCCCACATGGGGGCAAATGGGAGAATAGGCTGTTCCCAGTTAGCACTTCAGTTGTAGTTGAAAACTTCTTTTGCGTTGTACTTTTAAAGCAGTCAGTGACTTTAAAAGATTTTATTTTCAATATCAGAAACAATCGTCCCCGATTCACAACAATTCTAATTTGATGTTCTATTCTCGAAAAATAGTTGTTACTTGGCAACTCCATCCCATGTAACATAAACCTTCATCTAAATGAGGCAATCATATACTACACGACGTGATTACGCGTACCATCGATCTTTCCACTATTGCTCTTTCGTCATTATGCCAACCGCCAATGTGGACCCCTGACTTAATCTACTCTTCAGCGTTTTTACACTCTTCATTCTAACACTCTAATGTTAAACGTCTTCAAATTCAATAGCATCATTTAAGAACAGATAAAATTTCAGCATGGACCAGACATGCACGTTTCGGGTATCTAGCCCTCGTCAGTGATCTAAACAATTAATATGTCCAAAGAGTGTGAAAGTTGTTAAGTCCAAAAAGTCCAAAAATGTAACCGAAAGACGGAACAGGATGGTTTGGATATGATGCTACAGAAAACACGTTTTAGAAATTTCAAGTAATTTTGAAACAGAAACAGAAACAGAAATTTTCGAATGCTTTGAAGAAACGATCAACCGAAGTTGATCGAACTTGGCTATATTTGCCCTCGGGGACTCCTGGTCCACCAGCAGTGACATTCATAAAGTGGTTAAAATGTTAAACGTCTTCAAATTCAATTTAGCCTCGCAAGAGATATTCCTCAAAAACATATCTATTATACATATCGATCACATGACACGTTGTGTATAAAAAATTGAGGATCTTCAACTTATTTACTTTTAGTGACCCTTACCTTCCTCAGCGGCATGTTGCCGATCATATAGGATCTGAGGAGATACTGTTGGTTCTTCTTCTATAGAGATTTCCTCTAAATCATCGCTGCTGTCCTCGTCTCTCTCCATTATTACATGCAGACTAGAAACTAAAACGAAAGTAAAACCAAAAGCAATACAGAATTTCAGCTAGTTTCATTTCTAATTCTTGATTAAATATATAGGTTTCATTTTATCTGTGTTGTCATGATTCAAAATTGGAATTACCCAAAGGTATATTTAGCTTAAGTATTTTTACGGTCAGGACATCATTAATCAAATTTTGACGTTCTAAATGAATACCACAAACATTAGTTATTATGTAACCTTGTTCTGTACAATTAATATGCCTTTATAATTTTCATGCACCGTGCACATTTCTATAGACATTATCCGTCTTTTCAGTGATGCTTAACTCAACGGGATTTTATAGTAGATTCCGAAACAGAAAATCAAAAGAATGCATATTCCAAAAAAATGATACAGATGTTTACCAGAGAAAGAGATAATTACGAGCAAACGTTTGTGTTAAGCTTTAGAGAGACAACCTTTCGTTTGGGCTTGCATAGCGTATAGACTTAAAATTAAATAAGTTTTGAAAGTACAATAGTAATCAAGGAGATGCAGTAGCTTTCTGAATATACATATGCCTTATAATCTTTTGGCAGAACGAAAAATGAAATTCTCGGAATTCCTTTTCACCATTTTAAATGATACAAATTTAAAAAAGATAAAGAGGAATTCCAACCTTTCCGTTCTTTCATTTTCGATAAACTGAAAATAAATCATAAAAACAAAAGATATGAACTACTGAACAATCCTGCTCATCAACCTATGTGTAGAGTCTTGGATCTAGCTGTCTTAGCTTAATGAGAAATACTTTTTTATTCGTGGGTATCCAATTTTCAAGGTTTTTCGTGGATATATTAATTTACGAATTAAATTAATATTGCTAAAAATTCTCATAAATCAATCGTGCTAAAAATTCTCATAAATCAATCAGATACTAATATGACAAATATGGATAATGACCATATCCCAATACATAGTACAAAATGATAATTCAGGAAATCACAAACCGAAGGCATACAAAATCATGATAAAACAGGAACCGTAAGCAAACAAACAAATACCTCCACCACATGAAAAGAAGCAATTAAACTCCCAATATGGAAGTGAGACCAGCTAGGTGCTCAGGGAGAGTTGACGTCTTCTGCTTGCATGCAACACCCGTCACTTCATATCGGCAGAAATACCACATCCTTTTACTTCCATTTCGGAAGATACAAGTATAGTCTGTGGTTGGATGGTTCAAATGGTCTAAGACAAAATATCATCCACCATTCTGGACAAAGGGACATCAAAGTGTATGATATCCCCTTATCGACCGTAGAACTTCCTCAGTGACTATGTTAGTCGATCACAAACGTATCCCTGACTGAGAAGCTTATCTGAAAGACGCCTAGCTCTCAGAACAAAATACTAGGCAAAAATTCTATTGAAAACTTACTTGAATGTTTAATAGAAATGACTTTGTCATCAAATAGGAATATTCGAAGCCGAGTAAGTGGATTATAAGTATGAAAAAAATGGGGCGCTCAGGTCAAGAAATGACATGAGTATCAAAGAGTCAACTATGGACAGATAATTACTGATGTTCTAGAATCAAAAATGCAAAGTTCAAGAATGCCAAGTAAATGCATAAATTGAAATTCAAACATTAAAACCTGAAGACGCTTCTGAAATAAATTGGCTGTGTCAGAGAATCACTTCGGCATTTAGTATCCGAACCACGTGTCTGGGTGCATTAAAATTGGTTTGAAATTTTCTTCAAGAAGGTAAAGAGTTGGATAACTTCCATATTTGCTCAAATGTCCCACATATCATAACTTAAGACAAAAATATTTGAAGCCTTATTATTTTAGACGTCCCTCAGTCTTTAAACTAATACAATTACTAAGTACAAACAATACAATTATTTGTGTAATTTGGGAAAATTTACTAAACATGCCCTTAATATGAGGAAAATTCAATAATTAGATATGTAATCTTTGTAGAATAATCTGTTTATTGTAACATTCAGGTACTTGACCTTGCTATTATTATATTTCACGTTATTTGTAAATATTGTATCTATAAGCAGTATTGCTTTTGATGAAATAAACTATGAACTAGTAATTACGTTATCATATAAAGCTATACGGCTGTGTACAGTAATTCCGTCATCATAGAAAGCTATACGGCTATGTACAGTAAACTGAAAAGCAAACAATATCCCCACGGACTAACGTCCACTAGCTGTGAGTACTATCCTATATTAAGACGCAGAAATGTTATCATCCTGGGCACCTGGTCTCACTCCCATATCGGGAGTTCGCTTCTTTTCGTGTGGTGGAGGTTTTTGTTTGTTCGCTTTGGTTTCTGTTTTATCCTGATTTTATATGCCTCCGATTTCTGATTTTCTGAATTATTGATTTTGTGCTGTATACAGGAATATGGTCATTATCCATATTTGTAATCTAGATTTTAAGTCTAAAGTATTGTGAAAATAAGCAAATGGTATTCTCTGCGACAAGCAGTTCACTAGAATACAATGCATACATCAACAGGTCATTTCATCTAAGCTGACGAGGATAGAGGAGAAGATGAAGAACATATTAAATAAACCAAATATCCGTCAAAAAGCCTAAAATTTATGACTTAGTGAATGAAAGTCAGACACAAAACCCGAAATCAAAAATCACAATCAAAAGTCTTATAAATTCTTTAAAACAAATGATTGAGACAAAACTCACGAGAAAAATCGCACAATCAGACGGAGACAATGAAACACGAAGTACTGTTTACCTAGTGAATTGAGTCCAGTGCAAGTACGGAATGTAATGTAGGAGGCGCCGTTAAAATCGCACCAAACACACCCAAACCAGCCAAATAGCCAAGTGTTGTTGGCCGTTTCTGCTGCTAATATAATGCAAGTATAGTATGTAAGTTAGTAGGACCAAATAGGAAGCTTATCTAAAGCTTATTTTAATTTCTCTCACTGTATTATTTAAAAACAAATGGGTGGGGGGAGGGTCGCTCATAGCCCCGGCGTCAGAATACTAGTGTACTTACCAAAAAATAATTGTAAGTTCTGTCACCTTAAATAAATTCAATGAAGAAGTTAGATGTACACTGTAATTCAAAAAATGCAGTTCTATTTATCCCAAAACAAAGCCTGTCAAATATAATAATTACTTGTGGAATCTGCTATAGAAACATAGCGAACTCTGAAAACCACCATAATGGCAAAGAGTAAGACACATACAAAACATTTCCACAACAAATAATACAATCAACTCGAACATTCTGCAAAGAAAGAAAATTGACTCCCCAATGGAGATGAGATCAGGTGCCCGGGAAGAGCAAGCATCTCCTGTTTGCTAGCAACACCTGTAAATTCGGCGGTGCATTGAAATGTCATATCAGGTTTTGTTACATTCGGTGTTTTGGATGGTTCTGACCTAAAAAGGGATAACGAAATGATATAATGTTTAATATTTTGATTGTATCGTCCAAAACATTTTGTAGTGACAAAGTTAGTCGCTCACAAAATGTTTGTACCGTTAGTTCAGTAGTTTTTCGGTTAGTCTACTTGCCCGAAGAACGATGTCACACAAAGAAAACGTAGTTTGAATTAGCACTAGAATACCGTGTCGAGGACGAAAGAATGTTACTACTCAGGAACGGGGAAATTGTGTAATTTTGAATTTGAAGTCGCCATGTTTGTCATATATTGCAGTATTTTCAGGTGACCATTTTTGTCAAAGATAACATGATATCTAAATGTGAAGCAGAGTGAAATATATGAAATACACGTAAATGTATCATAGGTGACACTCTGCATGAACGAGCACATCTATATCTTTGGTGTTTCTGTTCTGACTGGAAATAGATTCTTTAATTTAATTTGACTAAATTGTCGAAAACTAAAACAGCAAAAAGGGTGGCTCGCTTCTCTCGTAAACATTTCATAAGGTCAGTTATAAATATTTATCTTCAGTCACTCATACATTTTCTTTTTTGGAAGCAACATCACAGAAAATTTATGGTGCACTTTTTTTTTGATGGTATAAGTATCGGGAGGGAGGGAGTTAAACAGAACATGACTACAAATCTGTGTCGTAGCTCCTCTAATGCTATCCAACCATGCAATGAAAACTGGCATGCCTTTAAAATCAATAATATTGAAATTCATGCTCTATGGTAATATTTTCAGTGAACAATATACACATTTTAACAAATAATGTCTCATCGGTGATGCTCGAGGCCGAGAATCGTGGATGGATAATTTTCTAGTTTTTGGCACAACGTTTGACTTAGTACTATTTATTTTCTTAAACATTGACGCTGATCTTAGGTAGACTGCCGCAATTAGGTCTCTCTATACACGTCCGCAACATTGCTGCGTGTCAAACAGGGTTATTTAATGTAGAAAGAAATACAGATCAAATTTACAAGGAAAAGATAATAATAATCAGAGGTAGATCGGAAATACATCATGAACATCAGTAAACTTAGATACCATGATCCCAGTCGTCAGATTGGTCAAAATTAAGTTGATGATTTTCATAATGCAAGGAGTCAGGGTACCTATAAGAGTACTTAAGTAGGTCCAGGTCAATGCACTGGTTGGGGTCCAATAGGGTTTTGATCATGGAAGGTACACAATATATAGCCATTCAAGAACACTGTGTCAAAGTGAGAGATAAGTATAAATGCAAATTTAGAATTATTTTTTTTTGGGGGGGGGGGGGGGGGAGGTGGATGTTTTAGCATAGATGCATACATGGTATGGTGTTTGTTGTTTGGTTAGGTATTGTGTGTGTTCTACTGTGGTCACCGCAACACGGTCTTGTTGGAGAACTCCTTAGTCTGCTCAGGATTAGTTCCAAAATCTGGGTCCAAACCATCAGTATCCTCAAATGATTATACCGAACTAGCTTGTGTCAGAACTATTCACAGACTGGTTATACATTCTCCAACTACTTCACTATGCTGTCTTATTATCCTAAACACTACAAAACTATCTAAGATTGTTCTCTATCTACCGTGTGTTTATCTCGAGCATGCAACTGTAACTTGTGTACAAGCGGTGTGTTTAAAATTCACAATGACCTCAACCTTGGTACAATATGTAAGTCCATGCAGGGGGTTAAAGGAGTTAACAGCACCATTTACTCTATGACCTTTCAGTTACAATCCTGCAACCAACTTGTTTGACAAAAAAGTGGATAGGATAGGATAGGATGTAGGATAGAAAGTGGATAGAATCTTATCCCATCCTATCCTAACCACTTCAATCCAATCCAGTTCTATCCAATCCTATCCTATCCTACATCCTAATCATCCTATCCACCTCATTCTACAATCCATTTTTTTTTTTAATTCTAAAGTTATTAGCAGACAAACATGATTATTAGGTTAAATTCGATCCATTGGACTTTTATGCTTGACTTAATGGGTAATATAAGTTATAATTTAATTAAAAAAAAACTAGGAGTTGTGATATGATATTTTTGTTTCGATCATTGCAAGTGCAAAAATGGTATTATTTTCATTTTAATAAAATCTAAGAACAGCAATAATTACAGATAATTTACTACTTGTGCAAGAATATTTACCAAGTCATTTAGTTTTAATCATAATCTTGCTAAAGGTGATAAGAGGTAAATAAAGTTGGATATGATGAAGGATAGAATGGGATAGCATTAGATTTGAATGAAGTTGATAGTAGATAGGATGGGATGGGATAGGATAGAGTGGATATGAGGTGGATAGGATAGAATTGTAAAACAAGTGGGTTGCAGTACTGTATGACCTCCAAATTAGGTTAAATATAACACATTTTCTGGGCAATAGTTACATGCACATGATAAATTATGACAAGTATTTAGCCCTTGTATGCACTGTGACCTTGCAAAAATGACCTTGCACCAAGGTCCCAACATATTCTTTGGTCATAGTATTCAAATTCATACATGGAGAAAGCAATTACCGCTTTGATAAGAACTTCAAAATCCTCCGACTACACTCATCATCAGAACCCACGGTCGTCACGCTAAACTCATCTCTCGGACCGACTGTGGGTTCCGATGATGGACTATACTGTGACCTTGACCTTATAGGTGTGACTTTCGTTCAATGCCATGATACACCTTCATCCTTTTCTTGTGGCCATTATCTTATTGAAACTATACCCAAGCAAATGAAGGAACTCATTCAAACATAACAAAAGCTTAATTTTCTTTCATTTATTATCTTGAAGAGAAAATATCACATGAAGCATATAAAACAATAGTCTTTGATCAATGTATACCAAATCTTCAATGACAGTATTTCTGTATGATAAAGGAAAAGTTTCACTAACTGGTACATTATACATTTATACAGTCATGTAGTTATAAAAGTTAAAACATTAATAAGGTGTCAGAGAGAAATGTAGATCACAATATAGTAAACAAAGAATAAGTTGTATACCCAACGACACATGGGTAAGATTAGCTTCGTATGTCTATCCCAAAGGATTTTTCTATTCCGTTATTTATGTATCTGAGAGGGCTTCAATTGCTGTGATACAAGCCCATTGTGTATCACAATCACACATTACCACATGATGTTAAGTTAATAATGAAAACCACAAAGGATACTGAACTTCCTATGGTTCCCTTACTTGCAAATTTTTCCGCTATCATAAAATTATAGTTTAAGCATCGTTCTACTTAGAAGAAAATTTTGAAAAACTTGCCGGAAAATGCTTTTAGTACAATTTTATACACACAGCTTAGATCTATTTTCATCATCAAGATACTGTAAACGATGGAATTCTCGTGTGGGGGTAATTTTCTGGTTTTTTCACGAATCAAGGGACTTCCCGAAAATTTCCCCCTCGCGAAAATATCCCCGCTGCATTTTACAATGGCGAACATTTCCCCCACGTGTAATGTCCTGATGTTATAATTGCGAAATTTTCCCCCAGCGAAAATTACCATGTTTACAGTATAAGATTCACCAATATGAAAGCAGAAATGACGTAAGTTTTAATGCAAGTGTACAGTACATATGCACTGTCATCATGCAGTAACCTGCAATAGTGATACACAATCACCTTGCAACATTCTATGGGAAGGAATTGAAGCCCTCCAACAAATATAAATATCTGAATAGAAACAATGTGTAAAACAAGTGTAATATTCAAGCTAGAGATAGGTGTAATATTGAAGCTATAGGTAAAGATCTATATTCATCTTATCAAAATACATAAAAGTTTCATGTTATTGTAGACATGACTATCATTTAGATTTTCAAAATTAGTGGTACAGGTGACAGCAAGTCCGAACAAACAATAACCATCTCTATGATATAAAATTTTCTATTGGAATGTTAAATGAAAATTTGTATCAAATTTGACCAGCACCAAATATTATACTGCCAATCAGCCGTTGCCATTTTATTTTCATAGACCGGAGTTAATTGAAACAAGCAATCTGATTGGACGACATTTTACCGTAGTTTTGTTCTGGTCTCTACGGTAAAATGTCGTCCAATCAGATCGCATGTTTCAATTAACTCGGGTCTATGAAAATAAAATAGCAACTACAAATTTCCTTTTCTTTTTATATCTTATTATTAATTGTATTAAGTTACTCATTACCAATATTGTTAACAAAAATACTGAAAATATACACACACATAATTAAATGTGCAAACATGCATCAGACAATCAATCACAGATAATATACATCATAAATGTACACAAATTAATTTCGTTAATTAGATTTGAAAAGATCCTTAAACAAGCATGTAAAGACCTCACTGACAGAGATCAAATTGTGCAAACTTTTGCTTACTGAAAACAATTTTTAAATATGAGTACATTGTACACAGATCAAAGACTCTGTTGTACAGAGTAGATTTTGTACATGCAATGTACACAATTGGTATTTCATACCATCAAATGGCAAGAATTGAACACGTAGCACTTCAATGCCACATTTCATTTCACATACACGTACTCCAGTATTTTCAACACATTATTGGAATGACATTTCTGTAGACCTTGTCATCTATACATGCTATATACTTTCGGACATACATTTACTGATGTAGTCTGTATTCCAAAGTTCCATAACTCTGAAGAAATATTAGTGAATCCACTGGTGTCAAATAAAACCTAACATGCTATAGATTCTCACAATCCAGTATGATTTTGATGATCATTAAACAAGGATTTCTACCTACATCACAGATCTAAAAATACAACGCCCCGTCATACCACATGAGGAAAGTGGAAAGGGTGGCGTTTGTGAACAAAGAACATATTCATGGTAAATTGTTACTATCAGATTTACACATTTTAAGACTTGAAACAAATTTCAAAATTTTCTCACTATTAATTCTGAAAAATTCAGATAAAATTAAATTAACTATTCACCTCATAGTTAAGTAGAAAATGCAATAACAGATAATCCATAAAAAGTCTTTAGCACCCTACTAACTGAAATAAATCAAACAATTCAATTCTTCCAAGAATAGAATGACAAAATGACAAAGAAAAGGGCTCTTGCTCCTAGTCTTACACAGACTTTATGAAGAGAGGCTGAGACTACAAGTACCAAACCATGTCTAGTCTCCAACAGCCTATTTTCCCTTTGACCTTCAGATTCCAGCAAACAAATTAAATCAATTTCTCTCATTTTGTAAAATAAAATCATACAAACTTAAAACATAAAAGACTTCGTATTATATCATATTGAGTCATAGTGAGTATACTCAAATTTGAAGGATATACATGTACATGTACTTAGAAGAAGAATATCTCATTTTGCATATCTTCATCACAATGCAGCTTTAAGGATCTCCATAAAAGAATTCATAACAACTATGGCATTTTGACTACATCAATTCCAGCTACCATGCTTTTATCTTCCTCTGTTTTACACTACCACAATTAAACATTCCCTCTTAACAAGATTCCGTGATCCAATCTTCTTTTTCTTGCACAACAAATTCACATATACACACAATCCTCTCGTAATATCTTTTTTACATGACAAACACTTTCTCTGCCTCGTCCAGGAGGAATATATCTTTTGTTCTTGGACAAACCACTCTCCCATCATTTTGGCAAGCTATATCAGCAAGTGCCTGAAATCAAAAGATATCATAATGCATTCATGATGTGCAAAATTTGTAGAAATGACTGGCAAAAAGTACTTTAATCATTCAGTTATGGAAATGCTCTAAGAATTGATCAATCTTATGCAAGAATACACACTGGGCAGAAACATACAACTTTCTTGTTTATCTCATTTCTATCTTTTACATATTTGATAAAAATATACTAAGAATAGAATATATTTGTTCCATGAACTCAAAAGAAATTTCTAAATGAATGTTGCTTGGCTGAAACTTGGTCAAATGCTAAAGTCTGGTTTGATACATGTATTTATAGAATTTTTCCAAAATGAAAATAGATATAAATGTTCTAAAGCTCTGCAATAAATTCCTTGAGTGTAATAATTACAATGATTCTGCTCCTTGAGAAGTTGTTGATTATTGTATTATTTCTTAATCAACGACTCTAAAACAAATACCACTTTTATCCAAACATGATACTGAATTTGCAATTTACCACAGGGATGCAAATAAGCGCTCGCCCACTCGCCAATGCGACTAAAAATTCAGTGTGGACTACCAAAAATGTTTTTCTGATCGCCCACTTGGCGACTGTAAAATTTCCGATCATAATTGTTTTCTTGTTTCGTAGTCGCCGTAACTCACGTTGTGAAACAAAAACTCATGGGTATTTTACACATTTTCGGTTCGCTTTCTCGTGGAAAATGAATCGATCTCCCTTATTCCCTTGTAAAGACGCATTCTCATTTTAGATCAGTATACCAAAACCCCATCTAACGTTTCCAAAAGTGTGCAATGTCACTATCTGGAGACGTAATATTTTTATATTAATTCTATAACTGGATTTACCTGCATTCATTGATTTATTTAAAGGTACTTGAGATCACCAAAATCAAAACCGTACTTCGATATTTAAAATATAGAAACATCTAAAATTATAAGTGAAATTTACGCGGAAAAATTACTCAAACTGATATGATGAAAGAATCGTGTTGGAAGATACATGTAGAGAGTGTGACCTCAAACTACTGACCATCTGCAATTATCGTTCAAAGTCGTCAAATAAACGGTCCATGTAGATCAACATGTACACCTTTTTGGCATTAATTTCATACTCGGTACACGTGTTCCTGTACGATGGCCATGACTTGATACGGGGAAGAAGAGAAGGGGGGGGGCTTAAATTTAAAAATATAAATTTAGATACAACGTTTTGATGTGGGCGCCTAAATTTTATGACTTGGGAGCCCACTTGGCCCCTGAAAATTTCAACGAATTTTCATCCCTGTACCAACAGTGAGAAGGGACTTCTCACTTGCTGAAAGCAGCTGACCAGCTATGGCCATTCACACATGTAGTTAAATTTTCATTACTAGAAAAAACTGTGATAGCCCCTCAACCTCAAACACGAAATTTTGTAACAATTTCTTTGTAAAGCTTCTGTTCATCCTAAGTGTATGCCTACAACATACATGTTGTGATGAAATATTTCTTCCAGCATAATATTTATTCCTTGGAAATTTTATCATATAATATTTTTTCCCAAGAACTTTTATTATGTATCAAAAATTCTGAAAGGAAATTTTATTATGCAATGAATCTTCCATGATCATAATAAAAGTTCTCATAACATGGAAAATATATTACATAACAAAAATTCCATCTGGATTTTTTAATGTTCAGAATATATGTTCTGATACTAGTACCATGGAAAAGGATTTCATATAAGTGCATAATATTTAATTGTCATTGGAAAAATACTGCAATGAACTTATTTACAAATAGAATTCAGAGTCAGAAATAATAAATTTTAAGAATCTTGTACAGTACAATGTAGTGTATAGCTTGAAAATGTGATTCCACAGAATTTTTGTTCTGTAATATTTATTCCTGTAAGCTAACCATGTTACTGTAATCATTGAAATGTTTGAATTATGAGAGAATATCCGTTAATCAGTCATTCATGTGTTTGAAGCATATACGGAAAAATTATTATATTATTATATGTGATTACCCACATATAATATTTCTTCTGTTTTAAAGAGAAAGCAGTCCTTTGGGCAAGTGAAAAAGAGCAAAACATCAACAATTTTCATATAGACGGAAACGTTGTTATGAAAACTGTTGATGTTTTACTCTTTTTCACTTACCCAAAGGACTGTGGAAAAAGTATTATGAACAAGGAAAAAATATTCTATAAAAAAAAAGTCCTGGGAATTTTCGTTATAATAAATCTTCCAGAAGGAAGAAATATTATGCGGAAGAAAAGTTCGTTCACACATGTAAATATAAAATTTAACACTTTATAACCTACATTTGTATACATGTATCAAATTCATTCCTATTACTCACGTTATAGCCATACACATGTCCATTTGGCAGTACCATAGGAGGGTTATTTTCATTAAGAGGTAGTCCAGATATTGCACAGATAAGCTTTGAGTTGGCACAGTGAGCGTACGGTAAATGTTTGCCAAGTTCGTTGAGATTTTGGCTACACACAGGACAGTCCGTGTTTCTACTGTCTGCATGAGTTTTGTAACAATGTCTGATAAACAGTTAAGGATATCTGTAGATACATGTATTTTCATCAAATAGCTAGTATGGTGTACAAAAGCAATAATAAAGGCAATAGTTGGTCGTCTTGAGCTATTTTAACCTAATGGTACTTTCACATTGCATTAAAATAAGCGGGTGATTTTCAATGTAAAGGTAACAGGTCCTACTTAAAACGAGTAAGTTTCTCTAATCAAAATGTACTTCCGGATCACATAAAGTCCAATATCCCATCTACTTGCAGATCTATAAAACATCATAATTAAATGCCTGTCAGAGAGCAATATTTCATATGCAGTGGATGTGGCTAAAATGGATCTTGCAACACCTCAATTTTCATGGAAATTACATGATACCCTGTACATTTCTTTTCTTTATTGGATAGTCCATTTATCAATTTGTTCAGTCATTTTTGACATCCATCTTCTTGGAAAAGAATCAAAATTCCAAAAGCTCTTAGATGAGTTTTTCAGCTGTATAACGTCAAAACTAGATTGTCCAACAGTATGTCACCTTTCAAGCGTTTAACCCTAATTCTAATATGACTTGAGATTTTCTCCCTAAATGTATTATAGAACTAGCCTGCAGAACAATATTAGAACAGAAATAACACTAGCTAGCTGTGATTTGTTGTCCAGTAATTCCCCTCGTCGCATGAACCAATCAGATTATCACCGAGCCGCAAAGCGGCTCTTGTGATTGGTTCATGCGACTCGGGGAATTACTGGACAACAAACCACGGCTAGCTAGTTATTTCTAAAATATTTGACTTTGATCATAAAGGTGACCTTGACCCACATTTAGTCTTGATTCCAATCCTTGCCAATCTCTGCAAGTTTGATGAAGTACATGAAGGAAATTTATATAAGTACATGAAAATTATTGCCATTTATCAAATCTATTAGATGGATTAGCAGACGGACAGCTGTCAGTCTAAGTGATCTCTATATATAGCCCTTGCATTGTATGAGACATAATGAAAATAACAATTTTTTAAAGTTGAATCAAACGATTGTTTCAAATATCTGCCTGCATCAGTATAACTCAGAAAAGGATACGGTGTTTTTAATGCTGATAAGCCTGCTTGTAGAGTGACGGTGAACACAGAGGAATGGTTAAGCTGATGGAGCTTGAAGTTCTCAAATCTAAACTGTTGTACTAGGTCTTGCCAACGACTGTCATCCAAAAGATCCTACAGAAAGACAACATTACCATCTACGAAAAACTGTATGGAAATTTAATAAGTTCATTTTGTTTACATATTTGTTATGCATTTAGATATACATTAGATGTACTGGCAATCTTGCAAATGCTATCGCAAGATATTTCAAAGAATGACATTGATACTGAATATGTACAGTAGAATCATTTTTCATCAGATTTGTACCCCAAAAGTTTGTTTCAGTGAATTTGAATACCAAATGGATGAATCAGTACTAGCAAGGTCTGATCTGCAAATCATTGTCCATGCAAAATGGTTTACTTTTATAATACAGAGGACTCCACTTAATCTGATACCTGATAATCTGATCTGATATAATTTCAAAACACAAAACCATTTCCTATATAATTAATGTTAATCACTCCTCTTAATCTAATTTCTCAGAAATTATCAAAAATCTTATGAACTCCTCTTAATCTGATAGTAATTTCCGTCAACTATGATATTTTTCCTATGATATTTACGTCATTTCAATGAATTATCATATAAAAATCCTTGAAATTGATATTTTACCATTTAAAACTATCCAAAATGGCCTGAAAGTATTTATAACATTCAATTAATGCATATAATAAAGCCTGAGATACATTCTAGTACAATTAAGAGGACTATTTCATTGTATTTCCAGGGAATTTCAAACTCCTGATAATCTGATACTCCTGCTAATCTGATAATGATCTTCCGACAAATTGACTATCAGATTAACAGGAGTCCTCTGTACTGCGGAAGAGGATTATTATAAATATTGGAATCCTTTATTTTTGAATTAATGATCCAAAGATGTATTAGAAAACTTGAAGCTGCTTGCATGAAACTTCTTATTCATGACACTAGTGGAGACACATGATAATCCACTTTTCCAAAACAAAACTGGATACACTTCATATAAATTGAATACATTTCCAAAACAAAACTGGATATACTCGACTGACCTTATATGGAGAATATTGAGCATGTGGAGGGAATGCTAACAGCCCCATCACTCTTTGTATATCCATTAGTTGGTCGTCTGCTAAGTTGGTAAAATACTTTCTGGCATGTCTACAAAATGGAAGGAACTATGTATTTGGAGTGTATTAAGTGTATTTCCTTTAATTTCGGTTTATACAGAATATGTATTTTCTTTAGGTAAAGTATACATTTACATTGTTTATGAGTACATGTATGACCTTGAAAATCTGAAAAAAATTATCCAGATCTTGAAAATCTACAAACTTTTAGATGACTAAACTTCTTATCTGTGGGGACATAACTATGACAGCTTTGCAAACTGCATATTCATAAATTACTGTCCGCGCAGCTCATTTCAGAAATCGGAAAATTGAAGTTTTCTCTACTTTGTCGGCATATTTTCCGATTAAAATTTATATAGGGGGCTAGATCTCAACTCTCATAACTTATGATATATGTCTGTACGACCAACACTATGCTCACAGTGTAAGAAAATATTCTAGGTGGGAAGATTTTTATGTTTATTTTAGCATGACATCGTCTACGTTCTCCATAGACTCAGTGTTAAACATCAGCAACTTGCGCTAAAATTAATACAGAAAACTCCCTATCTAAAACTATTTTCTTTCAGTGTGAGCGTTTTATTAGTCAAAGGAGCATATACATGTAACTTACACCTACAGTTATGAGAGTTTGAGATCTATCCCTATATAAATTTTAATCTCAAAAATTGCCGACAATGTAGAGAAAACTTCAATTTTTCTGATTTCTGAAGTAAGTTGCGCGGACAGTAATCACTGGATTGTGAATGAAGGATATACTCACTTTACTGCTTCTAAGCTCCTGCTACATCTGACTAGCTCTATAAATTCTTGTTGTCTGAGTTTGAATTCAAGAGTACTCTGAAAATTTATTCAAGAAATCAGTGAAACTTATGGATGTTCCCTTTGCCGTACAATGTACATACATGTACTTTCAAAAGTTATTTTCTTATTTCAATTTTAAGGTGGAATGATCAATCCTGAAGCTGATGAAGACATACTCAGTCCTCCTACAATGTCTTCATCAGCTGTTCATTCTCCAGATACATGTATGTACAGATGGTAGGGTGTAAGAAGGCTGGACAGACAAAGGACAAAGAGATGGTTTTAAAATCCATAACCAATAATTCATAACACAGTAGAATAACACTTTTTGTGTGCTGTACATTGGCAATAAGCTTGTAAGAGCTTTTAATTCAAGAGAAAATTGTGAAGAATCATTAAAGAAAATAATGCATTCTATTTCATCCTAGCTTTATCATGTCATCAAATTTCATCCAAATTTCACTTGTTTTTGGAAAAAAATAATTGAGCTAAAACAAGTACATGCACAGTGAAAATATATGTGCTACATGTACCTTCATTTTCCTTAGTTTTGATTTATTGTCGTAACACCAAGCTAAACAAGGACCAGTTTCTCTCCGTATTAAGGATTCCTCTACTTCTTTTGATGTCAAAAACAACTCAATGTTTGTCAAATCCTGAAAATCAAAATATACAGAATTAATGTTATTACAAATAAGAATGTATAATTTCCTTTCCTATTATTTACATTTAAACACAATTCTAGATAGTTTGATATCCATGTTTGGACTGTGCAAGTTTAGCATTTTACATCTAAATGTATTTTTCGAAGCTTAATTTTCTGTAACACACTCATCAAAGATAACAAAAAAAGGTAATATAACTTTATATTAAAACAAATTATTTAGAAAGTGAGTGAATTGCTGTGTCACCAAATACTCAACAATGAAAATGTTGGCAGACTTTTTCGTTATAACTCTAAAATCAAATGGCCCTTCAACATGTTCAAACTATTCATTTTTGTATGGCACAAACAGTTAACGTGACTAATTCAGATTGTCAATTCAATCTCTAACATCAGGACAGAGCAGGATGCACTATCATTTTTATCATATTTACTTGGCAAGCTATATTGTGTGTGTGTCACCTTAAAATAAATCTTAGAGGACACATCCTTTTGCTGTGAATTTTATCATATAACTCTAGCATGCCTCAAAGTTCCAACAAACCTGTATTTCTGAGTGTTGCGCTAACTTAATCGCTGTATTGTAATATCCAGATCTGAGGAAATATTCCACCAACATACGGTCAAGCCTTTTCTTTTGCCACAAGGGTCTGGTCTGCGGTTGAAGATTTTCGGCCTCTTTCAGGTGGTCCACTCTCCGCTTTATCGTTCTGGCTGCTTCCAGTTCTTCATTTATACTTTCGTCCGCCTAAAATAATCATAAAATAAAATTGGTTTCAGGAATACATACTAGATATCTTTGAAAGAAAATCAGATATCTAAACAAACTTAATATTCTGCACTAAATAGTCATACTGCATATTACGTCTGTTGGCGGTGAATCGTCAATCATTGAAATACCTTATATCAGGCAATCTTAGCATTGGGAAATTTCTTCTACACTGTATTCTCAAAGAAACTGAGGTTTAAAATTTTAGTGCTTTTAAAATTGACAGAATTTAAATTAGTGTGATTAATATTTATTTCATAAACGGATCAGTCCATTTAAGTGACTGACACTAGCAGTTCTTCATAATATTAATACTGTACATTTCTGGACCTTTAATTACAAATGACAGTAGACACACCTTACAGCTTAGCTTAATAAATAAACTGTTCAGCTGACCTGTACATTTTTGTTTCATCAAATACTCATGTGCAAAATTTGCTTGTCAGTCATACAATCATATTCAAGCACTGCTATTGGTTTAAATTGCTATGAATTGCCCCCCCCCCCCCCCCCTAAAAAATTTTTTTTTTCTCTCGAAAGTACCTTTCTTTTCAAAAGACATAGTTTTTCCACCATATTATCTATAGCTTCAGACACATCTCCTATCGTGGGATTTTTCTGGTGGAGGCATGCCTCCATATCAGTTCCAGCCAGCTGTACATGAGACACCTCTCTGTCTACTGTTTTCTGAGCCGATCGAAACTTCTTGTTCAGGAGCTCGTATGGAACCTGCAAAATTATTTGGATAACTGTCAAGTACAAGTTTTAAATTTTTTCCTTCAGACTTCTTAAAATGACAAGTAAAGTTTTAAAGACCTTAAAAAAATCAAAATTGTACCATATTAATCTTCAGAAAAACTCACTAGCCTGACACCCCTGGCTACTACAAATTTTGCCTAGCTAATAGGTATTGTCTGACAAACTATACTATGGGCTACCGGAAGCAGAGGTGTGGCTACTGCACACAAGGTAAAGAAAAAATATACAGTCAAAGTCTTCCTTTGAGGCACACAGCACTGAGGGGGAGGGCATGGAAGGAGCCTGAGGCACCCCCTCTTGCAGGCTGGGGTCAGGTCTGGTGCCCAATTTGTGGGGTTACAAAAACATCTCTTTCTTTCAAGATTAAAGTTGTTTCATCGATTCCGAAAAAGTTTACTGATAATTTCAAATACACAAAATCCTAAAAAAAAATTATTATAATAAGTACATGTATACATATAATAATGATAATAATTTTCTGAAGGTAAAACTCAATTAGTACAAAACTATTCTCCCTTCAAGCCTTCATCAAACAAATACATAACTAAAATCTTTACACTATACATCTTACAGTCTCCACTAAAACTAGTAGCCAGACACCTCGGGCTACCAGAAACTCTGCTTATATTGTCTAACAAAGTATACAATCTGTCAGTAAAATTTGTCTTGGGGCTAATAAAAAGGTTCCATGAAGACATGTACGAAAAGTTGATGATTTTATTTTCCTGTGCAATATGATGTCATATCAAACTGGACTGGGAGAACTCTAGATATGGCTATTATAGCTAAATATGCTATAATAGCTACATGTACATGTATATATGGCAATATTGGTGAAAAAAAATTCAGTACTAAAAATGAAAATTTTGGAATTTTAATCTAAAACTTAATATCGCACATCTATATGACCATCTGAACACTGTTGAACAAAAATAGTTGGCATATTTTATTCTAAATTTTCAACTTCTTTTGTAAACATTCAGACGGTCATTTGAGTTTTAGATAAAAATTTCATAATTTTCAATTTCATTTAGTACCGTACTTCAAATCTTAGCTATAATAGCCATTTCTGGAGTTCTCCCGGACCTGTCAACTACAAAATGTAGAGAGAGATATTTCTTTCTAGTACACATGTACTGGTCAGGGGCTAGTTCACGGCTAAAATTAAGTGTTTTTGTGATGTTTCTTTAGCATTTAACCAAATACTGTCTTGAAACTTGCACGAAAATTAAGTGTACTCATCATCTATCATTAAATCTAATTTTCATAATAGTTCTTCGTCTCAAACATTTGTTAAACAGTTGTTAAACAATTTAACAACATCATAGAAGTTCCTGTCCACCATCTTCTGTCATACAACAAAAACAGGACTCAGCCAACAACATCTGGCAGATCAGCATCAGGGTCGACGCTTACAAATATTCCTTCCAGCCTGCAACCATCTAGCTTAGATTAGAACACCATCCCTCCAGCTATTCGGGCATCACCATCACTGGAGAGCTTCAGGACCGCCATAACAACCCATGGCATGCCCGAGCCACTGCATCATCATTTAGATGCAGCCCTGATTTTAACTTTTTAACAAATGTACATACACGCCTTTAACTTTTTAGCTGTCCGCCCATGTGGCACTGGAGGGGAGGTTACTAAAACATGGAACAACGGAATGACGGAATAGCGGAACAACCTAATATACGGAACAACGGAATGTAGTGGAACAACTCAATATATGTTGAATGACGGAAAAGCGGAACAACCTAATATACGGAACTCGTTGTTGCGAAAAAGAATGAACAATTACATTTATGACGTCATTGTAAGTTTTGCTGACTACCATTGCAGCATGGCTCAAGCAATGCTAACTGGACATTCTCCAAAGGAAAAACAAAGTCCCTTGTTAACTGGAGAAGTTCTGGAGTTATTTGACACAGAATTTACTGTAAGCAGCATTCCTTTCCGACCAAACGGAGGACAGATATTTGTCTTAAAGCCTCCGTCATCAATTGGAAAAGACGATTGGAAGGCGGATGGCCATCGGTTAGTCTCAAATTACCTATTTATCTAAAGTCGATTGTACCGTGATTTATGTTCCGTGATTTTTTTTATTTTTAATAACCGTTTCGTAATTTTCAGTTGGCGCAATGGAAGTTCAAAGAAATTGCCAAGAAAAGACCCCCTATTACACAAAACGTATTTTTATGCAAAAGGGGAAAACTTAAAACCAATGCATGAATACATGAATACCGTGAATTAAGTTCCATGATTTTTTTTTTTTTTTTTTTTTTAATTACCGTTTCGCATTTTCAGTTGGTGCAATGGAAATTCAAATAAAATTGCCGAGAAAAGATTCCCTATTCTGCAAAACGTATTTTTATGCAAAAGGGGAAAACTTGAAACCAATGCAATCCAAGAAGATGAAAGTGGTGGGGTCACTAACATAACAACAGTCAGGAAAAATGCCAGAATTCCAAATAAACAGATTAAACCTAGAAGAAAAGAGCCACGCCAAGGTAATGAAGACCCGCCTAACTATGGAGTAGAGATTCCATCTGAACATCCAGAAAATCCGGAACGGCATCGTGTTCCGGAGCACATGGAAACTACCGAAGCTCCAGAGATTCCAGAACATAGAGATTTCACGGAACATCCGGAATAGTATCGTGTTCCAGAGCACATGGAAAATACGGAACACATACCAGTAGATCTAGACCAAATCTTCTCTAACGTTCGCCGTTTCTGCATGAGCAGTGCACACAAATTTTGAGTTGAAGGTATAGCAAGAAAGACTGGAAAATGCATGCTTTTTGCTTATTCATGTACACACATCTATCTTGATGGCGACTTTGTCGGCGCTTCGCACCGACTACGTCCCCTATCAACAGAAGTCCAGAGTTCGGTGGTTCTCACTGGTTGACAATTACAAATATTAATTGTAAACCAGGCGAAATCAGTATCTGTGACTCTGCCTTCTATGAACTGCCAACAATGGAGACCATGGCTATCTGTAGTCTGATAGATCTGCCAGGAATGCATGTCAAAGTCAGAGTTCCTAATGTCATGCAACAAAAAAACGGGTATGACTGTGGCATATACACCATTGCCAATATGGTTTCCTTGGCCTTCGGCAAAAGCTGCGATCACATTTGTTCAATTGTATTGAACGGAAGGAATTTTCTCCTTTCCCGACAATAAGCAAAAGAAAGCCCAAGACAGAAATCAAGAAAATTCATACTGTCGAACTATACTGTAACTGTAAATTGCCAGACACACATATATTGTATGTTTATTGCGATGCATGCGAAAAGGAATTCCATCCAGTCTGCATTGGTCTCGAGGACAAAGATGCAAAGAAGAGAAATAAAACACTGCTAAAGACGGTATGGCCGGATTGCAAAGTAAGTTTTTGTCACCAACTGGGTCAAGGTCACTAGGTCAAATATTACAGCATACATTGAGAGGTCTTGTCAGAGGCAACCTACATGTATAATATAAAGTTTCTACTGTGTACAGTTCCTTAGATTTTGCTTAAACCAGGAACTTTAACCAAAGTCTTTAACTAGGTCAAAGTCCAAGGTCAAGGTCACTAGGTCCAATGTTACAACATAAAATGAAAGGTCTCGTCATGGGCAACCTAAATGTATAATATAAGGTTTACTGCATACAGTTCCTTAGATTTTGCTAAAACCAAGAACTTTAACCAAAATCTTTAACTAGGTCTAAGTTCAAGGTCAAGGTCACTAGGTCCAATGTTACGACATAAATTGAAAGGTCTCGTCATGGGCAACCTAAATGTATAATATAAGGTTTCTACTGCATACAGTTCCTAGATTTTGCTTAAACCAGGAATATCAACCAAAATCTTTGACTAGGTCAAAGTCCAAGGTCAAAGTCACTAGGTCCAATGTTACGACATAAATTGAAAGGTCTCATCATGGGCAACCTAAATGTATAATATAAGGTTTCTACTACATACAGTTCCTTAGATTTTGCTTAAACCAGGAACTTTAACCAAAGTCTTTAACTAGGTCAAAGTCCAAGGTCAAGGTCACTAGGTCCAATGTTACAACATAAAATGAAAGGTCTCGTCATGGGCAACCTAAATGTATAATATAAGGTTTACTGCATACAGTTCCTTAGATTTTGCTAAAACCAAGAACTTTAACCAAAATCTTTAACTAGGTCTAAGTTCAAGGTCAAGGTCACTGGGTCAAATGTTACGGCATAAATTGAAAGGTCTCATCATGGGCAACCTACATGTATAATATAAAGTTTCTACTGCATACAGTTCCTTAGATTTTGCTTAAACCAGGAATATTAACCAAAATCTTTGACTAGGTCAAAGATCAAGGTCAAAGTCACTAGGTCCAATGTTACGACATAAATTGAAAGGTCTCGTCATGGGCAACCTAAATGTATAATATAAGGTTTCTACTGCATACAGTTCCTTAGATTTTGCTTAAACCAGGAACTTTAACCAAAGTCTTTAACTAGGTCAAAGTCCAAGGTCAAGGTCACTAGGTCCAATGATACAACATAAAATGAAAGGTCTCGTCATGGGCAACCTAAATGTATAATATAAGGTTTACTGCATACAGTTCCTTAGATTTTGCTAAAACCAAGAACTTTAACCAAAATCTTTAACTAGGTCTAAGTTCAAGGTCAAGGTCACTGGGTCAAATGTTACGGCATAAATTGAAAGGTCTCGTCATGGGCAACCTACATGTATAATATAAAGTTTCTACTGCATACAGTTCCTTAGATTTTGCTTAAACCAGGAATATTAACCAAAATCTTTAACTAGGTCTAAGTTCAAGGTCAAGGTCACTAGGTCCAATGTTACGACATAAATTGAAAGGTCTCGTCATGGGCAACCTAAATGTATAATATAAGGTTTCTACTGCATACAGTTCCTAGATTTTGCTTAAACCAGGAATATTAACCAAAATCTTTGACTAGGTCAAAGTCCAAGGTCAAAGTCACTAGGTCCAATGTTACGACATAAATTGAAAGGTCTCGTCATGGGCAACCTAAATGTATAATATAAGGTTTCTACTGCATACAGTTCCTTAGATTTTGCTTAAACCAGAAACTTTAACCAAAATCTTTAACTAGGTCAAAGTCCAAGGTCAAGGTCACTAGGTCCAATGTTATGGCATAAATTGAAGTCTCATCATGGGCAACCTAAATGTATAATATAAAGTTTCTACTGCATACAGTTCCATAGATTTTGCTTAAACCAGGAACTTTAATCAAAATCTTTAACTAGGTCAAAGTCCAAGGTCAAAGTTACTAGGTCAAATGTTACGGCATAAATTGAAAGGTCTAGTCATGGGCAACCTATATGTATAATATAAAGTTTCTACTGCATACAGTTCCATAGATTTTGCTTAAACCAGGAACTTTAACCAAAATCTTTAACTAGGTCAAAGTCCAAGGTCAAGGTCACTAGGTCAAATGTTACGGCATAAATTGAAAGGTCTTGTCATGGGCAACCTTCATGTATAATATAAAGTTTCTACTGCATATAGTTCCTTAGATTTTGCCTCAACCAGAAACTTTAACCAAAATGTTGACGGCAGACGGACAGACGGACGGACAGACGGACATCGTCAATCTATAGACAAGAATTGCTTTGCAATCCGGCCAATAAAATAATTTGCACTTATTGCCAATCAAAAAGTAGTAAAAAACACAAATGAAATGTCACAAAATAAAACAACTTCAATGTTAATTTTTCTTTTATTGTTTCTTCTTTTCCAGTCTCAAAACACGGAACATGGAACAAACTTTTGTTCCGCCATTCCATCACATTTACACACGGAACAGTATTCCAGATTTTAGTTTGTTCCGCTGTTCCGCCATTCCGTTGTTCCGTCTTTTAGTAAGCGCCCACTGGAGGTGCAACACTTGAGAACAAGTTATCTCCTACCCAGGAATAAGGAGAAGCAAATCTTTTGATCGATTTGGGGTGATGAGTAAAAACACCATATTTCATTTCTACAAGTACTGGACCAGTTCCCGGCTAATTCACAGTTTATTTAAAACTTATTATTTTTTATAAATTCCTGGACAGAAATAAAATTGAGCACCTATGCAACCGGTCCATAAAATCACAATTTCAAACAAAAATTTGCAAAAAATTGGGTTTTTTTTTTCATTAATTATCCCTAGAGAAGGAATGAAATACACACTCTCTACCCAACCTCAAAATTGATGTTAAATCTTCTTTGCTGCCAAGCAGGGGTCTAAAATTCCCATTTCCCGTTGCCAGGGGCAAGTGAAAAGTTAGGTCAGGAAAGTGCAAAGCAAGTATTCACTTGCCCGTGGGCAAGTTGACTAATTGGACGTTTTTATCCTCTTCATTCAGATTTCTTTCCAATTCAGATTTCTTTCCAATCTCCTAATAATAGCCAAGACTATACGAATGTTCTCGCCGCTCTTCGATTGTCCTCCATTGATATGACGTAATCAATTTACTTGGGCAGAAAAGTTGCCCAAGTTTTGAACAATGGTTTAGGTAGGTGACTAAATGAAACATAGGGTAATCCAGGGGTTTTTTTTCCTTGTTTTGGGGCCGAATTTCGGCCCCTTCCCAATGCCAATTTTCCTCTATTTTTCCCAAAAAATCACTCTTAAATTCCCGATGAGGAATTATGAAAAAATCACCTGAGAAAATGAGACTCAAAACCTGGAAGTCAGCACAAAATGTCCTATTTCTAAGTGCATCTTTAAGTTTTTCATTCATCCCTTGTTCAGTTCAAGTAGATAAATGATTAGCAGTGTTAATAAATGATACTTTAGGGTTATACTGTGGTGACAATTCGTATAAAAAATTTTCCCAATTTCAGCAAAATGTCATAAATTTTCCCAAATAGGACAGGCACAGGCACCTTCCCCAAAATAAAAAAAACCCCTGTAATCAAAGATTACATAGCTCCCCTATACAGGTTTTTGTCAGTAACTAGGTTAAAGTTTTTGAAAAGTAGGTCAAAGTCCAAGGTAAAGGTCACTAGGTCAAAGGTCATGGTCTCAAATGAAAGGTCTCGTCACAAGGTAACTACATGTGAAATATCAAAGTCCTACCCCTTATAGTTCAAGAGATACAGCCCAGGTTAAAGTTTTGTCTATGGACGACGACAACGACAACGACAACAACGACGACGACGACGAGGGTATGGCATTAGCTCTCCATACTTTTTCGTCCCAGCGAGCTAAAAATCTAAACGGACACGCTGCACGCGCTGCATTTGCGATCTTGCGTATTATAAGACAGGCTTTTAATTTAATCTGAGGAATCAAACACTCGATTTGTTAAATATGCCACATTTCAACATACAATTTAGCCTTTAAAATAAGTTCCAGTATAATTGTATAAGCAGACATTGTCAAAGTCACCGGTCTGTCGGCTATAGCCGGTAAAATTCAAATTTGTCTGGTGAAAAAATCCACATATTGGACAAATTGTCTGGTAAAAATTAAGACCAAAGAAAAAAATATGTTTGTTTCATGGAACTTGATCGACTGTTAAAAATCGTTTTCATGACTGAAATTGATTATTGAATTGAATTTGATGCATCTGACAACTTTAACTAACAGGTAGTAAATATTTACTAATATTCACTCTTTTTCATATGGATCGTTTTACCTATGGTTTGCAACCCCCCCCCCCCCCTTGATTCTTCCACTGCATAGCTCAAAGAGAAGTTCTATCTCATTTACAGTTAGTGTTGTATAATCGGAAAATTTTCATAATCAATTATCGGTTTATAATCGGAGAGGATTTTAATCGATTATTTCGATATAATCGGAAATAATTCTTTCTTGTTTTTACAGACAGAAATATGACAAGTAATGAATAAACTTCACTCAATCTTATGCTAATATACATAGCAAAATGTCTAGAAAGAACTCCAACCACAGAATGATAAAATCCTGTCTGGTAAATAAAAGATTTTGTCAAGATCATATGTGATTGTAATATAGTCGACTTCAATTTTAAACTGCAGCATATGCAGGGATGGGGGGGGGGTTGTTCCATACGACCCAAGAGTTAACTTAAGATTTTGCTTATTCAACAAATCAAGCAATATCTTCGTGGTAACAGTACTGTGAAATTCACTGACCTTGTCCTTCTTTAAGCTCAGGAGTTCGGCGTAAAAACTAAAAAGAATTTTTTTAGTCGAGTAGATATTGACGTATCGCAGGGCACGTATCGCATCTGACGTTGAAGTTTTCTTACTGGATCTTACTGGACTCGAGATCTATTATATGCTGTGCATCTCTGATCCTTCTCTATGTTTAAACTTTTATGCTCCGCTTCCGGACCATAACAGTCGGGTATAAATTTTAAATTAAAAGATTTCCAATGAATATTCAATTGGTTTTTAAAACTATTTACAGATTTACAGGTGACCACTGAAGTAGGGAGCTTATTCCATCTATCAACAATTCTTTGGGAGAAACTGAATTTTCTGACATTTGTCCGACAATAATTCTTTGCAAGTTTAAATTCGTGCCCTCTTGTTTGTGTTTTAGAAAATGGGAATATGTTTTCCCTGTCATTTATATTGTCAATGTCATGAATAATTCTAAAGGTTTCAACCATGTCAGCTCTGAGACGTCGGTACTGGAGGGTTGGTAGTCCTAACCATTTCAACCTTTCTGTATAGCTCAAATGGGAAATGGAATGTAACATTCTTGTGGCTCTACGTTGTACATTTTCTAAAGCTATGGCTTCTTTTTTATATATAACAGACCATACATTACTTCCATATTCTAAATGTGGGCGGACAAGGCTCTTATATAGTTTCAAAAAGATGTCTTTATCTAGGTATGTGAATGTTCTTTTAATGAGTCCTAGTTTGATGTTTGCTTTCTTTATTTGCGTGTTTATATGTACTTGAAATTTCAGTTTATCATCTACAGTAATTCCTAGGTCTTTCTCACTATCGCATTTAGTAATTTCTTCGTCATTCATTGTATAAGTTGTTTGATTGGGTTTACCTAGATGGAGATGTTTGCATTTTGAAACATTGAATTTCAATAACCATTTGTTGGACCAAGACGCAAGACTATTAATATCCTCTTGTAATCTCTCTTGTTGTTCATGATTATTAACCACCGAGTACAATTTTGTATCGTCTGCAAAAAGTTTGACAATATTATGTACAACATCTGGTAGGTCATTAATATATATTAGAAATAGTGTAGGACCTAAGACACTTCCTTGTGGGATGCCGCTTGTTACATTTGACCAGTTTGATTCGGACCCGTTTAAGACCACTCTCTGTTTCCGTTCTGTCAAAAAGCTTTCTATCCAAGATAACAAATTTCCCCCTATTCCGTACCCTTTTAACTTTTCCAGTAACCTTTTATGTGGGACTTTATCAAATGCTTTCTGGAAGTCTAAGTATATGTTATCTATACTGTTGGAGTTATCAATTTCTTTTGACCAATCATCTAATACCTCTATTAGTTGTGTTACACAAGAGTGTTTTTTCCTAAAGCCATGTTGATGTACAGTGAATAGTTGGTTTTCTTCCATATATGACATTAACGCATCTCTTACTATTTTTTCCATTAACTTGCATATTATACTTGTCAGGCTTATGGGTCTATAATTTGAGGAATTGTGTTTTGGTCCTTTTTTGTGTAGTGGAGTGACATTTGCTGTTTTCCAGACGTTTGGTAGTTTTCCCTCCCTAAATGATGTGTTAAATAAAATGTGCAGAGGTTTTTTAAGTTGTTCTGCTAATGTTTTGAAGTAGTGTGGGTGCATGTTGTCTGGTCCTTGTGATTTGTGATCTTCTAGCTTGTTCATGTAATTGAGTATGTCACTATCTAAAAATTCAACGTTTTCTAGTCTTTTGTCTGTTCTTAGATCAAAAAGTGGAATATTTGTGTCTAATTCCTCTGTAAATACACTTGTAAAAAATTGGTTTAATGATTCTGCTTTTTCTTTGTTAGATGTTATGATGGTCCCATCTTCATCTATTATACATTGTATATCTTCTTTGATTTTCGTTTTTGACTGTACGTACTTCCAGAATATATTTTGGTCTTCTTTAGTTTTTTCAGCAATTGATTTTTCATAGTTGTACTTTGCATTTCGTATTTTTGTATTAGCATCGTCCCGTGCTTCCTCATATTTGTGTCTATTATTAGGGTTACGGTTGTATTTGTACTTTTTCCACATCTGACGTTTTCTCCTTATAGCTTCTAATGCTGGGTTGTCCATCCATGGGGTGTCGAATTTGTGGGTTGACGATTTACGCACTGGTATGTTTTCTTTAATTGTATCTTGTATGATGTCGGTAAATCGCTCCCAACTATCTTCTATGCCCCCTGCACAGAGATCTTGTTCCCAATCGAATGATGATAATTTTGTCTTAATTGTGTCATAGTCACCTTTAAAGAAACATGGTTTTTCACTTTGACATGGCCTGGCCTGATTGGTGCATTTTAACTTGAAGCTAAGGACGTCATGGTCACTTTTTCCTAGCGGTGGTTTGTGTTCCAGGTTTTCAATCATACCTTCCTCGTTGGTGAATATAAGATCTAAAATTGCTGGTGTGTCACTGTTTCTGCTTCTAGTAAAGTCTTGTACATGTTGAATTAAAAATGAATCACGTGCAGCCTCAAGAAATTTTGTTGATAAATGGTCATACTCATGAGTTGTTGTTTCGTTCTGCCAATTTATGTCTTTAATGTTGAAATCACCCATAATTAATTTTAAGTCGTAGTGTGTTCCTCCTATATTTGTTTTTTCGAAAGTTTCCTGTAGTTCTTGGATACACCTTTGATCGTTGTTGCTTGGGCTTCTATATATACATGTAATTAGTAATTTTGGTTGGTTAAGGCATTGTATCCCAACTGATATATCTTCTATGAATGATTTGTCTTTTTGATCAATAAAGTATGCTGGAATGGACTCCTTAGTATATATAATACATCCTCTGCCGTTATAGTCCGTGAAATCCTTATGAAAGTGATTGTATCCATCTAATTTCAATTCTTCTTCACCAATCTGTACATTCTTTTTATTTTTTGGCAGTACCTCTGTTACAGCAATGATGTCATAGTTTTCCTCTTTTATCAAAAATTTTAGTTCATCTCTCTTGTTCATGAGGCTGTCAGCGTTGGTGTAACAAATTTTAAAATATTTAAAAGCATCCTTATTATCTGCATTAAAAATGGTAAAATCAGCACTCTATCTGTTTGTTTTTTGTTTTGCTCCTCGGTTTTGACTGGAGTGTTGCTCTGTATCGTAACCTCCAATAATTGTATCTTCTCCAAGATCGAGGTCCGAGAAGGGTGAGACTTGGCTTTTTGCCGCTACATGAGGAGGGATTGATTGTGCCAGTCCAATCCCTGCTGCTAAAAAAGGGTCGTCGTAAACCGTGCAAAGGAGAGGTTGCGACTCCGCATATAATTTGTCTTGTGTTTTTTCCAAGATTGTTGTATTTTCTAGCAATGAATAATCTATCTGCATTTCTTCTCGTTGTGGTTTTTTCATTTGATTTGCCTTTTCTTCTCTGCGTTGTTTGTTAGCTTGTCGTTGACGGACAGTTAGGTCTTTTGATATAATACATTTTGATAATCTATCATGTCTGCCTATTTTTCTAATTTTGGTGACGTTATCCAGGATGTCTTTTCGGTCTTTTTTGTTGTTAAAGATGATTTTCAGTGGACGTATATTTGTTGAATCCTCTTTGTAATTTCCTAATCTGAAAGCCAATTTTATGTCTGGATCATTTACTCCAATTTTGGTGCATAGATCTATGAAGTTATCTAGGTCTTCTTTTTTTCTTTCTTCACTTAATTTGCTTTTACTCTCTGGCATGTAGAAACAAATTAAATTTAACATTCGTTGTTTTTGATCTTCTATTTCTTTAACTTCCTTTCTGACGTCATCTTGTAGGCTGTTCTTTATTTCTTCTTTAATTTCTTGAGCCAAATCTTTTTTCACGCTTGAAATTTTGTTCTCAATTTTGGAGTCCACGTTTGAATCTATTGATGCTATTTTGAAATCCATGATGTCCAGTCTCTTTTGTGTGTTCTCCTCTATAGAATGGAGTTGTAATTTCAAACCTGTCATACATGGAAAGTTTTGTTTGCACCCGCTACATGTCCATTTGAAGTTATTATCTGGGTCAAGCTCTAATGCAGATAGTAGTGCCGCAGGAATTTTTGTACATTCGTGGCAAAAATTGAGTTCGCAAATACAGCACATTATGCTCTCGGTTTCACTCTCAAATTCTTTGTCGCATTTGGGACAGCTATTACTTCCGACTCTAGCCCTTTTGTTGATCGGTGTTGATGTATTCATGTAAGCCATTTCAACTGATATTTGATGCAGTTTGTGTTAAAAAAGAGTTCAAATGGCAAAATTAATTGCCTATTTGCGTTTGCAGTGTTGCTTGATTTAAATTAAAGAATACAAATGGCAAAATTAATTGCCTATTTGTTTGCAATAGGACGTAGTGAACAGTTGTCGCTGTACTGAGTGAGTTTAATTGAACTGTTTAAAATAATGCAGCAGGGGTGAAAATGGCAAAATTAATTGCATATTTGTGGTACATGTATTTATAAATGCTACAGAAAGGTTACGTAGTGAACAGTCGTCGCTGTACTGAGTGAATTTACTTGAACTGTTTAACCGAAATGCCTGTATAGCAAAATGGAATAGTATTTAATTGTGTAAAATAATGCAATAGGGGTGAAAATGGTAAAATTAATTGCCTATTTGTGGTATTTATAGATGCTACAGAGGGTTACTTAGCAGTATTTATATGTTCATTGTTAGAAGTGTGTCAAAGATAGAGCAAATGAATTAAGCGTGTATAAAAAGAGACTAACTGATACAAGTGCAAATGGCAAAATTAATTGCCTATTTGCGAGTATTTAATACATAAAAATGGTTTACTTAGTAAAATATCTTTGTGTTTAATCAGTATGCTGGAAGTTTGATCGGCAACTAATGGGGGATAGAAACTATGTGTAAAAATATATGAGTTTATTCAAACTCTAATCAAATCGATTGGGACATAAATGTAGGACTACCAACCAATGAGTTCGATCCCGAAACGCAAATACATTTTGTACAATGAATATCAATACATAACAAAAGTAATCATTACATTATAAAAGAAAAATTTCTCTCAATGTACTATGACGAGAGAGCTAGATTGAATTCACTCTAATTAATATGTACACCTTGAATTATGATTTAACCTTGTATTCCTTATACTAGATCACTGCAAATGGCAAAATTAATTGCCTATTTGAAAATGTCTGACTTTGTACTATTCAAAATCATCAACCATCAACTCCAGTACAAATTTGTATGTACTTCAAAATTTCATCAGAACGAGTATAAATTCTGGTTAAGTACACATGAATATATACATCAATCTGACCTTGTATTGCCTATACTAGGTCACATTCCGATCACAAGTTTGAAATTGTACATGTACTAGTTCCGGTATATAACTACAAATGGCAAAATTAATTGCCTATTTGCTTATGTTTGACCTTAAACATGAAAAACAATTCAAAAATACCGTTCCTAGTACAAATTGTGCGTCATACAAACTCCAAGGAAACAACATAAAATAAGAAAATAATTTTGATTAAGAGAATGTGAAATATATATACAGCAATTTCAGTTTGACCTCGTATTGCCTATACTAGGTCTGTCCAAATATATGACCTTCAACTATTCAAAATCCTCAGCTTCACTACTATTTACCTCTAATTGAAGTATGTCTTCATTGTTTGTGGAGGTATAGCAAGTAGTGTATATATCCTCTGTTAGTGTTTTCACCCACGCTTTACTTAGAAGGTCGTCTGGGTGAACACCGTCCTTAAACAATCTAATGTTGATTGAGTAGCGTATATTTTTGTTACATTTTCCCTTTCCTTTTCTTTTGTTCATATGCTTATTGAAGCGTATGAACTGTATATTTCTCTGTGCGCACAGTTCCACTAAGGCTTTATTTATCTCACACACTCGTTCAGTTATTGCAACATCTGTTTGTTTAATTTCACTAACTGAGGTGATGTTGTGCTTTTTATTCCATTCAGAAATAGATACAGGTTGTACTTCAACCACCTTTAATGTTACTCTTTCTGTGTGTGCATGACAAATGTTATACGCCCTTTCTATTTGTGATTTAAAGTAATCTGTAATTTGGGGATTACTACAGTTAGATACCAGATGACCACCGTTTTTTGTGGTAATGTCACAAGTGCCTGCCCAAAGGTAAATTGCAACTTTATTGTGTTTTTCCAAGAATTGGTTTAGATTTTGTTGCAAAAAATTTACCCTGTTCTCTAATGACGCACCAGCTTCCGCGTGTAACTCTAAGGGAAAGGTCAAGATGTTTACATTGCGAATCGTGAAGCCTTTACTGTCACTAATGAGGATTGGGTGTTTATATAAAGTGTTCAAAGGCTCTGCAAGTGGTTTCTGCAAGTAAGTATTGATTCTTTTAATACTCATATGGGGATTTTTGGTGGGTGAAAATATGAATTGTATGAAGAAGGAACAAAAATACTCAATAATTCAATAACTCACGATCTAATCCAGTACCGACGTCGAGATTGTACGTTCGCCAAGAGCCGATGGTTGAAGTGAAGAGTTTCGGTTTGTTAAATGTTCACAATGTGACAAGACAAATATGTTGAAAATTAAACTTAATTGAGAATATGGTACAAGTATTTAAAGTGAATAAGAATGCAAATATAAAAGGGCATGAAATTGAAAGAGAGAAAAAAAAAAAAAATGAAATTTCAGAAATTTACAACATGGCGCCCTTGGTCAGAGGACTAAGATCTTGGAAAGTCGATTAAGTCATGATTCAAATGGTGGATGGCAAAAAAATAAGATAATATTTGTGATCACAAGTGATCCTAAAACACCTATACACAAAATACCCGACTGTATTATCAAACCAATCTACTAGATTCCTATAGATTCTTTTTCTTTTCTCCTGCTCAAAAAGAGACCATCTTCTTCGACCGGAAGCGGAAGAGTACTTGTCATTACTATTAAATTCAATGAGAATCCATTGTATTGCCTTAGAGAGTGTATCCTTTCAAATTATTTACGCTACGCCCGGAACTTTAACTTGAACGATCGTTAATCTACTTTCGTTTTGTTCGTACTTGTCATACGCGATTATTCGTATTTGTCATACGCGAATTCGACCGAAAACTATGTCATTCTTTTTCACGTTGAATATTTCCGATTATAATCGATTCTTAAAAACATAATCGATTAATCGAAATCGAAGGGTATTAGCGATGATGTCGCCGATGTCGGCGATAATCGTTACAACACTATTTACAGTTGATATTTCCGAAATAAGAATTGTCTGGTAAAATAAAAATTTGACTGGTGATATTTTTCATTTCACTAGTCAAATTGTCTGGTAAATATTTTGAACTTTTACAATGTCTGTATAAGACCTATCCCTTTCTACACATAATTTTAATCAGCAAGTATTTTTTTTAGGGTCGGGTAAGTACATTTGATGTCCGGAGTTGCCAGTGGCAAGTAGATTTTGAAAAAAATTCTAGACCCCTGCCAAGTGATTACAAAATAATACAGATTAATTTTTATTTTTATAGATTTAGAATGACATTACACATAAAATCCCTCATGTAAAATTTCTTCTCAAAATTTGATTGACAATGCCTTCAAATTAGGGTTCACCGTTGACTGGTCTTAGCCGGGAACTGGAAAAAGGGGAGGCGACGAATATAATAAATGTCACATTGCCCCTGTCCTCAAACTATCAATAATCTCAATCCTCAGTGAGATTAGTCTGACAACTCTGATGCGGGCCAATTTGTTCCTATTCTGTTGTTTGTATTTCCCCCAAAAGCAAACAACAGAATAGGAACAAATTGCCCCACATCAGACTACAGCGAGCTGAAAATTTGACACGTAAAAAAAGAAAATATGGATGGACAATAAGTGGAAGACAGCGGAGATGAAGCGCAATGATAAAAACTTCTTTGATTCTTTGGCTTATGCAAGCTAACAAAGCTGTTTATTGTGACAAAATTTGTATACTTTCAGAGTTGGATGTTCTAGAGATTTCACGTCAGCCATCTTGTCTGTCTTTCATAAGTCAATTCGAGTAAAGATTCAGTCTTTCTTCTTACAGAAGTGCTTTTTAAAATTACTTCTTTCCAGCTCTGTCGCCTGAAAGAATCTTCATTGTGGCCCTTTATCGAATTACACCATTAACTTTATTTTGCTATTTCGAAAACTTGCCATTCCATTCAAAACTAAATTAAAGGAGGTTAACATCTTAGCACCATCCCTCTTATCGAATTACACCATTAACTTTATTTTGCTATTTCGAAAACTTGCCATTCCATTCAAAACTAAATTAAAGGAGGATAACATCTTAGCACCATCCCTCCAATGCTATTTTGAACATATATTTTATTTGGATATGCTACTGAATCGAAATTTAGATCCGCGTACTCTCTGTAAAGTAAATGTACAAATCTAGAGTCAAAAAAAATAAAAGAGGGCGCTACTGAAATGAATTTTGCGTTTGGTGGCTCCGCTGGAAGCATGATTGATGAAAATTAAATATTCGAAACACGTGTCTGGTGCAGGAAAAAATTAATTGAACTTTTCTTCATGAAGGTGTAGAGTTTGAACACTTCCGTATTATTCATTATTCATTTATTTGCTTCATCGGGCAGAGAGTCAGACACAGGAGCTCCATGCCATGGATCCACAATCGCATAAAGTAAAAGTAAAGTAAAGTAATTTTTATTTAGAGTCGGCAATTTGTACATACATAACAGATAACATGAGCTCTGTAGAGCTCTTAAACCGACTATCACAGAAGCAGACATCACAAGCATGCAGAATACAAAGACAATTAAATAAAACAATACATAAAATATACAGTATTACAAGACATAAAAGACATAAATAGCATGACAATGAAAAACATAATATATATATATATACATAAAAGCACACTTAAAAGTCCAAGCAACTTAAAAGTTAAAGCATACAAAAAGTCAAAGCATCAAACAACCAGCACTAAGCAAGTGAAAAATAATTCCATTTGTATGATACTCAAGATACTATGTTGGAATAAAATTAGAAAGCGGGAGTTGATTTGAACAAGAGGGAGCATGAGAGACAGTGCAAGATGCGCATCCTCCTTCTCTTATCTATATTTCAGTGAAAGTACCGTAAAGAAGGGGCGTATATAATTCAGAGTTGTTGGCGTCGAGTTCCTATAGGCAGAGAATTCATATATACAAACAAGTAATGATTTCAAACTACAATTTGAATATTAAAAAATAAAATAAATCAAGGACAGGTAAACTTTACATGCGTATATCACCTGTTTCAATATTTTGCAAAAAAAAAAATTGAGAGAATATATGAATAACGGATAAAAATCAGATTACAGAATTAGAGATGTGATCTAAAGGCCAATGGTGACAATATATTGGGACAAGGACTTATAAACAGTTTATAAGTTTTTGATTGGGACAGCTGGTAATATTTGTCACATTCTCTCTTTGACCGCTAGGTTAACATCACTAATTGTAATTTGATTGGTGAATATTGTATTCCCCTTAATCCACACATATTTTTTGATTGACATTTGAAATGGGGGTACCTCATTAGCATAATAATGATTACATGTCTGTCGGTATGCCTTTGATGCCACACGCCGATTATTAGATTGAGGAGTCCGAGAATTTTATGCCACTGTCTTCTAAGCACACAGGTGTGCTTAAACCCGGTCATTTTAACCCAATTTGAAAGAGAATGACATAAATCACCTGTCACAACCCGGCAAATAAACATGCATATTTATCGTTATACATAACGGATACTATGAAAAAAATATCAACAATTGCCCACAGCAGACCCATCAAACTGAAGTATCGGTGCAATAAGCTGGAACAATTTAAGGTACGAATAAGAACGGAGGCGAATTGATCCAGCTTGATTTTATCTTTTAATTTAAAATTTTAAATAAAAATTACCTATATATTAGCCATATTGAATGATTTTTAAAGTTTTATGATGTCGTAAAAATAATCTTTTTCATTTGAAATTTTTTATTCAATATCGTAACAACGAGAATGCACGTGAGTTCGTTCTGCGGGTTTGCTTGCGTTTGGAGCGAACGACTCTCTACGTCAGGAAATACCCTTTACGATTATATTTAGCGGTAAGATATTCGATTTCTACGTTTTGTGAGATTGAAACATGGTTATTTATTTTCCATTGCTCCACCTTAGACATAAGAATAAACCGCTTTATGCTCAAAATTATGCACTTGTTTCGAGCACACCGGGACACTCGCAGTCTTTGTCTTTGAAATGTTTGTAAGAAAAGGTGAGAAGATAATCGTATTTACCATCTCCTATACGTAAAAATAATGTTACGACTAAAAGCTGAAAATTAAGAGCTAAATGTGCAACGTTCATTGTACCAAAGAGGCAATGAAGTGTAAATTGGATCAAGTAATCTGTGACACATACACCATGAGGGAAAGCATGTCAATCAAGCTTGTGTACAAAAAAGAAACTGCACCCAGTGTCTAATCATTCCATAAAAATAGATTTTTAATAATTGCTTTCTTTCTATTTATAGAAATGAAGGTACTTAATGATATTGGGTTACTAGACTTGAGGAATTATTTCTTTCATCTGAATTAAATTCCTATATATTTCATTGACCCACTAAAGTGCACCATATGCAAATGACCCCCAGCAGACAAAGCATGGCTGTCTGATCCAACAACAGTCAGAGACATCAAAGAAACTAGGAATGTCTTTTTTTTTACAATTGTGGAGAAATAGTGAATAGTTGTGGATACATTTTTCATTATATCAATTTATATACATGTATTTGAATCAAGTCTAGAGGGCAAAGCATTTACCAGTAATGATAAATGAAAATAGGTCAGATCTTGGGACTTAATATTTTTTAGATTAAATTGTGCATTCAAGTTCAAATATGTTTTCTTTATTGTTCAAACTTTTGAGAACACTATCAGTACCATCATTTTTGATAAGGCAGTAGACTGTAAATAGTTTTCTGTGTGACTGTCTCATATGAACATTTACTTTCATCTCTTCACTAAACAGGTTGGGGAAAACTTCAAATCGAGCTATTATAGCTTGATCAGGCTATAATAGCTAGAACAAGCTATTACCTAATAACATTTTTCAATACAAAATTTAACTAAAATCAAAATTTTTGAAAAATATTCACCGATTCCATTTGTACTCGATATATATCAAAATTTTTAACAAGACACATATATTCAAATATGGACCAATGATGAGCAACAAGATTTTGAAAAAACGAAAAATTTGAGGTTTCTTATCTCCTTATCTGTTGGTATTTCAATAAGGGTTTCTATACAAAAGTTGTAGTATTTTATCAGTACTAGTGCGACTTGTAAACAAAATTTAATTATCATCAATTTTAATTTTTTTCTTAAGAAAAAAATAGTTTTATGATAGCTACATGGAGCTATTATAGCCCGATCGAACTATTATAGCTCGATCTGAAGTTTTCCCCAACCTGCTAAACTGTAAGGATAAAATTTATACCTTTCCATATCAGTTTCTTTTTACAAAAGTTTCCTATCTTTATATATATATAATGTACAAGTATCCCAAACTCACATCTTTCCTTGGGTTTTTGAATGTTTACTTTTTTGTATTGTGTCTTTTACACTACATATCAACTTCTTGTATGTGACAAAATAAGGTATTTATTATCCTTTTCGGAATTTACAATCTCCTTTTTGGTCCTTTTCGATGTTTTTCACTTCTTTTTGGTCCTTTTCGGTGATTAAATGAGCCGCTCTTTTTTTTTTAATAAAAGAATTTTCTCTATGTCATAATGAAAAAAGGCACAGATTTTATTGGTCTTCATATAAGTAAATATATTGTATACTTCGTGCCTGGAAGTGAAAAAAGCCAGCCAATAATTTATAACATGTGTAATCAATGTAGCAGATTTTTTGCTATGTTCTTTCTGACCTTCTAAATCTAATACATGTGGCTTTTTTTTTTATTGTTCTTTATAGATCTGTATGAGACTGAAAGAAGTTCTACAATGGCACTGATGTTTTGACATCAGAAGTGTCACCCTATGTCACTGGAAAAAAGCCCTCCTGTCGCACAGATCAGGATTGAGCAACTGAATAGAGTTACCACGTAATTGTAAGTAAATGTTTGTGACTTGTTTATGTTTGTTTGATAATTATATAGGTATACTGGTAGGGATGAATAAATAAAAATCATGACATGAGGATTTTGACACACTTCTTTGTTAAATGTTTAACCATGAAATTTGTGTACTAGTAGTAGTGTGCAAAATTAATTTCTACAGTAAATTGGATTTGTCTATAGCGACTGAAAAAGGTATAGACCAACTCGTCTATAGGAATTTCAGCATCAAAGTCACATAAAATTTATAAGATTAATGAGAATTTCTATCACGGGATTTTGAATCATTGTCTATGATTCTGTTTTTGAAAAAAAGTAAATTGTTTTATCCAGATTCCAATAAAAATTTATTAAAATGCATAAAAGGTAAGATTTTTAGGCTTATTTTTATTTTGGTCTACAGTAAATTGCTGCGGTCTATAAGATCTAAAATCACTGTAGACGGGATGTCTGTAAGACTTAAATTGTCAATATCACACACTGTGGTAGGGTCTACTTGGTGGATGAAACTTAACTTTTATGAAGTTGATCAACTATTTCTGGTCACATACAATTTACTCTCAGAGTAATTATTGACAGAATGATAGTTTAACATGTTTAAAGTGACAATAAAAGTTAAAACATGCTTCTGCAGAGAAAGGACATTTGTAAAACCTAGCCTTTCTTTGATATAGATCAAGTTACCTTCTATTAAGAAGGTACTTGACAAATGTAACAGGAAAGTAAAGAATTATATAGATACACTTTTTGAAAGTCAAGCGACACTACCAAATTAGGCAGACTGGAAATACAGCTTTGTTTAGGTGCATTATGACTTAAGTTATATGTACATGTACTACAGAAATCCTGATTTTGAGATATCCCAACCACTTCCCGATCACTATGGCTTATTGAACTATAATACCCATCATGCCCATACCAGGTTGTAAGTACATGTACATGTATTACTAATAAACATGCTAAAAGGAAACATTTTCCTTTTGCTTGGTCAGCATTGGCCGCATTGTTGACCAAGTGAAGGAAAATGTTCCCTTTAGGCCAATGTCGACCAATTGATAGGAAAATATTCTCTTTTAGTAGTAATGCTTGCAACTTGGTTTGGGTATTGTAATTTGATAAGCATTCAGACACTGTGATCAGGAAGTGGTTGGGATAAATCATAATCAGGATTTCTGTAGCATTTGTATCTTTAGCCCCCTTGATCAGGATCAAATTTTGTGACTGAACTATGTGTACATCAACATGTGCATGGTATAGATTTGCTCAAATCCACCGAAATGCTTAGGAGGTTTTGTAAAAAGTTATTATGTGCAATACATAATGAAGAATGTATTATCCCATGCTGAGGTCACTACACTACCGGCATATGTAGCAATGACAAGTACCGTAATTGTTAATAGATTCAGAGTAAGGACTTCTGGTTTATGTAACATGGGGAAAGGAGGAAGTAAATCATGTAGAGGTTTTATTTAGGACATTTTAATCGCCTTCCATCTTAGGAAATAGAAGATGTATTTTTCATGTTTTTAAAAAGCAGTTTGTCTCCCCTGTAACTTTAAATTAAAGTTTTATGGGGATAGAGCGTCACTGGCTTGTTACCATTTGTTCAGGCGTTTTTGAGTCATAATACAGAAGCAGACAAGCTGATAATTAAAGAAACATGACTTCATCCACAATTGCAGTGACTGGACCAATTTGAAAAATGACCGTTGAAGTACATGTATGTGTGCTTTCTTAAGAAATGCTTTATCTAAAATGAAATTGAAGAAAATTCAGGGAAAATGGCCCATTCACAAATTTAGATCTCGATAACTGCTATTTTTGGTCGTTTTGGAGGGAGGAATCTTATTGATTTTTAAAGGTACAAACATAGAATGTCATTGTCACAGTCACACTGGCCAATGTAAGAAAAATCTCTAACACCACAAAAGAAAAAACGAACAATTGATATGGCTTTTTTGATTCGCACATTCACTACCGGTACCTTAACTTTTCTTGCAAAAAAAGTCATTCTTTATGTTAATGAAGTACATGTTGGCCTTTTGACCTTGATCGAGTGAAAATTCTTTTGTTTATATTTCATGCCATATAGGGGAACGTCAAAGTTTTTCGTTTACACAATTTTAAAAGTATAGAATTTTTAGCCTTACATTTACATGTACAAGTAGATACTTATGAAATAATTAATAAATGTTTGACTTGTTTTCAGGACAAGAGGACTCCAGTTCTGGTATTGGAGTTCTTCATAGTGGAGTCTGAAATCTCCACATAGAGTTGGATCCTCTTTATCACATGGAAAAACCCAAAACCCTGCAACCAATCAAGAGACCTCGTCTTGAAGCACCGACAAGTAAGTACACAAAAAAATGTAGTCCAAACAAGGATCAATTTAATATACACGTACATCTTTAATTTCAGAACAGATAGAATATCAGAGCTCATAATCAATATCTTCAATGTCATGCAGCATACCAGTATTGTATTGAGTTTGAATATAATAATTTATACATATTATGTAACAGAACTTATTTCACAGAACATTCAACAATTTGTTAGAGGTCAAAGATTTTCTAGAAGTTCATTCAAAATTGCACATGTCCTGTTGACAGATTTAAACGTCGTTATTAATTGACCATGTTGACTTTGTTTTGAATATGATTTAGATAATGTAAAGTCCATTTTGTTCAATTGTGATTTCATTGATATTAATGACGAATGTTCTTTTTTGTAGTGTCCATTCGTGGACCAATTCCCAATGGGCCCATGCATCCGAGGCCCCTAATTGCCCTCCTGGATGGAAGAGACTGCTCGATAGAAATGCCCATTCTTAAGGATGTGGCAACTGTGGCTTTCTGTGATGCACAATCAACTCAAGAAATTCATGAAAAGGTAATACCTAAAATCAGGTTCTAAAATTAAAAAATCTATTATCTGTTAGGTGGCATAAATGTAAATATACATGAGCATTTTATGTTGAACTAAAATCTAGATTCCAGAGTCGACACTTATCACTAGAGTCAATGTCAGGGTTTGGCATGAGTTTAACTTCGGTCCAGCCAGATACTGACTCCTCAAAAGCTCGAATGAGGAGAGAGTTTGATGCTGGTCATGATGTGCATGCTCCGACATTTTGGTGAAACTGTTCCAGTACATATGATTGATCCACTCTAACCAGGGAAGGAATTTTATTGTTGGAAAAGGAACTTATCGTCAAGTTCCATGTAAGAATGCTCCATGTGTAAACTATCTGTTAGTACCACATATGCATCAATACATGAATGAACAATAGGGAAGAGCTATTTTCTGGCGATTTAGGAAGTATAATTACGTAATGCCACAATAATGTCCATATAAAACTTAATCATAATACTTGTATGATATGTCATGTACATCCTTATTTAGTTATTAGCAACAGGAAATTGATCTGTGTGTTTGTAAGATAAGATTTTTCAGTACATTGTACCATTTAATCCAGCTGTTTCCTTAATAACCTATATATATAGACAAGAAAGCTGCTCTTTAATATAATTATGTGTTTTCAGCCCACCTTAACAAAGTTGAGATGAGCTTATGCTATATCCTTGTTGTCCCTGTCCTCACCTGAAGTTTTCGGGGTAGCTCAGTACCTGACAAAGTACTGTTTCTACAGTAACCAAACTTGCACAAGGGATTTTATCTTGGGATGCTGCAGTGAACTGCATCTGACCTACATTTTCCGCTTCAGTGACTTTATTAAGTTCTGTGTAGCTCAGTGTTTATTAAGTTCTATGTAGCTCAGTGTGACAGAAACAAAACTTGCTCAAGTGATTCATCTTGGAATGCTGAGATGGACCCATGCATCTGATCTACTTTTTCCGCTTGAGTGATTCTGCTTATAGAAGCCAATATTGAGCAAAGTAGAAGTTCTACATGTACAAAACTTGCATATTGGATGTATCTTTGATCATACTTTCATAAAATCACCTTGACCTATCTTTTCCGCTCGATTGATTTTGCTTTAAAAAGCCAATATTGAGCAAAGTATAAGTGCTACATGTACCAAACTTGTATATTGGATGTATCTTTATTCAGACTTTCATAAAATGTCCTTGACTTACTTTTTCCACATAAGTGACTTTGCTTTTCAAAGCCAATTTTAATTGAATTTATATGCCTCCATGAGGTGAGCTTTGTAATCTTTACTTATAAATGTTTATGAGTTATCAGAGAATTAGAATTGCGCTAATTAAGTTGGCAATGTGCAGATTTTATTTGCACTAAGCGACTGACGACTGCATAATCGATATGTCGCAATCAAGTACAAAATGATAGACTGGTATATATGCTGATTTGACAAATTAAGTTGGAGCAATATAGATGTCTCATCTGCTCAACAAGTTTGCCGTTAAGGGATACATCATTTTGGAGCATATACAATGTATTTTCAAAACTACATGTAAGGCAAATTCTCTATAACTGTTACTGTGATTTTATATCTTAGTTAAATATCTGTTTAGCTGGGTGTGTATTTGTTTTACTGGACTGTTTTGAATGAAATAAGTATTTTTGATCACACAAAAATGAAAAAGAGTGTCAGTCCAGACAGATATTTATACTGTATGTGTATTTATTTTAGTGGGATTCATATTTACGCTGAATTAGTGCTATTAATACTATGTTAATTTAGGACTAAGCTCAATCATGTTAACCTTATAGTTTATATAGGAAAGCAAGTCAAGTGCACTTTTTCATAATTGTGTTTAATTTTTGAATTGCCCATTTTTGCCATGTTTCCGCTAAAATTTGGGTACACTGAAATAAGTACGCTTACAGTACCGGTATGTTGTGAAGTTCTTTTATTGATGTTCTTAATCTTTGATAAAAGCATTTTGACGCTAAGCCATAGTAATTAAATATATTTTGTACGTCCATGGGTGGGTATTCTTTAGGAGAATTTCTGAGAGAGAAAAAAACACAGATATCAGTAAATGATATTGAATAAAAAAAAAAACCCCGCCTACATCATCATTGATATAAGGAGAAAATGGAGATTTTTCTTAAAATTAAGTCAGAATTATCCACCTCACTTGATTCAATGAAGAAAGATATTTTTGTTTTCAGTCTTCCTTTCCAAATACCTTCTTGTGTGCTTTCATGCCTGGGGAGAGGGTACCTTTCAGAAAAAATTCTGATCGTAAAACAAAATACTTTATTACTCTGGCCTTAGAAGGTTTTCAAGTTGCAAATGTGAAAGTATTGGCAATTTCTTTTTCAGGTATTGAATGAAGCTGTAGGTGCACTAATGTGGCACACTATCACACTTGCCAAAGAAGACTTAGAAAAATTTAAAAGTTTACGAGTGATTGTTCGTATAGGGAGTGGGTATGACAACGTAGATGTGAAATCAGCTGGGGAATTAGGTATGAGAAAAAAAGATATGTACATTATGTCTCTCTCTCCCTTTGATTGAACTGTGATTTTGTCCATCACTAGATTCTGTATATACTAAAGATGAGTTAAATAAATCAGTAAGGAGGGACAACTCGTTTTTAACTAGAATATGTTTCGTCGTTTTCTGCTACATGTATGCTTAATTTTTGAAGACTTTGTATTCTGTTAAAGGTTCTGGCTGAATTGAAAGTGTTCAAAATAAAAAAAAGACCAAACAGTTCTTTATAACTTTTGGCACAAGTTTCTATATGATTTCATACATGTTTCGTATAACAGTTGCATAAATATCAATCTCATACTTACTTTGTTCCTAGTCGTTTGATGCTGCTTTGTCATTCTCAACACATACTTCTGTACATTCTTGACCGTTTTACATTTTAGGTATTGCTGTATGTAACGTACCAGGATATGGTGTAGAGGAAGTAGCCGATTCTACCATATGTTTGATACTGAACTTATATAGAAGGACGTATTGGCTTGCAAATATGGTACGGGACGGAAAGAAAATAAACGGTCCGGAGCAGCTCAGAGAGGCAGCACAAGGATCAGCACGCATTAGGGGAGATACATTGGGCATTGTTGGATTAGGTATTGTCTTGTTATTAACTTCATTCAGGTTTTATAAGGTAGAAAATAAGAACACAGAGGATAAAGGATATCAATTCCAATTGTAATTTCGTTTAATTGATGAAAAGATGAATACTTTGTACAGTAAACTTCACCTATAACGAACAGGTTTATAGCGAAAGTCTGCTTGTAACGAAGTGAAAAGATAGTCCCTACAGAAGTCCTATTACCCTCCATTGATTTTTGTACGCCTGTAACGAATTGGTATATAACGAATTATCGGCTTTTACAAAGCCATCTCATGGTCCTGTGGTCATAGTTTCTTCACTATTTTCACCTGATGTAACGAAATAATATCTAGGTATTCCCAATTAACACATCTGGCAGACAGATAATTACTAATTATCAAATAATTGCTCCCCCTGTCTGTTGTCCCCATGCTAATTACCTATGGGGAGACGTGTTATATACACATGAGGTAATGATTGCCCATCATTTAATACTCTGTCGGCATGTCAATTGTAAGAATGCTTGATATATCACAATATAACTATTGAATACTGGTCTTAACTTTTCATTCATTCAGAACGGCAACAACAAGGAAACATATTTAGCATCAAAATGCATGTAACGAAATATGGCTATAATGAATTTGGACTAATGGTCCCCTGAGCTTCGTTATAAACGAAGTTTACTGTATAAGAACAAACTTCACACTAATTTTTATGAACCACCAGTTCAGAGACCAATTCTGTATGCCATTTTTTTTCATGTAGTTTATTAGACTATTTCTACCAGTTCAGCAAACTTCAGGTTGCATCAGGTGATGGGCTAGTAAGGTTTTGTGAAGACTGCAGACATAGTTTGCCATCGATGTTTAAAAAAACTTTAAAACTCTCCATTCCGTCTTTTCGATTTTACAGTCTTACGTTTGATTTGATCAGGTATCTGACCTTAAAGCATTGTAATGTCATTAAATTCCTTGAAAACGTCATATACATACATGTATACATGTATGTAACCCCGTTTCCCTGAATTTCATGCTTGTTTCCATAGAATTTGGTGATGTCACAATATATGTATGTCAGATACCTGCACAAATGGGAAGTAACTCTCTATTTCGAAAAGACCAAATTATTTAGCACATATACACAAATTTATTTTTGGGTTTGAGTACTGCCTTTCTGTAGAAACCTTAATCTTGGCCATAACTTTTGAATGATAAGCGATGGGCTTTTATATTTGAAAAACAGATTTCTTGTGATATGACCTATCCATTATTATTAATGTTTTTGACCTTGCGACCTTATCTTTTGAGTTTGACCTTTATAAATAACAACAGATACCTACAAGGGCATTCATGTTTCATAAACACATTTTGTTTTACTTTCTTCATACTCAGTCTTCATATGAAAACTCACTAGCCCGACACACAGGAATACTAGAAATTCTGTCGGGCTAGTAGTAATTGTCTAAGAAAAACTACAATCAGCCCATAGAATTGGTCTTCAAGCTAGTGGCTCACAAGTTGCCATCTTTGTCTTCGAGTACTGATATGGAAAATAATTAAATGTGTGAAGGTCAAAATGAAAAAAATACATTATACATGTATGAATCATTAACATAACACGATAAAAGTAAATATACCTTTATGCCTTGAGCATTCTCTAAATTAAATATGATGCTTGTACATGTCCATCATGTGGATATGAAAGAAAAATTTAAAGAACAAACCTTACCATTCAGTATCAAATACTAAGGAAGCTATCTTAGTCTATGACTTTTTTTTAAGAGTTTATTATACATGTACATGTAGACTACACGGAAACTCTGTTTACAAATGATGTTCAGGTGTGTTTACCAAGTACATTGATACATAGGCATTACCAGTTAGTGAATCAAATCGTTCACATGAATTCCGCTTAATCGAGAATTTCATAGAAACATAGAAAAAGTACATAATGTATAATTAAAAGATATTTTTTTTAATGAAAACTGATGTTACACTATTGATTTTCTCCTTTTTTTGTGGGAGGGGGGGGGGTAGATAATTGATTATAATCATGAAATTTATAACATTTTAAGAATGATTTTTATGCATAAGAAAAAGCTTCGTTTTGATAGAGAAACATTTCATTTGTTGTTCTAATACCATCAGTAGGCTGATATCATTTACTTGCATGTAAATGTAGGTCAGTATGTATACTTGATTGAAACTTGTTGCGGAGTTTCAATAAAATTAATAACTTATGGACAAATCATTAAGATATACATAGATAATAGATTTATAAAGCACAAAAAGGGGTAAAAACAACCATGTTCATAATATTGTATAGTTGTTAAGTGTATATAATGGTATGACCCTTTGATGTTGTTTATTACAGGTCGTGTGGGATCTGCCGTGGCTCTCAGAGCGAAGGCGTTTGGGTTTAATGTTATTTTCTATGATCCATACCTTCACGATGGTGTAGAAAAATCTTTAGGTGAGTGTCATTTGTGTGAATTACTACGGTGTATTTGTGTATAAATCATGTGTATCAAAGGATACATGTATGAATACTGTAAACGTGGTTATTTTTGCTGGGGAAAAATTTCACTATTATAACATTTTGACGTTACACAGGGGTGAAATATTCACGATAAAAATGTCTTTCCCATTGTTAGAATGCAGCGGGGATATTTTCGCGTGAGGAAATTTCCCATTGATTCACAAAAAATGCGAAAATTACCCCCACGCAAAAATTTCCATGTTTACAGTGCGTATAATGTTTGATTAGCAAAATAATTTTTCAATTAAGTAAAAAACAGCTTATGCACAGTTTTTCTCTCTAAATGCTTTTGTCACATCTAATTAAAAGTGTGCGTGAAAATGTGCAATATTTTGTTTTGTGACTCCATGAAGAACATGCGATAGGAAATGTATATGAAATTAAAATAAGCTGAACATGTGACTACACTATGCGCTTTAACCCCTTCACTTTTATTTTACAGGTGTCACAAGAGTATATACTTTACAAGATTTATTGTTCCAAAGTGATTGTGTTAGTTTACACTGTAATCTAAATGAACACAACCATCACCTCATCAATGATTATACCATTAAACAAATGAGACCAGGTAAGAATTCAGGTAACTATTAACCAATTAGTCCTTCAATCGTACAAGTCAGTACAGAGAGGTCGCAGGTTCATGCATGATTATAAGGTATGTAGAGATTTTCTTATTGTATGTATTTATGTAAGTCCTAGAAATCAGTCTTCACACAAACTTAATAGCCTGATATTAGAGGGTACTAAACAAAATTATTTTAGGGCGAGCAGCTCACTTCAGAAATTGGAATATTGAAGTTTTGTCTCATTCGTCAGAATATTTTCCGATTGAAATTCATATTTGGGGATTAAAATTCATATTTGGGGATAGATCGTGAACTTTCGTAACTAATAATGCAAGTTATAAATGCAGGCTTTCTACTGTTCCTACTTTTTCCTACTATTTCCTACTTTTCCTACTTTTTTATTTTGATCCTATTTTTTCCTACTTTTTCTTCAAAACCTCCTACTATTCCTACTTTTTCATCTCAAAAGTAAAAAATTACTTGCTTCACTTGTCATCGACATCTGATTCAAAGTTTTTAAAAATTTCGGGCTCGCTTCGCTCGCCCATTCTGTATATTTTACATGAAAAATCAATCTGTCCTTATTTCTCTCTGTGATTTCCTCAAAGATGAACATTGCCAGTCTACAATCATTGCTTACTGTCATTTGTGTGTCATACTTACTGAAAATTGTCGCTAAAAGTGATGGAAAATTTCCTACTTTTCCCCTATTAATTCCTACTTTTTCCTATTTTTCTCCTACTTTTTTTCATTGACTACTCCTACTTTTTTCCTACATTTTCATCAAGGTAGAGTAGAAAGCCTGTATATGCCTACAACCAGTACAACATTCACAACAAAGTAGACATACATATATCTTCAGTTTTTCGATTTCTGAAGTGAGCTGGGTGAACAGTATACAAGGGGCTAGCAGAATTTGTCTGCAGACTAGTTATTGAAAAAGTTTTCATGAAGACTGAGAAATAAGGCAATGTACATGTATATTGGGAAATTTCTATGACTAAAACATAAGAAAAACATATAAGAACACTTGCAGTACTGGTGTCTATTAAATGGTAAGTAAATTTACCTTTGCATTCTTCCTTGACAAGACCTCAATTTTTAGCTCGCCGGGACGAATGTCCGGAGAGCTATTGTCATACCCCCGGTGTCGGCGTTGGCGTCTGCGTCTGCGTCTGCGTGCGCGTGCACAAAAACTTTAACCTTGCTTATAACTTTTAAACCAATACAGATTGGGCTTTGATATTTCACATGTGCATTCCTTGTGACAAGACCTTTCCATGGATACCAAAATTTTTGACCTTGTGACCTTGACCTTGGAGATTGACCTACTTTTGAAAAACTTTAACCTTGGCCATATTTTTTGAATGGTAAGTGATAGGGCTTTGATATTTCACATGTGTATTCCTTGTGACAAGACGTTTCCATGGATACCAAAATTTTTGACCTTGTGACCTTGACCTTGGAGATTGACTTACTTTTGAAAAACTTTAACCTTGGCCATATTTTTTGAATGGTAAGTGATAGGGCTTTGATATTTCACATGTGTATTCCTTGTGACAAGACGTTTCCATGGATACCAAAATTTTTGACCTTGTGACCTTGACCTTGGAGATTGACCTACTTTTGAAAAACTTTAACCTTGGCCATATTTTTTGAATGGTAAGTGATAGGGCTTTGATATTTCACATGTGTATTCCTTGTGACAAGACGTTTCCATGGATACCAAAATTTTTGACCTTGTGACCTTGACCTTGGAGATTGACCTACTTTTGAAAAACTTTAACCTTGGCCATATTTTTTGAATGGTAAGTGATAGGGCTTTGATATTTCACATGTGTATTCCTTGTGACAAGACGTTTCCATGGATACCAAAATTTTTGACCTTGTGACCTTGACCTTGGAGATTGACCTACTTTTGAAAAACTTTAACCTTGGCCATATTTTTTGAATGGTAAGTGATAGGGCTTTGATATTTCACATGTGTATTCCTTGTGACAAGACGTTTCCATGGATACCAAAATTTTTGACCTTGTGACCTTGACCTTGGAGATGATTGACCTACTTTTGAAAAACTTTAACCTTGGCCATATTTTTTGAATGGTAAGTGATAGGGCTTTGATATTTCACATGTGCGTTCCTTATGATAAGACCTTTTTTATTGTTGTTGTTGCAATTTACATATGGTTGCCACCGGCGAGCTATGTTGTCATTCTGACAAGTCTGGTTTACTTTATGACTTTGTGGATGAAATTTACTTAAATGCCAAACAAAAAAAAACCCACAAAAAAAATAAATGAAATTTGTACATAACTTTTAGCTCAGCAATACACATTTTGATTTTTTTTTTTTTTTTTTTTTTTGCTATGTGCTACTTTAAAGAAAACCAGAAGTCTCTGACGAGACTGCAGCTCTCCTGGTTGTTTTGTTTTAAAAGATCAATTTCCTTTCTTTTAAACCAAAGACCATTATAAGGAAGCAGGCACTTTAACAAATTATAAGGAGCATTGCACAACAAAACAACATATCCATTAAACTGCAACTAGAATATCACTCATGGAATTCATAATATCCCAGATAAGATATTTCAAAAAAGAATGCTATGACCATTTTTCAATATCCTAGTGGCCAGGGGCTGCTAGCTCAATGACACAAAAAATAAGATTCAAAGAGTTATATAGAAGAAAATGACCACATCCATTTTCTAAGACCCTGGGGGTCAGGAGCTCAAATAAGAACAGAATCACAACTAGACCATAGACACATCATATTGCAAAAAGAATTAAGTCTTCATTATTTATAGTGTCAGAGGAGTTGCGAGCACAAGATTACATAGAGTTATATAGGTGAAAATGACCACACCCATTTTCTAAGACCCTGGGGGTCAGGAGCTCAAATAAAATATCAGGTGCACAACTAGACCACAGACCCATCATATTGCAAAAAGAATTAAGTCTCCATGATTTATAGTGTCAGAGGAGTTTCCAGCACAAGATTACATAGAGTTATACATTTGTATAGGTGAAAATGACCACACCCATTTTCTAAGACCCTGGGGGTCAGGGGCTCAAACAAAATATCAGGTACACAACTAGACCACAGACTCATCATATTGCAGAAAAAAATAAGTCTCCATCATTAATAGTGTCAGAGGAGTTGCGAGTACAAGATTACATAGAGTTATATAGGTGAAAATGACCACACCCATTTCCAAAGACCCTGAGGGTCAGGGGCTCAAACAAAATATCAGGTGCACAACTAGACCACAGACCCATCATAATGCAAAAAGAATTAAGTCTCCAATAATTATGGTGTCTGTGGAGTTGTTGCGAGCACAAGATTACATAGAGTTACATGTATACAGGTTAAAATGACCACATCCATTTTCTAAAACCCTTGGGGTCAGGGGCTCAAACAAAATATTAGGTGCACAACTAGACCACAGACCCATCATATTGCAAAAAGAATTAAGTCTCCATCATTTATAGTGTCAGAGGAGTTGCGAGCACAAGATTACATAGAGTTATATAGGTGAAAATGACCACACCCATTTTCTAAGACCCTGGGGGTCAGGGGCTCAAACAAAATAACAGGAGCACAACTTGACCACAGACCCATCATATTGCAAAAAGAATTAAGTCTCCATCATTTATAGTGTCAGAGGAGTTGCGAGCACAAGATTACATAGAGTTATATAGGTGAAAATGACCACACCAATTTTCTAAGACCCTGGGGGTCAGGGGCTCAAACAACATATAAGTTGCACAACTAGACCACAGACCCATCATATTGCAAAAAGAATTAAGACTCCATCATTTATAGTGTCAGAGGAGTTGCGAGCACAACATTATATAGAGTTAAATAGGTGAAAATGACCACACCCATTTTGTAAGACCCTGGGAGTCAGGGGCTCAAACAAAATATCAGGTGCACAACTAGACCACAGACCCATCATATTGCAAAAAGAATTAAGTCTCCATCATTTATAGTGTCAGAGGAGTTGCGAGCACAAGATTACATAGAGTTATATAGGTGAAAATGGCCACACCCATTTTCTAAGACCCTGGGGGTCAGGGGCTTAAACAACATATTAGGTGCACAACTAGACCACAGACCCATCATATTGCAAAAAGAATTAAGTCTCCATCATTTATAGTGTCAGAGGAGTTGCGAGCACAAGATTACATAGAGTTATATAGGTGAAAAGGACCACACCCATTTTCTAAGACCATGGGGGTCAGGGGCTCAAACAAAATATCAGGTGCACAACTAGACCACAGACTCATCATATTGCAAAAAGAATTAAGTCTCCATCATTTATAGTGACAAAGGAGTTGCGAGCACAAGATTACATAGAGTTATATAGGTGAAAATGACCACACCCATTTTCTAAGACCCTGGGGGTCAGGGGCTCAAACAACATATTAGGTGCACAACTAGACCACAGACCCATCATATTGCAAAAAGAATTAAGACTCCATCATTTATAGTGTCAGAGGAGTTGCGAGCACAAGATTACATAGAGTTAAATAGGAGAAAATGACCACACCCATTTTCTAAGAACCTGGGGGTCAGGGGCTCAAACAAAATATCAGGTGCACAACTAGACCACAGACCCATCATATTGCAAAAAGAATTAAGTCTCCATCATTTATAGTGTCAGAGGAGTTGCAAGCACAAGATTACATAGAGTTATATAGAAGAAAATGACCACACCCATTTTCTAAGACCCTAGGGGTCAGGGGCTCAAACAAAATATCAGGTGCACAACTAGACCACAGACCCATCATATTGCAAAAAGAATTAAGTCTCCATCATTTATAGTGTCAGAGGAGATGCGAGCACAAGATTACATAGATTTTCATGACCACGCCCATTTTCTAAGACCCTGGGGGTCAGGGGCTGAAACCAAATGTCAGGTGCACAACAAGACCACATACCAAGTAGGATGCAAAAAGAATTAACTTTCTATCTCCTATGGTTTCAGAGGAGTTGCGAGCACAAGAATTGTTTACGGACGGACGGACGGACGCCGGACGACGGGGTATCGCATAAGCTCGACTGGTCTGAGACCAGTAGAGCTAAAAAACCAGAAAATCATTTGTATTGGTATAAAGTGAAATTTGGCTTGACAATAAAGTATTAGGAAAGAAATATTGGATGTAATGAATTTTAATTTTAGATGCAATTAACATAGCTTTTATACATTGTACATTTTCTTTCCAATAATTTCACGAAGACCTTCTAATATGGGAATAGGAATAAGTTTAGATAAAAGCCAGCTTATTGATGCAGGTATTTGACCTCTAATAATTGGAAATTGATGTGAATTTACTACTTGTGAGATGCAGAATTGAGAAAGTTCAAACCTTTCATGAGTTACATAGTTGTTTCTTAAAGTCGGATGAGCTTGAATCAATACATCAATATCATAATTTGAAGAAGGTAAGTCACTAAGTGTTGGTGCCATGACACTGCACAGTATAACCATGGAAACTGTAAGCAGTCATTGCAGAGATGTTGATACATGCATGTGTCAGTCTGAAGGAAATATCTGACAAAAATTCATTCGGATTGACGAATACTCTAGGTGCATTTGATTTTATTGACCGACAGTTTTTGAACATGTCTTGCCATGTTTGAAACAGATTTCAACATCTCTGCAGTGTTGCCCTCACACAGTGGTAGCGAAGTAGCATTGCTATACATGTAAACATAGATTTTAACTGTAAACGTCATCTTTTCAGGAGCTTTTCTCATTAACACAGCGCGGGGAGGATTAGTGGACGAACACGCCCTGGCAGCAGCATTAAAAGATGGTAGAATACGAGCAGCAGCATTAGATGTACATGAGAATGAACCTTTCAGCTTATCAACCAGTATGAGTCTTTATCATTTGTTTTTTTTTTTTTCTTAAACACCATAGCCATGTAAACAATACACAGACAAGGACATTTTTGTATGTAAACACAGAACATAGATGAGTATATGTTGGCCGACCTGTGCTCCTAGTGAGGTTCAAACCAGGAACCTTTTGGTCACTTGATGTTAGAATATTTGTCATTATGTTGTCTGAAGTCACTTTTCTGATCAAGCTTAGCCTTATAAGATAATATGATTGACGTATGGTTTAGTCATATACAAATACTTGCATTTCGACTTTACCATATTATTCACACGTCCCTGAGTATACATTACAGAGCTGGCCCATGACCAAGGGTAAGAAATTACTCGTATTTATTACATATCAGATGACAAAGCATTTCCTATTATTTCATAATTTGAGGTCATTGTTTCCACACAAAAAGCAAACAAAAGTGCAACGATATTACAATGTACTTTAAAAAAAATAATCCGTTTTGAAATTGTATATTATATTGCAAGTTTCTTAAGCTCAGGTATGCTAAAGTCCCACTATGACCAAATTGATCTTAGTATCATTGGACTTTGAAAGAAGTTGATTTGAAAGAAACATATTTCGTCATTGTTTGCATGTACATAGTCTTGGCAAACTGACTTGATCGGGCAGGGCTTATTTTCACCTGGTCATCAGAAGAGTTTACTTCTGACCAGGTGGTACTGTAAAACGAGAATATTTAGCGCAAACATATTTTAGCGCAATGAGGGATGAGAACCTTTTGGCGCAAACTTAATTTAGCGCATTGACACCATCTGGTCAATAAAATTAGCGCACAGTGACTTTAGGACTTTGTTTCTCAGACATCGCCGGTAGCAAATTGCCGTCGATGAATCGTAATTTTTTGTAACGTCAGAAAAATATCAATCGTGTCTCATGTTCGGACGATCGTTGGTAATATGAACTAATTATCAATTCAATTTAAAGTGATAAAAGATTTTATAGATCTCCTTTTTTACCGTATATGTACCTTGTGTTATAAAGTACTGTGTTTTCATACAAATGGTACGCCATCTAAATATAAGCGAGAGAAAAGTCTTCTCGTTAGAAATGATACATACGAACGTCTATTCCTGCATTTAGGTACGACTACAATTTTTTTATCTGATTGGGTTGGAATGAAAATTTGTTCCGATTAAAGACAACTTCAGGTTTGGTTGTTTATTTTTTGTTAAAGAATAATCTCGTCCGACTCTTATTTATATTTCATGATTGCTTATTACGACACGTAGACAATCATGATCTACCCAGTACAAATGTACATGTAAATCACGGCGCGTGTACTATCATTATCTACCCAAGCGCTAGCGTTAATCCAATTATCTAATTAGCTATAAAAACAAGAAGCGTTGCCGGATAGACCATGCCGTGAACACGGTCTAATGCACTTTGAATAAAATGTCGAATACTTTCTTATTGAAATTTGATGTTGCATCTGAAAATTTTAGCGCACTACTTAATTTAGCGCAACCATGCCTTTGCGCTAATGGCGCTAAAATAAATCGAGCGCTAAATATTCTCGTTTTACAGTATAAGCTATAAAAATTAAAGGTAACGAGTATTTACTCTAATTACTAATATATGCAATCCATAGTCTACCTATCCTAAATTTTAATTGACTCGTCTCATTCGCTTGATTGAATTAGCTCCACCCAGTCAGCTAACTTTGCTACGACAATAGATAGTTTCCATTTGCTTGGTCTCAAAATTGTGCAAAACCCTCGGTTCTCCTAGGATTCTACATGATTTTGTAACCTCTTTGGTAGAAAGAATCCATCTTTTGTAGCTTACCACAAGTCTGATATTCATGTACATGTAGATGTATTCTTCTGTTACTGTTAACATAAAAGGCACCTCATGAAAGTAAAAAAGTCTAGCATTAGTCTTACTCATCACGACAAATTAGCACATTGGTTCCTGTCGTGATTACGGCAAATGTCAAGTGTAAGGCCAAAAGCATTTTTAGGCATACGTATGTATGTATGAAAAATCAATACATATTGTACTTTGTTATGACACAAATAACTGACATATTTTATATAAAGAATGAAATATAATAAAGAGAAATATGCCTTTGAAATTGATAATTATTTGTACATTTTTCTCTAGGTCATGTATTCTTAGATATTTATACACCTGTTGTTTTTCCTTGACCAGGTCCCCTCAAAGACTGTCCAAATTTGATTTGCACACCACATTCGTCCTTCTATAGTGAACAAAGTGTTACAGAGTTAAGGGAAATGGCAGCCGGAGAAATCCGACGAGCCGTCGTGGGAAGGATACCTGATAGTCTACGCAACTGTGTCAACAAAGAATACTTCTCAACTGGAGGTTTGTAGAATTGATAGTTTTTATGTTGCCTGCAATGAAAATGCTACACCCGTATATATCCAGATTTCTTTGTCTGCAGTCTGTAGATATCTTTTAGTTGCTCAAACCTGCAAGGTAGTCAAACATGATTAGAGTCAACATCAAGTAAGAGTCAAGATCAAACATCTGTCTTTCTGGTTGTCACACTTTTAAATGACAATTATAATGCTTGCTTTTTGCATTATGCTTACATCACACTTACTGAGATGATCAAACATAATGGCTCTAATTTCCAAATTAGGGTCAAGGTCACATATTCAAGGTTATACATGGGTCAAGTGATATAACAATTCTAAAGTTGTCTAGTTCTTTTGTAAATGCCATAAATGGCTTAAAGATTTAACATGCATGTACTAATTGAAGAAATTTCAGAGAAATGTATGACTATGAGAAAATTGTTTAGGATCATGCCCATTGATTTTAGACTCGCATAGTCATAGGTCAAGGTCAGACTTTGGCAGATCTTAATTTATGCTTGCAGCTTGGCTCATTGTGAATGTCAGTTTTCCAGTTTCCATTGCTTTCATTAACGAAAAAAATATTTTGAAAAATAAATCTACTAGTTAAGTGCATTTCAGCTCAGTTTTTATATGTAGCCAAAAATTTTACGTATGAATTCTGTAACCAATATTTCTCTCATTCTAGGTGCGGTCCGACCACCGTTTGCATTTCCAGGCTATCCAGGACCAGAAGGGATGAACGGGGCCGGATACCCTTTCCCTAACCCTGCCGCTGCTGCTGCAGCTGCCGCCGCCAGTCTGGGAGTGCACTCGACAACCATGGAACATCCCTCTGTTCCTCATAGCACTCCCCATTCAACCCCTCACAGTACTCTGTCCGAGTCTGCAATGCATATGGCCAAACCAGAATCATCGGAAGTTCACTAGTGCTGGGATTTTTGCATAACAGTTTATCATTCGTCATTTTCATGTGAATTCATACTGCATTACTTAATCATCGGAAACTGTTCATCCATAATCAACATGATCAACATAGAAACAGATGGACACCAGTCACACTACTACTTACTTACAAAGACAATGAATGGAGTGAGATAACGTCGAAATTCTTTGGGCATAAGGTTGTACAAAAACATACATTATGATGCATACGTTCTGCTCAAAGAAAGAGAGTGTAGAATCAAAAACATTCTTTGTGTTGCAAGTACGATATATTGAAGACGAATTTATATATGACTTTGTATCCAAAGATTGAACAGTTGTCCAACCTGTGCTGTTGAATTTTAGAAATTGAATTGCGGAAAAACCGATTTTGGAACAGTGTTTATAATACTTCCATTCCAAAGAAAGTGACTCCATCTTCATGGAACCATAATTCAACCGTGGAATCTCTGGTCTCATTACATCTATATATCAACTAGCATTGAAGATGGTCGTATACGTTACACAAATACAGAAGAGAAGCAATTTCAACTTGTTTATAGAGATAATGTCGTTTTGTTCATTTCCTCTTCTGTTAGTCACGCATTGAAAATAGAACTATTGTTTCCGTGTATTTTTGAAATTCAGTATTATACGTTTTGAAAAAATGATGACACAGCTTTTTATCACTTATCATGCAAATCGTTTCATTCTTCTGTAAATCAGTTGAAATTGTTTGAACTTTGCAACTTTACTGTATAGAAAAAGGACAAAAGCATTCACATATGATTTTTGTGACTTGGTAAGTTTGGTGGAAGACATCATTTTACTTTTGTAATAAACAGATGTATTTTTGTAAGAATAATGTAAATTTTCTTTGAATGCCGCAATTTGTATGGATACATCTATAAATTTTATACATGCGCCCTTAATTTCTCAATCTATCCTCTAAAATTTGGTTCACATATCATTATGCATAGATCTATCATTCTTCCATGAATTTCCCTAAGCTGATTCTTTTTTAAATAAAAAATGAAATTTATTACAGGGATATGTACACAAAATGAGGGAGTTCGTCTACTTGGGATTTGCTATTTATTTTTCTTGCCAATGCTAAAAAAGCTTGTACATAATAAGAGATCATATTTTCCAGTGTTAAATCAGTCTGTTCAGAGCACTGTTCAAGCTAGTGTAATCTACAGACTTATCTCAAACACTCTAAATTTGTTTGAAAAAAAAAATAGGCCAATTTCTTTACTTTTAATTTTAAAATTAATATTCTTCCCCAGATTTGTCTTAGGACTTGAGAAGAGTATCATAGACACAGCTTTTCTTTTGGTTCTTTGAACAATAGGTTAGAATGTCAAAGTTTGTTCGTAGGTTTGATATACATGTGTAATTGCATTATAGTGCTGATGAATGATCTGTACACGTGACTTATGTGTTTTGGTGTTTGCGTTATTATGTATATGTGTACATTTTTCTGTACTTCACTGTATGACATCTTGTATCCCTTTAATCTTCTAGTTGTTCAGTTAATACAATTCTGTTCAAATTTCTTTATACATCTGAAAGCAGGGGCAGACAAATCCCATCGGCTGACGCCCGGGGCAAGTGCTTCCCTTGGTCGGGCCAGTCGTTTTCTTGTGCATAACTTAATTACCGACAAGCTGAAATCAAGGTCGGACAAGTCATTTGAAGATCTATTTGTCAGCCCCTGTGAAAGGGCTAGGTGTGACAATCCTTTAAATCAGCTCTACGATTTTCATGAAATAATAAGCTATCGCATGAATATGTGATTTGTGCAGAACAAATTTTTCATAATTTTAAGCAGTCCTAAAGTCATGTCCATGAGCTATGTATGCCTCATGATCACCTCGGTTCTTTTTGACAATAGAAAATCATCATATTTTAAGCATATACCTATATATTTAGATAAGTTTGCGGCACCTCTTGGCAATTATAAATTTTATGTATATAGAAAGATTAACCACAAACCTATGCCATGGTATCAAATTAACTTTTGGGGGAGGAATAGTACACTGCTTAATTTCATGCATTTATATCTAAATTTCTTGCATCAATATTTTTCATCATTAAAGTGGATTCATAATTTCTCAATGTGCAAAAGCAAAATTATTCTTAAAAGTTTCAGATATTTCAATGTCCCTTAATGTCATTAAAAATAATTCATCTTTGAACTTTTTCTGAAATAGGGCTGATATTACAGGTTGTTACACCTACTCCTTTACTATCTTTCTCAATTTCACCTCTCCAATTTCGTCTATGCACATTAATTGTGATAAAAAAAATGCATAGTAATTATATTTAATTCTACTATCCAAAAAGCCCAATGGTCCGTAATTACTTGTATAGCCAGCTTTACATACCTCAAATCTTATTTTGACAGTAGTATTGGACACTCGTCTTCTTCATAGAAATATAGACCAAATTCATTGTTAAATTTCATATCTAATTGCCAAGTACAGTCCTTGATCAATTTTCCATGCAATGCATTACCTATGTCTGTGCGTAACTTCCTATGTATTCATTTAAAATATACATGTACTTAAACATGACATTTTTGTGGTATATGAAATTAACAATTCTGCATCAACAATCATTTTGCCATCAGGACTCTCTTAGAGTTGCTTTTTCTTGCACATGTACAGCTGCATTGTCTAAAATTGTTTGAATGATTATATTCATTGAATTGATGATCTCAGGTGAGGCAACTGGCCAGCTTTTGCTCTATTTTTTTTTTCTCAAATGTTCCTTCAAGATAAACTTATGCATTTTAATAAAATAATTTGAAGGAATTGGACTATTGTTATTCAAAATTTTTAGTGTTCTGAACGAACAAAAAAATTGGATTTCAATTTGATCTTATGTTTACGACCTTTTTCTTTCCGAAAGAAACAATTTAGGAAATTTGATTTGTTAAATTCATATCCGATGTTAGTCTGATCTGATTGTTGTAATATTATTATTGATATATGAAGATTAAACAAGGTGATCAATACGAGAGCTTGAATGATGCATACTATTTCTATTTGTGAGCATGACATCAGGAGTGTGGTATGAATGACAAAGAGGGATGAGAGTTTGGTTTAGGAGTCGTAAATCTTTTTGTTTTTCGTGTAAAGTGTAAATGTTGAGTTCTTCTATCTTAAACTCTTCCTTTACAACAAAACCTGATTTAACATAAGCATTTTCTTTATTGGGGGGATATTTTGTTGCTTCAGTAACAAGAAAAAATCTTTATAAAATTTGGTTTCTCCAGTAACTCAATGAAAAAAAAGAAAGTTTGAATTTTTTTTTTAATCTTGATTTAGAGTAACTTGTAATAGTACCTAACAAATTTTCCTTTAACTTCTTCCCATTCAAATGTAAAATGATGACAAGACCTAAGTTTTTTTCTGTGTTTTTGTGTATACTGACAATATGTATGTAACTCTATGTTTCACAATATACATGAGTTTTGTATCAGGTCATCACGTGCTTGTAGACTTGCGTAGGGCCTAGCTGGTTATGACGAGGACTTAGCAAACACAAGTGTCTGTATACTGATGATCTTCCACTGGATTTTATCAATAAACATTTTGCAGAAAATTGAATTCGTTTTATTTATTTTAATACATTGTATTTGGATATTTTTCTTGCCAATGGCTGGAGACATATATTGTTGTCAAAGGTCAAGGTCAAAAGAGGTAGAAGTAGGCATACAATGTTCATGTATATACATGTATATGGTTTGGGGGAAAGGTGTAAATATGTCATTTTATTCTTCCAAAGCTTTGCATGTGAATTGCATCAGGACAAACATTAATTTTCAGAATAAAAGGTCAAGGTCACAAGATGCAGAAAATAGAATAACTTCAATGTCACATTACTTTAAGGTAGAGTATCCCTCAGGTCAGAATTTTGAAAATTTCATGCCTGGATACCCTATTTTTTTCTCTTCAGAATATTGTTCAGAGTATCAAACTAACATAGTTTTGGGAAAAGAAAATTCTATAGTTACATTTTATCACCTCTACAATTGGTATTTTCTTACTTTTCCCATAGGGTCCTATGTTAAAGTTCAGACTCCTTACGTTCTCATGATAATCATGAAATGACAAATTTTATTTGGTTTGTATATCAGGTCTAGCACAAATTTCGAATATATGAAAAAGAAAATACTATAAGAGTTGAAATTTTAGAAATATTAGCATCTGAGACCTGAGGGATGCTCTACCTTAAATGATCATCAAAAAAGTAAACATACAAGTCTCATTTTTTCAATATCTGAACTGAGCTGCTCATATAGAAAAATAAGATAAACAACTGAAACATTCTTCAGGTTTTCAATGTAAAGGTCAAATCAACATAAGCTTAATATATAGAAAAACTTTGTTCACGCTTTAGAATTTACATGTTACTATGGATACTTGAATTAATTATACAATTCATCTGGGATTCTCATGATATCAAAGTCAGAAACATACAAGGTTTGGAGGAACATTTTCAAAATGCAAGTAGATTGCTCAGTTATGTTAAAACAGTGTCTTGGTCAATAGAGGACCAGACAGACAGACCAGATGGATTAGCAGGCTCATGGCCAGTCGTACGCAAGTATTTCCACATCCTTTAGGGAAAAAAAATAAAAAGAGAGAATAGCTCTGTCTACTTAAAATTATTTTGTGCATTGCAAATCAAGTATATTTATTTTAACTAGTTGACAGGTCTTACTTCTGAAAGTGATTGTAGTCTTAGGCTATGTTGAAGTGCTTCCCTTTGCATAGAAAGTCATAGACCAAAAACAAAAGCGTCATTTCTAACGTTGAAAACGGCCCTGTAAATGTGTAGAATGTATTAAATAGTCGCCCCGAAAAAGTGTTTCTACTTGAAAAGTATTCTATAGCTAGCTACGCGCCTGATTAGTATATTCTAAGTCGTCGTCAGACTCAGGCTGAACAGCTTGGTTTGATACGCTTCTAGATATGGGTATTGCCAAGAAAAGAAAAAGAATTTAAAAATGAATTTATAGATCTTACAAGCGAGTAAAAAATACTAGTGGCATAAATCAAGATTTAGAGCAAAACCCAAAACTGAACGATCGGTGTTTTAGTTTTTATCATACTGCCAAACAGTTATTATAATGCAGTCGCATATTTCTATGCATTAAGGAAGGGGTTGCCCTGTCAGGTTGATTTGAGTAAAGTATTAGAAAATTAGCAGTTTGACAAAATCTGGGGGTGTCCCCTAACCCCGTTATCCCCTCTTTGTGACTAAGAAGGAAGTTTTACTTACAGGACCGATTGGGTGGGATTTCCCGTATTATTTTGCGGAATACTTCCGCGTTGTGTCACGGTTTAGTGCTATTGTCCATATCATTTTCAATGTTCCTATTGTACGCATATAAAGTATTTACGATTAAAGGGGACGTACGTAAGGCTTAGGCCATTTTATCTGTATTCTTCAAAAGTACTTTGCAGAACTGCCATTAGTCCTTATTGCCTCTGACCGATATTATCAATATCATGGCGTCTTGCGAGAACGGTCAATATGAGAAGCTGAAACAACTTGCTGGAGTTGGTAAGTATTAGATTCTCTATAATTTTATTCTTTGAAATAAATACTGAATGTAGCCAAGGTGTTCTTAAAAAAAAGGGGGGGGGGGGTGTCTTTAAAAAAAAAAAGGGGGGGTTACTAGTAACTTTTAAATCTTCGAAGTTGAAATTCACATATAGATCTCATCCATTGTTTTCAACATGTTTAAAATTACATGACTCCTTGACTTTCAGGTTTAAAAAGGATGGGAGGGGGGGGGTGTTTAATAACATTGTTTCATAAACTGGATGTTAATTTAGTCTTTAGGCCTACATTTTATTGATTTGAAATGTATATTCATTTCAGTGGTTGTCCAATATGAAAGTTTACTACAGCAGTACAGGCAGATGGAAACCCAGGTATTAAATATTTCATTTTGTACATTGTATATATGTATAGCATGATGGCAATTTGTGGTTTGAATAGTTCCCATTCTGCAAGGTTAATTTGGGAAGCGAAATGAGGGGTCAGGAATTGTTTCAAACTAGTCAAGAAAGTGAAAACGATTGTGTGATTTTCAATACAATGATTAAATCAGATGGAAACAGTGGGAAAGATTTGTAATATAAAAACCCAAGCCATGCATACCCCATAGGAAACAAGCCTAAGGGCTTTAATGGGCTATCCATGGTACATTTACATACAATGTCACCAAAATTTAACCTCAGTTTTAACTAGGGATAATTTAATTGATTTTGCATCATGTATGAAATAATCAGTTGTAACTATATGACATTGTTTTACCGAATAAATCAATCAATCAATCAACCCTTGCATGGCAACAAAATTTCCAATATTTATATATTATCCAATCAGCTTAATATTAAAAAAAGTCCAGTGAATATCACCCATTGTGACATTGACCTTTGACCTTGAAATCAAAAAGTGTTGTCCTCTCACTCATCCATTGACAACTTAACATGCAAAGTTTGGTGAAGATTGAAAGCAAACTGTGGTATCTAGAGTGCCCATGAGGTTTTTCTAATTACCAATAGTGACCTTGACATTTGACCTCTTGACCTTGAAAATCAATACGTCTTGTCCTGTCACCATGGACAACTTGCATACAAAGTTCGATAAAGATTGGAAGTAAACTATGACATCTAGTGTGTCCACAAGGTTATTCTATGATTACCAATAGCTACCTTGACCTTTGATCTCTGACCTTGAAAATCAATAGGTCTTGACCTCTCACCATGGACAACTTACATGCACATTTTAATGAAGATTGGAAGTAAACTGTGACCTCTAGACTGTCCACAAGAGTTTTCTATGATTACAAATAGTTACCTTGACCTCTGACCTTGAAAATCATGAGGTCTTGTCCTCTTATCATTGACAAGTTGCATGCAAAGTAAGATACAGATTGGAAGTAAACTGTGACCTCTAGAGTGTCCGCAAGGTTTTTCTATTATCATCTATTATGACCTTTACATTTGACCTTGAAAATCAGTAACTGTCACATTCTCACCATGGACAACTTACATGCAAAGTTTGATGAAGATTTGTAGTTAACTGTGACCTCCTAACACACAGTGGCATTAATATATCCCTTCGGCAATAAAGTTGTGCGGGATAATATGAGTAACGTTCCTCATCCCATAGCAGAGTTCTCATATTATCAATACAATTGTACATGTTTTTATATTTCAGTATAATGTACTGGTTAATAAACTCATGGATAGAGAAGACCAACTGAAGAAGATGAAAAAGTGTAAGTATTATATGTAGTTAGCATGAGCAGTATTCATTATACTGTGTAAGTCGATATTTATTGAAATGTATGTGTAAGTGTTAGTAAGCATTTATTTATGTACTGTGTAAGTATTTAGTCTGAGTATTCATTATACTGTGTAAGAATAAGTTAGTATTCATTACTAAGTCAGTACATGTATTTGTTTTACTTTGTAAGAATTAGTCAGTAATCAATATGCTGTGCGAGATAAAATCAGTATTCATTTTGCATTTGTATTTTGAAAAAAAAAAATTAGTCAATTTTCATCATATATGTAAGCATAATTACTAAGTATTCATTTTGCTGCATATGTAAGTATTAGTTAGTACACATTCAATATACCATGCACCTAAGTATCGGTCAGTATTAATTGATGCCAATTTCTTTTTACCTCTTGGCCTTGACCTACTTTTGAAAAACTTTTTAAACATTAGCCATAACTTTTGAGTGGTAGTTGATATACATGTAGCTTTCATATTTCATACAAGTACTTTATATGACAAAACCTTTCTTTTTGGCCATGGCCGGTCTTTTTTACCTTGACCTTTGAACTATTTTTGAAAAACTTAACTATTAACTCTTGCCCATCGAGTTTGACCTACTTACTAGAATACTAGGATGTAAATACTGACAAAGATCCGAGGAGGCATTTATGTTTCAAAAACTCATTTTTTTTTCAAAAATAAGGAATTATTGAAAATTTTCTTATCAGGAAAAAAAAAATACATATTTTCATTGTTTGTCCCAAAAGTTGTCCTCAACATGTACTTGCACGATCAAATGTTTAGAAATGATATAATGTTGTATGACAGTGGTGGAGCCAGCCATTCGTGAGTATGAAATGATGAAGATGAAGTATGAAATAGAAGTTGGCTGTAGGACTCAAGCTGAGAAGTTTGCAACTAAGGTAAATTATACATGTTATATGGGTGGATCAGGGCCAGTGCCCAGTTTCACAAATATTCTTACGAAAATAACCAGGAATTTTCGTACCTTTCGTCCTTTATTAAAAGGTTAAAAATGTTTTCTAGTTAGATTGTATCATGTTTTCCAATATCACTTCTACATACTAAATGTAAATTCAAAAATAAAACTTCTCAAATTTAAGCAAGATAGTAGATCTGAGCAACCAAAAGTTGCAAAAATTCCTGAAATTGTTCATAAGTATTTTTGTGAAATAGGCTGCAGGTCAATATTTACAGTGACTGTCCCTCAACAAGATTCAATACAATATGCATGAGTATTTTTCATTTAAAAGAATAAACGACCCCCCCCCCCTCCAATATCAATGTGTAAATAGAGTTCTGGTGTTCATCAGTTGAAAATGTCACAATTAGAAATTGATGATAAAAAGAGAAGATTTATAAAGCTAAAAAAACTTGATCGCAGAATAATGTTTTCCCAACTATGAATGTCTTGAGAATTAATGCATACAATAATAAAAGGTATTTTTCAAGGAAAATAGACTTCCTTAAATGTTAACATTCAGAAATAATGTTTATGCCTTTAGAAATTGCCAAAGCATATGTCGACTGTATTCAATTAACTCGGATTTTGTCTTTTGCTAAACAGCACAAGTTTATCTTTGTGTTATCTCAACTAAAGTCATAAGGTTAATATACTTGAAAGCTAAACTTGCTTTCACATTTCAAGAGGAACTCTATGTATAAACTCTGCCTTGTATTTTTTTCAGAAATAATAGCATGTATTTTGATATGAATAAGGAACTTTACATAACCACATAATAAACAGGAAGACATTTACACTAAAAACCTTCAGTGATGCTCTGCTATATGTATGAAAATGCATATTCTCACATTTGTATATATAACAGAAACATTTCCTTGTGATCTAAGAGATGATGAAATTAACAAAAAAGAACATTTACCCTTCTTTTGTCACAATTATACACATAAGTAGATCAAAGGCCAAGGTGGGCTTTCGTCAGTTGGAATTCAAAGCATTTCATCCATAATCTATCTGCAGTATTGTCCCATATATAATGAACTTAATTAATTTCAAAAGCAAAGATGACCACTGCTACTCAATAGATCTAATACCCGCATGCTTAACTTATTTGGACATCAGATGGCATAAAATTTTGAAGAGGGAACTCAAGGTCATCTGCCAAATGTAAAGCTTTGGTAATGCAACCCACTAATTTGTATGACTTCTCACTTACACAATTGTCATGAAACAGGCTATGCCCTTATTCTTACAACTTCAGTATTTTGATTTTTTCCACTGATAAATAATATAGGTACAATTTTACAGTACTCTGAGGACTCATTCATTCTAACATTTGAGCCAACATTATGTAGTAGCATTGTATTAGTTGTATAACTTGCACATTAAACATACAATAAAGTATGAATTTTAAAAATAATAAAGTATGAATTTTAAAACTATTCTGACAAGTAGAAATGTTTCATTCAATGTTCAATAATTGACAGATCTCTAGCCAGAACAAGGAGTTGAAGCGACAGTCCCAGATGTTACTAGATCTCCGTAGTTCCACCACACCGCCCGACTTCTCCAAACTTAACCTGGATCTAGATCTGGAAACGGAGAAAGACTCTGTAGAGGGATATAATAAAGAACTAGATGAGAAACTCAAAAGTATGAGAGACAAATTATCTAAGAAGTTTTGAATGATTTATGTTTAAGAATGTACTGCTTAAAACATCCTGATAATGTAAATTAGTAAATTGATCTTCCATACTTAATTTGCATGTGCTCTTCATTAATGTTGCTTTCTCAAATTTTATCAAGGTCAGGTAAATTTTGCTTGACGTTTTTGCTAATCGTATAGCTTTGTTTTTGACTTTCGCAAGGAAAACTGTGCATACATGTATAGTTCATCCTGCTATTTTAAATGACCTAAAATTTTCATTTTTATCCAAAAATGTTGGTCTGTAGGGTTTGTTGTACAGAATTGTGTCTTCAAAATCAAAATTGATTCTTAGTACTGGTTCTGCTCACATTAATGCAGCATTGACATCTTTGCTGAAATCTTTTTACAAAAATGTACCTGTAATAGGGACCTATCAAATTTCTGACGTAAAACGTCTTAATTATGAAAATAATCACTAGGTGTATACAAAAACATTTTTTGTCTTTTAAAGAGTTAGAGGAAGAGTTGGCTGAATCCCAGATAAAGCTGAGAGCTGCGGAGGAGGATCTAGAGGTGGAAAAAGAACGTAATGAAAGACTTCATACCAAGGTATAGATCAGTCATATGTCACATAAGGTATAGATCAGTCATATGTCACATACAGTATAGGTCAGTCATATATCACATAAGGTATAGGTCAGTCATATGCCACATAAGATAAAGGTCAGTCATATGTCACTTAAGGTATAGGTCAGTCATATGTCACATAAGGTATAGATCAGTCATATGTCACATAAGGTATAGGTCAGTCATATGTCACTTAAGGTATAGGTCAGTCATATGTCACATAAGGTATAGATCAGTCATATGTCACATAAGGTATAGATCAGTCATATGTCACATAAGATATAGGTCAGTCATATGTCACATAAGGTATAGGTCAGTCATATGTCACATAAGGTATAGATCAGTCATAAATTGTCACATAAGGTATAGGTCAGTCATATGTCACATAAGGTATAGATCAGCCATGTCACATAAGGTATAGATCAGTTATACATGTATGTCACATAAGGTATAGATCAGTCATATGTCAAATAAGGTATAGATCAGTCATATGTCACATAAGGTATAGATCAGTCATATGTCACAACATAAGGTATAGATCAGTCATATGTCACATAAAGTATAGGTCTGTCATATGTCACATAAGGTATAGATCAGTCATATGTCACATAAGGTATAGATCAGTCATATGTCACATAAGGTATAGATCACTCATATGTCACATAAAGTATAGATCAGTCATATGTCACAAAAGGTATAGATTAGTCATATGTCACAACATAAGGTATAGATCAGTCATATGTCACATAAGGTATAGATCAGTCATATGTCACATAAGGTATAGATCAGTCATATGTCACATAAAGTATAGATCAGTCATATGTCACATAAGGTATAGATCAGTCATATGTCACATAAGGTATAGATCAGTCATATGTCACATAAGGTATAGATCAGTCATATGTCACATAAGGTATAGATCAGTCATATGTCACCTATATTTCCACTTGGTTCTTTCAAAAATCATGATTACGTTATGTTGTCTTTAATGACATGTGTTAAGTTGCAATATGTTATAATATTTAAAATTATTATTTCATAAATCTAACTAAAGTGAAATGCAGAAAGGATTGTAGACAATTCTGACAATTTCCCTGGAGTTTTATGTTTCTGAGCTCCCTTTTGTTGAATTTTTCCTTTTCATGTTCATGTATTTACTTAATAGTATGAAGAAAAGAAGGAAGTTCTGAAGCAAACAAGAATATCACTGGATCAGTACAAGGATGCTATGGAAGACCTCTCCAAAGGTTTGGTATTTTATACATGTACCTTGGTTATATACATGTACATGTATCTAGTATATGTCCATCGTCGGATACCCTCGGTCGTTTGCTCTTCTTTTAAATTTAAAAGAAGAGCTAAAGACCGGGGGTATCCGACGATGGTATATGTCAGATGTGACATACATGTATAATGCAATGGCGAAATATAGGAATTTCTTTGACCAACATCTGCCTGTCTGTCTGGTAGTCATTCTTTCACATATAAAGCTTTGAGTTACATGATGTGCCTTACATTAATGTCTGCTTGTAGTTATTTTACCTTTTAATTTATTTAGAGTAAAACAAATATAATACAAATCTAATTATTCTAATCTAAGTATTTCAATAATTTTAGATATTCTTGAATTCTCTATATGAAAGCAGAATTAATGTACTATCTTGGTGTTAGCTGTCTGTAGTGTTAATTATAACAACTTTTTTGAACTTGAAATGCACTTTCCAACGATTCTTTTTTCTTTATACAGTATCAGAGGAAGCACTGAGAGAGTATGAACAACTAAAAGACAAGTACGAGTTAGAGGTGAAATGTCGTAGCGGTGCTGAAAAATATGCTGCTGAGGTAACCTGATGTTAAAGTGTCATTCATGCACGTTTAGATTTTAGCGTTACAAACTTTTAGTGGGTCTTACTGAAATTTGGCAAACTTCCAAAATAGCATAATCGGGAATTGGCAAAGTCTTGAATCTTGACAGCACCTTGTGTATTACTCTGCTAAGATATGGATTCCAATAAAATTAGAACACCTACAGTATACAGGTTAACCCCTACATTAAGAAAACATAATCGGGAATTGGCAAAGTCTTGAATCTTGACAGCACCTTGTGTATTACTCTGCTAAGATATGGATTCCAATAAGATAAGAACACCTACAGTATACAGGTTAACCCCTACATTAAGAAAACTGAAGTACAATATTTGTATGATTAATAAACAGCTGCTATATAATACCTAGACCAATTTTCTGTACTATTTTCAATGATTACTTAATTTATTGTGTAATTTTATTTTAACAAAATGACTGTAGATTAAATTTTGTGTTTTAGCTTTATAGGTATTGTTACTCAACAGTTGAAACAGGTTGTTCCATAAATATAGGATCTCAAATGAATTTTCATTTCATACGATGTATTATGAAACGAGTTGTGCGTTTTATATCCCCGAGCCTTGGCGAGGGGATATAAAACGCACAACGAGTTTCATAATACATCGTATGAAATGAAAATTCATTTGAGATTCTTTTTATCACATGATATTGCCGTAAAATGTGTATTTCTAACGTGAAATCAACGTTTCTGAGAACTACTGAGGCAAATCATGCCGAGATCTAGAAGTCGTCTGCTACGCCATGAGAAGTAGTGTCCCCATCGTATAGATATTCTGTGCGTAAGAGAAAAGTATTTCAATTTTGAATAGTATTTTAATGCAAAAATTAATCCAACAACAACAATTTTATTCATTGATATGGACTTCGGGTCTAAATTTAACAGTTGACCGATATTTGAAAGGTCACATTTGTCAAGGTTTATGTGATTAGGTTCCAAACTTGACCAATCGCATTCAAGCAGAGTGATATGTAACGTGTTATCATATCATATTTTTATGAAATGGCTTTATGAAACTGCATAACGGGTGAATCATGTGATAAAGCTGCTTACGGAATTTGAATTTGGTAAAAATAATATAAAGATAATCTGCATACACACAGAGATTGTATCTCCTTTTTTGTTCTTCCATTTTCACAACAGTCTCAATTACTTTTTCACAATTTTGTTTACTTATAGATTCGTATCCAGAATGAGGCCATCAAGAAGCAGAGTACTATTCTCCTATCGTCGGCAGCCTCCAATCCCCAGCTTATGATGGCGCTGAATGATATAGAATCTCTAACTACTCAACTGGAAGAACAAAAGCTGAAGTATGAGACACAGGTATAATGAATGATCAGTTGTGGAGTTCAATGACAACTTTTACATGTAAATTTTTGAATTGTATTATTTTTCATATTAAAACATTACTGAATTTTAAAAATTATTTTATTTACTAAACTTAAAAGATAAAAAATGAATGAGTGCCCTATCTGATAATGTTTTCTTTTTCATATTAAAACATTTGATGACTTGTAAAAAAATATTTTATTTACTAAACTTAAAAGATGAAAATAGTAAATTAAAAAAAATACATTAGAGATTTCCAATAACATTGTATTCTAATGCACTGTGTTTGCGACGCAGATTCTGTATGGTTGTGCATAAATAACTGCAAGGGGATTCACGTTTCACTTCAGTTTTTGCTCTGACCTTATGCATTCCTATGACAACATCCTTAAAAGTAGATGTTCTCTTATTTACTACTGACCAAAGCATTAGAATAGGGTTACAGAACTGCTGTTTTCCAAAAAGTGACAGGGTATCAGTGAATCCCCTGTCAGAAATATCCGTTATACTACTTGGCTGATGCTGCGGTAAAAGTCAATTTCTTAGAGGGGATTCACTGATACCCTGACAGTTTTGTGAAATACGTGGTAACCCCGAAATAATACTGTAAATCTAGATACATCACTCTAAAATTTCAAAGAAAATATATCAGAAAAGCGGAGCATGTAGGCAGTTGCTTTTTAAGTGAGTAAGGTATAATTTTCTTTTCGTAGATTAAAGAGCTTGAAGAAAAATTAGAAGAAGCGTCGGAATCAGAGGCTCAAAGATTGGATGAGGAAAACAACCAGCTGAGAGAGGAGAAAGAGAGCTTGGAAAGTAAACTAATGCAGTATGAGACTCAATACAAAGATCTGGAAAAGCAGTGTAAGAGACATTAGTGTAATACTACTTTCCTGTTTTGAAAAGAAGTCTCTAGTGTATACAGTTTATGTTTGAGTTAACTCCTTTTAGCGGTATTTTCTTTGTAATAAATAGTGGCATATTTTGACACAATTTCTTTTATGATGTCACAATGAAGGATCATCATGTTAGCATGCACAATTTAAGAAATCTTCTCTCTGAATAGAATTTAATTTATCATGAGATACATGTATTGTTTCGGATAAATCATTGTATCAATTTTTAGCTCTACTGGTCATAGACCAGTCGAGCTTATGCAATACCCCATCGTCCGGCGTCTGTCTGTCCGTCCGTAAACAATTCTTGTGCTCGCAACTCCTCTGAAACTATAAGAGATAGAAATGTAACTCTTTTTGCATTACACTTGGTCTCTGGTCTAGTTGTGCACCTGACATTTTGTTTTAGTGCATGACCCCCAAGGTCCTGGAAAATGGGCATGGTCATTTTTTCCTATATAACTCTATGCAATCTTGTGCTTGCAACTCCTCTGACACTATAAATGATGGAGACTTAATTCTTTTTGCAATATGATGGGTCTGTGGTCTAGTTGTGCACCTGATATTTCATTAGAGCCCCTGACCCCTAGGGTCATAGAAAATGGATGTGGTCATTTTAACCTATATACATGTAACTCTATGTAATCTTGTGCTCACAACTTTTCTGACACAATAAATGATGGAGACTTAATTCTATTTGCAATATGATGGGTCTGTGGTTTAGTTGTGCACCTGATATTTTGTTTGAGGCCCTGACCCCAGGATCTTGAAAAAAGGATGTGGTCATTTTCTTGTATATACATCTAGTTGTGCTCTCAACTCTTCTAAAGCTATTAATGATGGAAACTTAATTCTTTCTGCAATATAATGGATCTGTAGTCTTATTGTGTCATTGATAGTTCATTTGAGCTAGCAGCCCCTGACCCCTAGGATCTTGGAAAATGGGTATGGCATTAATTTTTGAAATCCTTTATCTCGGATATTAGAAATTATATTAGTGATATTCTAGTTGCAGTCCAATGGACTTGTTATTTTTGTTGTGCTTCTTATAATTTGTTAGAGCGCCTGTTTGCTATGGTTTTTGGTTTAAAATAATTTAAAAATGGAAATTGTTATTTATGTATATGTATCTTATTCACTTGTTAATGAGTGAATAAAACGAAACAACCAGGAGAGCTACAGTCTCATCAGAGACTTCTGGTTTATGTTTCAAAAGAAAGGTCTTTTACTTTTTTGTTAAAAAAGATAGGAATATACTGTTTACAATTTAATGTAAAATTTTAAAATTTCATGTTTGAAAAAAGGTCTTTTACGTCTTTGTTAGAAAAGAAATGAATCTATGGTTTTAAATATAATTTAAAGAAACTTTATTAGGTAAAATTTTCATTCGTTACATTAAAATTTACATTTGTGATTGCATTAACTTTGTAATGGAAAGTTTATGAGCTGAAATCTTATTTCAGACAAAGAGATAGAGGAAAAGTTAGAGAAGGCACTGAGACCACCCCCACCACCCCCTCCTCCGCCACCCCCAGTACCAAAGTCAAAAGGGTAAGGTGTCATTAAGAATATATCAAAGTACAGTCAAAATTGTTTTCTGTAACAGAAATTAAATCACCGAAAAATTGTAAATATGATAAATGATAAATTGTAACCACAAATAGTAATAAAAGGAGTCAGCAATTTCATTGATAAAATGTAGAAAACTGATCCCAACCTTACCATAACCATTATCTGATTTTTTTTTTTTAGATTTCTCTCATTGATGAAGAAAGACAAGAAAAAGAAACCACCGCCTGGTAATGTATTCATTTATCTTTTCTTTTTTTTCTATCATTGTAATATAACCTTGACCAAGACTATTTGATTGATATCTGTGCTTGTCTAATAGACAGCATTTAGTAAATAATTCTAGTTTACTTAGTCTTGCCATTCAGAATAGATTTAACTAGAGGCAAAGGTGGGCTTGTATTTCTCATCTGAGGACCATATCCACTTTCTAAAAATAACAGCATATACATAAAACAATTCAAGAAAACTTGATATTTGACATAGATCTACAAAACTGGACTGAATATTTAGAATACAATTTTTGATCTATGCAATCTTTACATGTACTATATGAAGATCTTGTCTTGTTTCAGCCAATGCAGGACAACCTGGAGTGAATGATAAATTCTCTGAAGCTCTAGATGAGATGATGCAGAGAATTAACTCAGGAAAACCTCTGAGTCAAACTCTCAGACCAACAAGGAGGGTGAGTTCTAGTCATTTACATTTTAATTTTCCTCAAACAAAATTTAGAGAGAGCTTTCTTTGAAAATTCAGAAAAATTGCGAAGTACGCCAAATGTGAAAAAGAAATGAGATATCTGATTGAAAATCTAAATCGAAGTTGTACATATGATTTTGATTGAGTACAAAATGAAGAAACTAAATGTATAATTATGATATGCACTGCATATTTTTCATCTCATTTAAACAAAATATGACATTGTAAAATTAATGACAGAAGAAAAGTGATGATACGCTAGATGTTATAGCAGAGGAGGATGTAAAAGACAGGGTAACCGTATTGATTCAAGGCATGCCCCGCTCTTTACATATATGAAACTTACATTGTGTATTTTGTTTTGATTTTTTTTTCTGCATTTTGCATTTATTTTTACCTTGTTCTAAAGGATCTCAATAGACAATTTTCACATTAACACTGTAGATTTGCATTTTATACATACTTAGACCTGACGTCACAAGATTTGACATAACTTCTGACTGTTACGTCGTATCTGATTTAGGACGTCACAGTTAGAAATAACGCCAAAAGTAGTGATGTCGGGTCTTGGAGTGTATAAAACGCAAGTCTACCGGTAATATGAAGAAGGTCTATTTGGGTCTCTGTTTCTTTCAGTTGTTACCTTATATGGAATGAGATCACATGATTCTGTTTACATGTACACAGTTTCCTATATATCACGTTTTGATTGTATATAAATCTTTCTGGGTGCATTCTCTTTTAGTTGAAACTTGAAAGAAAAGAAAGCCACATGTTCTTTTACTTTCTATTTCTTGATGGTCTTCTTTAGAGAAAAGAATTTCTCTGAATGGTAATTTACATGTATTTCTTACATTGACAATTTTTAGCATGGAAAGTTAACGAGATCAGATACAGCGGTAATTAGTTATTCTTTTGCATGGCACCATTGTAGGTATTCAGTTAGCCTTGTATTGGGTAGATAGATGTATAAATCTCTGTTATGAATTTATGGATTATAACTTTATTAACCCCAAAAAATACATTTTTTTTCAAACAAAAACAAGCGAAAAAATAGAAAACACCAGCAATTGGAATCTCTTAGAAATACTTCAAGTAAATGAATTTTTTCTTGAATTATTTTATTTAGAATTGTATCAGAACTGCAATACCGTTAGTTTCAAATCTTGTTTTGTCTAAGCCTTTAAATATCTGTAAAGGTATATTGGGAGAATACATGTACATAGTAAATATGATGAACATATTTTGCACTTCCTTTATATTGCACACTTTATTTACTATTTCAATTCTAAACATCCATAAACCTAAGCATTTACATGTATGAATCAAAAGAAAAAAATGTCTGAAAACTCATGAAGGATTGGAGAGTTAGAATATGAATTCAAGAGTAATGATGTCCATGAAGCCAAATAGTTTCTCTGTAAATGCACATACAGGCTCAAAATATCATAATTGTTTTATACAAACATGTAATTTTTCACCATTTTACTACTCATTCTCACCATGTTTGCACAAAAAGTTAAGGAAAATGAGGAATTCATGGGGCATCCTTGTTGTCACAGTTTAGAAATTTAAGGAAAATGAGGAATTCATGGGGTATCCTTGTTGTCACAGTTTAGAAATTTAAGGAAAATGAGGAATTCATGGGGTATCCTTGTTGTCACAGTTTAGACATTTAAGGAAAATGAGGAATTCACGGGGTATCCTTGTTGTCACAGTTTAGACATTTAACATTGTTTGTTACATGCAAATATTTGGTTCCCCTAATGTATATGCTTTGAATAATTAAATCTGTATCATTGGTAAGAAATATGGAAAAGCAAGTTATCAAAACAATTTACCCTTCCAATTGCGGGAAAAAAATGCAAAATGTCGTTACGCCGCTTCAAACCTCGGTCAAACATTGAAATTGCATTGTGACGTCATGGAATTTCTCACATTTTTCCCGCGTTCGGAAGGGTAAATTTAGGTACATGTAGTATGTTTTATCTGTATGTAACTTATTCATGAATTCATGTAAATAGAATAGTGGTTGGGGAGGTTGTACGCATGTTGGTATTAGTATGAACATTTTATGTTTATGTTCATTTCAAAAGAAGACACTTAAATTATTTCAAAGAGTTTAGTACATGTATTTTAAAGAAAAAATCATATTAAAGGCTATATAATTTCAAAATTGTAATTTTAAAATTCTAGTACATGACAGTATTTAGTAAGCGGGATGAAATTTAGTAATATATACTTTTACATTGTACATTTCAGCCTTCAGAAACAACGGAAAGTTCCAGTGCTATGGCAGAACTCAATTCCATATTGGTAAGATTCATTATGAATTTGATTTTACCTGAAAAATTTAATGGAATTAAATGAATTAATAATGTTCATGACCTGAGGAGGACAATGTACATTCAAAAGGTCAAGGCCAGTCATGGTATTCTGCAACATGAAAACGACACAACAATCAAAGAAGAGCTTTCATATTTTGTATCCAGAAAAAGGATCTTGAAAGAAAGATGCAAATAAATTTTGAATTTTATAGGTCATAGGTCAAGGTCAAACTAAGATCAAATTAGAATTTAGTTAAATTATGGATATTGATTAAATCCTATCCAAATTTTTACAGAGTAAAATGAAGAGGACACACAGTGAGAGTGACCTGGGATCATCAGGACAAGATGATAACAAAAGTGAACTACAGAAAATGTTTGAGAAGAGAGCCAGAAAAACCAGCTTACCAAAGACAGAGGAGAATGGTACGGTGTAACTTTACTTACAAATTCTTACGAAAATAATCATTAATTTTTCCGTTTAAAAGCAAAATTCTGCTGTCCAGAATTTCTAGAAAACTTAAATTTTGCCTCCATAATTTTTGAAAGCATTGCCTGTGAAAATTGTCATTTTCGACCCTTTCAGATTGTTTTGCTGTTCAAAGGAATTATAACTTCAAAAACTGCAAGGAATTTCATTACTTTGTCAATTAATTTTAGCTTTAAAATGAGTTTCTATCTATCAATAATTATGTTTTCACAAATACATGTGTATACATAGAGTATACCCATTTATTATTATGATAGTTAAATGATTTTCAAAGTATATGTAACAAAACATACTTTATCCTTTAACAGTCCAGAAGCCACATGCAGAAATTGGACTCAGAAGAAATGCTGGAGGTCAAAAACCACTATCTATTGTAGGAGAGGAACCGTATGTTTTTACTGTTTATGTCACTCACCACTCTAGAAATGTTGAAATACACAATCGCAGAATAAGTTACAAATTTCTTTCAAATTTCAATCTTGGTTTATAAGCTGTAGGCTTCCTTTTTGTCTATTTATTCTGCATGTAAATCTCTTAAGGTAGTCAACCCATAACTAAAGAATGGATAGTGTGCAAGTACCTTTTCAATCAGAAATAATTGTTACAATTTGTAACATTGATGTAGCAAAAATGACATCAATGTAACAAAATTTGACGACTGTGAGTGTGATTAGGGGATTCATAAAAAAATTGGCATTGAAATTTTATGAATTTAATTTTTCGAGAAAACCTCAATAATGTATTCTTCTCCAGTTTTGCTCGTACTTAGTCATAAATTTTGGTATAGGATATATTGTCCTCCGTTTATGCAGTTCTTGTATACAGACAAAATACTATTTTGATGGGGCATTTGATTGCAAGCACTGACTACCATATCACTTTTACAGACTAAGCAAGATCTATTGAACTGCATCCATTTCATTAAAATTATTGTAGGACAAAGTATTCAAAATCGCATTTATCCAGTTTCCAAAGTGAGCTGTACGGACTGTAAGCAGATAGTAATAATGGATTTCTCCTTTCATGATAAGAAAAAATTTTAAAATATGATTGTTTTTGACAAAATCTTATCATATATTCAGTAAATTACATACACAACAATATTTCATTTCATTTTCAGGTCAGATGATGTCTTTCATAGCACAGCAAAGTAGAACAATTGCCATGGAAACATGACATTTTCCGAAGAATCAACTTAAACACGCTACTTATATGATATATGTCCTACATGTATAATGTATAGGAGAATTGTCAGAAAGTTCTTTATCTGGTGCTTTATTCTGCAATATTATTCATACAATTTCATCACTTTCAGGCATTAGGGGTATAATATTCTATTTCTGGTTGTTTTGATAACAGAAAATTAAATACCATGAAGTTGGCTGAAGACGCACCACTTCGGCAATGTTCAGGACCATACATTTTAATGGCGAGTTGAATGAAACATTTAAAAAAAAATCAAATATCTAAAATATTTAAGATATGGAAGGACATTATTTCTAGCTTTTCCTTGATAATGTTATCATACCCCTGATACCTTTTAAATAGAAGGTTTTTCAGTACATTCCTGCAAAACTATGGATACTTTATGAAAGTGCTTTATCTGTATTGTACCCAAGTTGTTAAAGACAAAGAAATGATATGTAATTCTTCATTTTCAGAGAATTATTCAATGTCATGTATATTTTTTCTACATCTGTTTTATATGTAACAAAAGTGCCAATATTACTAATATAAATAAAAATATCTTGCAATCATTAGTCTCCTGTTCTTATATACATGTACATGTATAAAGACATTATTTCCTAGCATATTTTTAGAATAAATATACCAGACCTCTCAAATTTGGTCTTTTTGAAATAGAGGGTTACTTTCCATTTGTACAGGTATCTGACGTCAACGCATTGTGACATCATCAAATTCTGTGGAGACCATCATGGAATCTAGGGAAACAGGGTTACATATGTGACGTTTTCAAAGGCATTTAATGACGTCACAATGCTTTTACGTCAGATACCTGCACAACTCGAACGTAGGACTTTAAAATTGAAAAGACAGAATAGAGGTGAACTGCCACAAACATACTTTGTTTAAGTTGATATAGTGGTTCAAAGGTCAAGGTTATATCCCATTTCAAAAGTATGCATGTCAAATCATCAAAGGAAATCCCTATGACAAGAGGATGAAGTGTATTTATTGTTAAGGTCAAAGGCACAATGGCACATCTTGCTGGAAGCTTTAGTCCTAGAATCGTGTCACAAAAAATTGACAAGGTTAGAGAGAGAGTAACCTTTAACAACCTTTGTCAAGGTCAAAGTTCATGGTCAAGGTCACAGTGCTAATGTTGTATGACAAGCATATGTTGGTAAGATTTCTACGATTTCTACACAACCCCACTATAAGAAAAGGGCCGATGTTGTGCTGCGAAAGTTAAACTACAATCCTGAGGATGCACTGTATAGGGATTGTATTCAAGTCCATGTTCATACTTTAGAAACATCATAAGTATGTTCTAGAGAATGTTTTCATTTTGTCATTTATCAAACATAGGATGTATATTTTTAGCACAGAAAAACTTACTTTTATGAAAGGTCAAGAACACAGAATTAAAAAAGGCCCAAGACAAGTAGCCTCAATTTTCATTTTATCTGCAATAAGCTTAAAGCTAATGCTCTTAATGAAAGAGAAAAACTCTTTGAAAAGTATATGTAACAATACATATCCTGTACACCTACAGAGATGTAAGAATTTTTTCCCTATATTTTGTAGATATAGTTAGAAGAGTATGAATAAATCTAATTGAAGAAAATATATGTTGTAATGCTGAATTTTCCCCTCGCAACTCTGTTGTAGATACATCAGATCTTCCACAAATGTTCCCCATGGAGAGTGGATGAACCCTATTGATTTTCAAGGTCATAGAGGGTGCCTTAAAACCTTGTGCACAGCATAGACGACAAAACAATCATCATTGAAACATCAAACCTTACACTAACATTCCCCATGGGAAATGGATGAACCTTATTGATTGTCAAGGTCACAGTGGAATTAGCCATAAAACATTGTGAAAAGCATAGAAGACAAAACAACGATTACAGAAACATCAAACCTACAAATGTTCCCCATTGATAGAGGATTAACAATATTAATTTCCAAGGTCAAGGTCACAGTGGACAAAGCCTTAAAAACTTTGAACAGCATAAAAGACAAAGCAAACAGCATTGGAGCATCAAAACTTCAACAAATGTTCCCATGGAAAGAGGATGAACCTTTTTGGTTTTCAAGGTCAAGGTCCCAATGGACTTAGCCTTAAAAGCGTTGTGACCAGCATAGAAGTATAAACAATTATCATAGAAACATCAAACCTTCCACAAATGTTCCCCATGGATAGAGCATGAAGCCTATTTATGTTTAAGATCAAGGTTCAAAGGTCAAGGTCACAGTGGACAAAACCTTAAAAACCTTGTGATCACCATAGAAGTCAAAGCAACCATCATAGAGACATCAAATCTTCCACAAATGTTTAAAATGGAGAGAGGATGGACGTACCCTATTGATTTGCAAGGTCAGGGGTAGTGACAGTGTACATAGTCTTAACAAGAGCCCCAGGGGGCACAACGCTCACCTGATACCCATGCACGCTCTAATTGACATACTGACATTGAATACTGATAGTGCCAGTACCAGGATTTTAGCCCACAACCTTTCTAACAAGATTTTTGCCGGATGCAGACAAGTTTTTTTTTCAGACAACCTTTAAAAGTACAAACAAGAGGAAATAGTCACATTTCAAAACAACAACTTTTTTACTGATTTGAAAAGATGGATTATGCGATCCAAAGTCATATGCCCAGCTAGTATAGTTCGATTATGCAGCATCAAAAATAAAATCATTTTGTAAAATTCCACATTAATGTGCAACAGAAACAGAATAAAACAATGAAATGATTTCATAAATTAAGTTTATTTAGAATTGAACACCAAACCTTTCATTATTAATAGCTAGTATGCCAGAAAATAATAAAGCCTGTGTTTGTGAAACACGAATGCCCCGCGGTGGCATCTTTGTTGGTATAAACACCATTTTCTGTTAAGTATGTGAGAGGTCAGGGTCAGAGTAATGTTGGTATCAATGGAAAGATCTTGTGACAAAGAATACACATGTACAATATGAAAGCCCTATCACTAACCATTCAAAAGTTATGTCCAATGTTAAAGTTTTTGAAAAGTAGGTCAAAGGTCAAGGTCAAGGTCACGAGGTCAAATTTTTTGGTATCAATGGAAAGGTATTGTCACAAGGAATACACATGTGAAATATGAAAGCTCTATCACCTTCCATTCAAAAGTTATGCCCAATGTAAAGTTTTTCGGACAAACAGACAGACGGACAGGCCAAAAACTATATGCCCCCGTTTCTTTGATTCCGGAAGCATAAAAAACAAAGACTTTTCGGTTTTGCCTTTATTCATATTAAATTATACAGAAATCTATGAATGAGAGCTTTTGAATAGTATTGATTTCATCTTAATACATGTAACGTACAGTCAAAGTCGTGTTAATCCAATTAACACAGACAAGTTGTTAGCGGACAATATTAATTCAAGTGAGTTGTGCAGAAATTGAGCCAATTTATTTTCCAAACAGCAGTGTACGGTGTATCAAACCTCATGACCCAGTGAAGCCACTTGGACAAATTATTTTCGGTAAATATGCTGAAATGCGGCGCTTGGAAATGTATTTTTAGCATATTGAATCAATAGTCGTGATAAATTTAACTTCGAACTTGATCTTGTCTTTTATGCAATCTACAGATAGGTTTGAAAATATGCAAAATTCGGAACATTTTCGATGAGGACGCAGAGTTCCTGTAAAAAAAGTGAAATTTGCGAAAAAAGGACATGCATGACCCCCCCCCCCCCCCTTTTTTTTTCTTTACATTTTTATGCGTGCCAAAGATTCGCAATCAAAAAAGACCAATTTTACAGACTTCCGGGCATTTCAAGTCAGTCAAAATTTTTAGTGTGCACCTTTTTATTTCCTGAAGTTAACCCTACTAAAGGGGCAAGGAGGTATCTGTAACACAAGATATATGGCGACTATGTTTACCATAGATACAGAAATAAGACAGAAAATAATCATTAAATAGGGAAATTGTTCTGAAATATGCATGTATGAAAAAAAAGCAATCCAAGGAATGCTTGTGTCGCCTGCGTAGCGGATTTTTTTTTTTTATTGAAATTAGGTCAAATATCAAGGGCAAGGTCACTAGGTTAGAAATTATGGAATGTTTAGAAAGGTCTTTTCATAAGGAATACAAATGTGAAATATCAAAGCCCTATCACTGACCACTCAAAAGATATAGCAAATCATAGATTTGTTGAAAAGTAGGTCAAATATATAGGGCAAGTGCACGAGGTAAAACATAGGTAATCACAGATTACGAAGCTCACCTCGTGACAGCAAAATTCAATTCAAACATATTTCTTAGTACATGTATATTGGCTTTTAAAGGCAAAACCACTCAAGCAGAAAAAGTAGGTCAAGGTCATTTTATGAAAGTTTGATCAAAGATACATCCAATATGCAAGTTTGGTACATGTAGCAGTTATACTTTGCTCAATATTGGCTTTTAAAGGCAAAATCACTCAAGCGGAAAAAGTAAGGCAAGGTCATTTTATGAAAGTTTGATCAAAGATACATCCAATATGCAAGTTTGGTACATGTAGCAGTTATACTTTGCTCAATATTGGCTTTTAAAGGCAAAATCACTCAAGTGGAAAAAGTAGGTCAAGGCGATTTTATGAAAGTTTGATCAAAGATACATCTAATATGCAAGTTTGGAACATCTAGCACTTATACTTTGCTCAATATTGGCTTTTAAAGGCAAAATCACTCAAGCGGAAAAAGTAGGTCAAGGTCATTTTATGAAAGTTTGATCAAAGATACATCCAATATGCAAGTTTGGTACATGTAGCACTTATACTCTGCTCAATATTGGCTTTTAAAAGCGAAATCACTCAAGTGGAAAAAGTAGGTCAGATGCTGCATCCGATGCAAGGGTCCATCTCAGCATCCAAAGATGAATCACTTGTGCAAGTTTGGTTACTGTAGCATCAGTACTTTGTCAGACACTGAGCTACCCCAAACTTCTTAACCAAGTCACTCAAGCGGAAAATGTAGGTCAGATGCTGCATCCGATGCATGGGTTATAGCATAAGCTCACTCAACTTCGTCGAGGTGAGCTAAAAATGATGGTATGTGAAGAAAGGTCTTGTCACATGGAATGCACATGTGAAATATCAAAGCCTATCACTCAGCAATCAAAAGAAATAGCCAATCTAAGATTTTTTGAAAAGTAGGTCAAATATCTAGGTCTTGGTCATGAGGTCAAAAGTTATGATATGTGTAGAAAGGCCTTGTCACAAGAAGGAATACACATATGAAATATCAAAGCTCTATCACTTACCAATCAAAAGATATAGCAAATCTTAATTTTTTTGAAAAGTAGGTCAAATATCTAGGTCAAGGTCATGAGATCAAAATTATGGTATGTGTAGAAAGGTATTGTCAAAAGGAATACACAAGAGAAATATCAAAGCCCTATCACTTGCCAATCAATAGATATAGCCAATCTTGGTTTTTTTTTAAAAAGTAGGTCAAATATCTAGGTCAAGGTCATAAGGTTAAAAAATATAGTATGTGAAAAAAGGGCTTGTCACAAGAAATACACATGTGAAATATCAAAGCCCTATCACTTACCAATCAAAAGATATAGCCAATCTTAGATTTTTTGAAAAGTAGGTCAAATATCTAGGTCAAGGTCACGAGGTCAAAAAATATGGTTTGCATAGAAAGGTCTTGTCACAAAGATTACACATGTGAAATATCAAAGCCCTATCACTTGCCAATCAAGAGATATAGCCAATATTAGATTTTTAGAAAAGTAGGTCAAATATTCAGATCAAGGTCACAAGGTCAAACATTATATGTGTAGAAAGGTCTAATCACAAGGAATACACATGTGAAATATCAAAGCCCTATCACTAATCAATCAAGAGATATAGCCAATATTAGATTTTTAGAAAAGTAGGTCAAATATCTAGGTCAAGGTCACAAGGTCAAAAATTATGATATGTGTATAAAGGTCTTGTCACAAGGAATACACATGTGAAATATCAAAGCCCTATCACTTACCAATCAAATGTTATGGGGTGTGACACCCAAGTGTGACAGACAGATGGACAGATGGAGGGACGGACAGACGGACAGACGAACAACGGACAAAGTGATCCCTAAGTGTCGCTGTGCTTCGCAGGCGACACAAAAAGTCAACATCTTAAAAATAAATTCAGAGTATATTTGATAGCGTATGTGGCCAAGTTAATTCGAAGTATGAAAATAAGTACGCAAAGCCAAACTAGCTATAGCTTGTCTTATTTAAAAAATCATTAAAAATCTAAAAGTTGATATTTTGACAAAATTCTTTCACAGTTTCATTTCTAGCGATAAATATAAAAATAAAAAGAGAAAAAAAAACTGAAAAAGGGAAAAAAAATTGTTGGGGTCCCGCCGGGGTTTGAAGCTACTCCCCATGGGTCCATCTGGCATGGAAAACATACATTATACCTATGTACAATCTTAAAAAATATTCCTTAAAAATCCAAAAGTGGATATCTTGACAAAATTCTTTCACTTGTAGGGTACCATGCATGAGTACCTCATACCTACAAATTGTCATGACAATCTGAAGAGTGGTTATAGAAAAGAAGCAGAAAATGTATGAAAATCAACCCCCCCCCCTTCCTTTTTACATAAGAAAAAAATTCATAAAAAATCAAAAAAATAAATTTTAAGCATAAAATACATATCAAAGCATTAAGTAAGTTAAATATGATAAATATGTTGTAAATGAGTGTGTAAAATCATACACTTATTGAGTTATTTAAAGAAATAGTGCAAAAATGTGCATTTCTGACAAAGTCCGAAAAGACGTCAAAAACGCGTCAAAAATTTGACTTCGAAGTGGAACCAAAAATAACAACACTTCTTAAGACATCTCTCTAGATCATCCTGATGTTTTCGGTTTGTCGATACATGCTTCGGTTCTGAAGAAGAAGTTTGTCAAAGGAGGGTACCCCCCGTGACCTACTTTTGGCTGTGGTGGCGCCACCTGTTGACAGATCCGGACGAAAAACAACAACACTTGTAGGGGACCATGAGTACTTCATACCTACCAAGTTTCATCAAAATCCCTTCAGCCGTTCTGGAGAAGAAGTTTAAAATGTGAAAAGTTTACGACGACGACGGACGACGGACGACGACGACGGACGACGGACGACGGACGCAACACTATGACAATAGCTCACTTGAGCCTATGGCTCAGGTGAGCTAAAAACCTTGTGAACAGCATAGAAGACAAAGAAACATCAAACCTATACCCTATTGATTTGTAAGGTCACTGAGCGTATGCTTAAAATTCTTGTGAACTGTACAGAGGACAAAGCAATCACCATAGGATCACTAAACCATCCAGAAATAGTTTTCATGGGGAGAGGATGGACCGCATTGATTTTCAGGTCAAAGGACAAGGTCACTTAGGTGTTGATTTTACTACCATTTTGCTGATTGGTCAAGGTCACATTTTTGCTACTATGACACAATTTTATCCACTTAATCAGAAAAATCGTACAGATTTCCATTTCTAAGTAAATAAAGAAAGACCTAGGAGTGGAACGGTAAAATGTTTTGGACCCTCTTTCAAATGAGAAGACAGTCGTCCAGAGTCTTGTCGGTTGTAAAAGCTCTACAGAGCTTATGTGTGTTTACCTTGTACACAATAATATTACTAACAGCGACCACCTGACTTCACACAGGTACTTAAATCAGAAAAGTCTGTAATTTTATTTCAATCACACACTCCTTATGTTACGTTTGTACAACGAGAGAGAGAGAGAGATGTTTTTACAAACGTAGAGAGTGTAGTATTCAAAAAAAAATATAGACGAATTTTTCCGATTCAAATGCCTGTGATACTTCATCCCACCGAGAGGTAGCCCCTTTTCCCTGTAACCAGGGAAACCAAAATGATTAATCGAAAAAAAGTGGTCTAGGTCTATAAATAAAACTTTGACCTAATTGCTTTGTATTTAAGGTCAGTAGGATCGGAGGTGTTGTCAAATAAGATTTACGTTCACACTGAATAACTCAGGATACATTGATCAGAGGTTCATTACATAAAGGGGGATCTCCAACCAAACTCGGTGGTAGCACCCACAGCAAAGCACCAAAACATTTGATGCAGAACACAGAGTAGACAAGAGACATAAAAGAGCTAGACATACGACAGAAACTGGACAATCGGTACCGACTTGGGACGGCCATCTGCTACTATAAAAGGGCAAACGTCTCATTTCCGGCGTAGAGTGTTCGAATTCCTTTGGGGGAAACTCTTGGATACTGTAATAGAAGATTTGTGTTTATTTTCAAACTACTCCTTCTTCTAATTTCAAGAAAACAAATATTTCTGTGTTACGTATGATGGATCTAGAAAAAAAAATCCTCGAGGGTACAGCCTATAACATAAATATTGGGAAAATCGACACTTTTTGACAAATTGGAGGGGGGGGGGGGGAGGAATGGTCTACCACCTGCAATCTTGAGTCGAATGAGTTTATGAAATCTACGGTGGCCATAAAGGGCCATCTGAAAAATAAAGATATTTCGTGGGAACGAAATAATATTTGCGATTCTCCCTTTTGCGCTTGTGCAGACTTATGTATATATGTGCTATAGATGTCCAAAAATGATTCAAAAGAATCCAACGTAAAGAATAATAATAATCGAAAAAATGTTAAAGTGCTATACATGTATATATGTGCTATACATGTACATGTAGATGGGAATGTTCAATCACAATTATAGATTATACATATGATAATAAAAGATCCAAGTCAAAGTCCAAAATGAAGTTCAGTACTGGTAGACCAGAATTAAGGTTAAAAATGTATTACTCTTTTATTCGGAGTGTGTGAATAAATACGAAGAGTATGAAAGAAATCTGTTTTCATTTCTATTATCTAAATATTATATACAAGGTCAAGGTCAAAAGGTCACTTGGTCAACAATCATGTTATCAAAAATGAAGTACTCCTAATGTATGATATGACTGCCTTTCATAGAGTGAAATAAGTCTCTTTTTATACTTTTTAACCAGACAGAGTGATTCTGATGCGCCCCATAAACTTCCATTTCGGATCTTTGAAAAACAACCCCAATTTCAAATAATTCCTTAATAACATACTTTCTAATTTTTCTTAAAATTTCACCGATGTACGCATGCGTAGAGGCATAAATTATTTCGTTCCCACGAAATAATTATTTCGTTCCCTCGCAATATTATTTCGTTCCCACGAAATATTTTTATTTTTCATCGTAGAAATCGAGAAAAAAAAGAAAGAAAAAAAAGAAATAGGCGACATTGTCGACGACTATCGACATTGTGGATGTCTTGTTTAATTTGCATTTTTTCTAAATAAATTATTCATGAATTCATGAATCAACAAACTTTTGGTTAAGTTTTGTAGAAAGCATTATACAATAACATAATGTACTTCGCTAATCGAACACTCTGTAGATGAACCTGAAGTGAAAACATCGCATACGCATCGCGTGTAAAAGGACATATAAGTTTGCTTGTCTCGTACTGGAAAACAAAATTATATAAAAGTTAGTAACATTTTTTGAAGATTGTTCTATTGATTATTTTTTAAAGAAAAATATATCTTATTTATTGAATACAATCTATTTCCGAAATGTTATTGGAAGGGGTAATGCATGTTTGAGGGGAACTGGAGCACTGAGGATCTTCAAAACTAAAATTATTATGAAAAAATTATTATATTTACATCTTATGATTAGAGAGGGTGATATAAGTAATACATCGACGTATGGAAATTTTGAAAAACGTTGATCGAGCCAGTTGAGGCGAAAAGTGAAAGGAAAACTTAAAACTAGACAATATTTATTGATCTTCGTTCCCTAAATATATATGCATGTTGAGCATCAGGTAAAGCAATGGACAAATTATCTACCTATCGGTTAAAAAACGAAGATACAAAATGTACGTGAAAATCCAAAGAAAGCGTAAGAAATATCATCGTGTGGGAGAGTGAGAGAAGGAGCGACGAGGCGAGGGTACACACGATGAAGAAATATTAAAGAGAGTAGGATCTTAAGACAGAAAAAAGAAAGTGGAACTAAACGATCTGTTTGTGTTAGTTTTTATAGTTGATGTTCGTGTTACCTAACCTTTGTAAAACTAATTACCCACAGTAAATTGCTGAGACTACACTTCTATTTATAAAGAAAAGTGAATAGTGATGGGAAAATATGGAAATAGACTGTTTGGGTTTTCTTTTTTTTTGCGAAAAATACACCGAAAACATATCCGCTCGCTGAAACACAGAAAAAAAAAACTTGGTATTGCCTTACTTCACCACCCTGTAATAGGGGAATAAAGTGCCAAATAAAATCATACGAAATTAAAGGATAACACTAGATAAAATTCATTTTCTTATGCATAGAAATTAATTTGATTCAAGGTCATGATTAGGAACTATATATATTGCGCAAGGTTAAGAATATGTGAAGCGGTCGTATAAAACGTAAATTGATACATTCAACAAAGAATGAAAACTGTTCTCAGTGGTCAACGAACGTGACGTGCACCATGATCTGACCACTTCAAAATGTCTTTGTTGTCGAGATTCTTAAAATTAAGGGCTCCGAAACAAAAAAAAAAACCAAACAAACAAACAGCAGAGAACAGAAACTTTATTTGAACACACATTTCATTGCAAAGAACCAGGAGATGCATGTTTGTGTCCAGAGTGAAATATTTGCGAATGGAGGAGATGCTTGCTGTTCGATGAAAGGATCCTGCACAGATTGTGCGAAATAGCGGCCATTTACCATCCCTGGAAGAAGAAGAATTTGTGTGAAATCGAGACAACTTTTTAGGTACAGCATGTGTAAAGGTAGGATTTTATTTTGACTTGAGTTTTTTTTTCGAAGAGATGTATGAACATTGATAATCGAGATGGGGGCGGGGGTGGGGGTGGGGGCGGGGGGGGGGGGGTGTTGACTTGTGTGTGAGAGTTATTCCCCGTGTAATGTACATTATTTTTGTCCCAGAGAAAAAACACGAAAAAACAAAAGATAAACCCAATATCCGTGTACGTCAGACAGGTAAGCAGGACGTACGTACCGACACAAACGTGAAAAAGACCAACATTTTAATACTAAAAACTTTTATTTTTCGTGCGTTTTTACCATTTAAAAATCTTTGCGTTTTTAAATCGAAAAGAACGTTGTAAATATACCCGAAACGTAGTGTGACGTTATAATCTAGACAATGGTTACACTACAGTCAACGTTTGTACAGCGATTCTTCATTTTTACCCAGGCAGTGGAAGGAGCCGGGCGTGTGTTACCAAAAGGAGACATTTTACCGTAAAACAGTGGATTTTGTGTGGATTTGGGATGTAACAACGCTGGATCTAACAGACAGTAGTGTGACGTCATAATCAAGACAATGGTTAACATGGAGCCAACGTTCAGTGATTCGTCAGTTGTACCCAGGCAGTTGAAGGAGTCGGACATGTTTTACCTAGTGAAGAGGAGACATTAACCACGGAACCAGAACGACCATGTGTGGAGGTCGAGATGTTTGTGAAGTGAAATATTTGCGAATGGAGGAGATGCTAGCTGTTCGATGAAAGGATCCTGCACAGATTATGCGAAATAGCGGCCATTTACCATCCCTGGAAGAAGAAGAAGAAGAATTTGTGTGAAACCGAGACAACTTTTTAGGTACAACATGTGTAAAGGTAGTATTTTATTTTGACTTGAGTTTTATTTTTTCGAAGAGATGTATGAACATTGATAATCGAGATGGGGGCGGGGGTGGGGGGCGGGGGGGGGGGATGTTGACTTGTGTGTGAGAGTTATTCCCCGTGTAATGTACATTATTTTTGTCCCATCTCGCGTTTTGCGCCAAGTAATTTTTTATTGTAGAGAAAAAAAAAAAAAAAACACGAAAAAACAAAAGATAAACCCAATTTCCGTGTACGTCAGACATGTAAGCAGGACGTACGTACCGACACAAACGTGAAAAAGACCAATATTTTAATACTAAAAACTTTTATTTTTCGTGCGTTTTTACCATTTAAAACTAAAACTTTTTAAAATCTTTGCGTTTTATCATCGTTTTAAATCGAAAAGAACGTTGTAAATATACCCGAAACGTAGTGTGACGTCATAATCTAGACAATGGTTACACTGACTACAGTCAACGTTTGTACAGCGATTCTTCATTTTTACCCAGGCAGTGGAAGGAGCCGGGCGTGTGTTACCAAAAGGAGACATTTTACCGTAAAACAGTGGATTTTGTGTGGATTTGGGATGTAACAACGCTGGATCTAACAGACAGTAGTGTGACGTCATAATCAAGACAATGGTTTACATGGAGCCAACGTTCAGTGATTCGTCAGTTGTACCCAGGCAGTTGAAGGAGTCGTACATGTTTTACCAAGTGAAGAGGAGACATTAACCACGGAACCAGAACGACCATGTGTGGAGGTCGAGATGTTTTTGGAGTGAAATATTTGCGAATGGAGGAGATGCTTGCTGTTCGATGAAAGGATCCTGCACAGATTGTGCGAAATAGCGGCCATTTACCATCCCTGGAAGAAGAAGAAGAATTTGTGTGAAATCGAGACAACTTTTTAGGTACAGCATGTGTAAAGGTAGGATTTTATTTTGAATTGAGGTTTTTTTTTCGAAGAGATGTATGAACATTGATAATCGAGATGGGGGCGGGGGGGGGGGGGGGGGGCGGGGGGGCGGGGGTGTTGACTTGTGTGTGAGAGTTATTCCCCGTGTAATGTACATTATTTCTGTCCCATCTCGCGTTTTGCGCCAAGTAATTTTTTTATTGTAGAGAAAAAACACGAAAAAACAAAAGATAAACCCAATTTCCGTGTACGTCAGACATGTAAGCAGGGCGTACGTACCGACACAAACGTGAAAAAAACCAACATTTTAATACTAAAAACTTTTATTTTTCGTGCGTTTTTACCATTTAAAACTAAAACTTTTTTAAATCTTTGCGTTTTATCATCGTTTTAAGGTTCATGGTTACACCCTTTCCAAAACACCCCCAAAACCTATTAAACATCACAGGTTAAGTTTTATTGATTTCATTGGTAGAGAACAATGTAATTTATAGTATTTTAATGAAAAAAGTATATGTCATCGAGCTTCCATTTGATTTATGACCTTCCAAAGAAGTACATGTCCAATATTTCTTTAATTTTCCCCGAATTTGCATCATATCATCAATAGACCCCTGTTATTTTAAACGTGATGCATGAATGTATATGGTCATTCTTTAAATAACGAAAGAAGGTCTAAAACAAATAAAAAATAGAAAATACATCAATGCTGGTAAGTCAAATTCTATGAAATAGTAAATATTATACCATTTTAAGCTCTACTCTTGACGTCATTATTTTTAGAGTCCAACCAGTAAATGACGGGTTTAAGTACTTTGTTAACATGCCAATGAGCGGAAAATTTGCTATCTTAATCTAAGTTAACATATCTTTCAACAATAAAAATAAATGTTGCAATCATCGAACAAAATTTTAAGTTTGATACAAAATTATGACCTTACCCCCCTCCAGATTTTGTCACAAAATGCTGGCAAGATATCCCCTCCGTGCTCTATTTGGATTTATATCTCCTGAACCTTTCATCTAAATTACTCCATTTATCATCCATATATCAATTGGAAATAGAACTGATCAAAATGTGAATTCTGTAACCCATTTTATAATTTTTACCCATTATATTAGTAATATTAACGCCTGCAACAGTTTTAAGCAAATGACGTCACGTGATGCATTTGGCCATTTGAACGTCAAATCAAGTTGATAAAGAATAAAAAAGGTCCAGAATGAAATGGGGCGATGAAAACAAGATGTATATCTTATGAATAGAATTATAAATAAATAGAATGTATTCAGATAAAAGAATACGCACAGAAAATTACTAATACTTGAATGTAAGTGCAATCACACATTATATATAATATACAGGCTTAGTACATGTATGTTGCTATCCATTGGTTTTGGATGAGGAGAAAAGCCGGGAAGGGCTAAAATCGGCCTTGTGACAGAATATCATTTTGAAATAGTTTTTTTTTTAATTCCTATAATTATGAAAAATCATATTTATTTCCGCATGACATTTGTTTTCTTCTAAGAAAAGGTAAACAATAGCACGAACAACGTCGTTTTGAACCAGGACGTCGCCTTATAATTGCTCGGCGTTTTGAAACCTATTTGTAAGAATCTGTGTTTCAAAACAGAAAACATTTAAAAGGATTTTTTAAATATTTTTAACAAAAAAAAATTCATATAGACAATGACTGACTTGTAACAGTAAAACAGTGCTGCAACTGAGTTCTATCTTCGATTGATATTATAAACGTTCCATACCCTCCCCCCCCTCCTCATCCTTTTTTTTTACTGGTCTACGTGCACATATGTCGTTATAGGCGTTTATTGACAAATTCTTTCCTGACTGCAAAATAATTTTAGTGTACTTCAATGTAATACGATAAAAACAGTATTCCTTGCATTTACGTATTTATGTTGATCATATAATGTTAGTAAGTCGGCATTCGCATTACATGCTGGGATATTCAGCATTATGGCATCCAACGTGGGTCAAGGTCATCCTCAAGGTCAGTGTGACTTGTTCAGGATCAAATTTCCTTTAGGTAATCAGTGGCGGATCCACCAGCGCCCCCTTTGCCGGGGGTCAAGGGGCGAATTTTGCCGATTTTTAGTGAAAATGGGCAAAAATATTACCTGTTTTTGGAAAATTTGGGGTCATTGCCGGGGGGGGGGTGGGGGCGCTCCCTCCGCACCCCTGAATCAACCACTGGTAATTTTAAAATATGTATGTACTTTCCATTCCTATATTTAACGCATACCGGTAATAATAATTCACTGCTGGGGAGAGGGTTAAATTTAGGCAATAATCCTGAAATCATTGATTTATAACAGGTCCATGAATATTCGCATTATAAGAAAAACAAATAATGTAAAAATGAGAGCTTTTTCAAAAGGAGGATTCACTTTGAGAAGATTTGACTTATAGTACTATGTCATTTGTCATGAAAAGTCTTCTGTTCGATAAATTCAAAATATAATTATTACGGTTCTCTTATAATAAATGGCGAATCTTACACATAGCGGAGAGAAATTGCGACGTAGCAGTAATACTCCCCCCTCCTTTGCCCTTATCGTGATGCTTGCTGTTCTAAATATTTCTACTCCTAGATATATAGACACAGAAAAGTCCATTCATTTGTTTTGCCCAAATCCCGCATGTAAACTAAGGAGTTGTTTCCTTATAAAATGTACAATTTTGTGAGATGTTGCTCATTTAAATCCCGCGTGTAAAAATAAAAACATCACACGTACATTTTAATTAGATTAAATTGCTATTTTAACCCCGGGTATAAATCAAACGGTTGTTTACAAATAAAACAAGCATAAAATTATTCTTTCGTGATTTTCTCGTATAGATGACGGCGAGCGGCAGAATGCGCTGTAAGCCTTTTCTCTGAATGAATATACCCATCAAAGAACTGTTTTACATCAATTTTGAATCAAGATTCAAAGGAAAACGATAGAAGTCCCAATCTTATTAAAATACGGCAGTTTTATTTAGCACAGTCCCTAAAATACTAGTTCATATTTCAGGACGTAGGTGATTCAGCGTCAAATAATAAGAGTGCCGATGCAATTTTGGCGCGTTTTTTCGTGACGTCATAGACAACGTGACGTCGATTTTGGCGACGAGAGAGACTCCGAAGTGATTTGTTGTTCGGATGGTGTATCCTTGAACCTTAAATCGAAAAGAACGTTGTAAATATACCCGAAACGTAGTGTGACGTCATAACCTAGACAATGGTTACACTGACTACAGTCAACGTTTGTACGGCGATTCTTCATTTTTACCCAGGCAGTGGAAGGAGCCGGGCATGTGTTACCAAAAGGAGACATTTTACCGTAAAACAGTGGATTTTGTGTGGATTTGGGATGTAACAACGCTGGATCTAACAGACAGTAGTGTGACGTCATAATCAAGACAATGGTTTACATGGAGCCAACGTTCAGTGATTCGTCAGTTGTACCCAGGCAGTTGAAGGAGTCGGACATGTTTTACCTAGTGAAGAGGAGACATTAACCACGGAACCAGAACGACCATGTGTGGAGGTCGAGATGTTTGTGGAGTGAAATATTTGCGAATGGAGGAGATGCTAGCTGTTCGATGAAAGGATCCTGCACAGATTGTGCGAAATAGCGGCCATTTACCATCCCTGTAAGAAGAACAATTTGTGTGAAATCGAGACAACTTTTTAGGTACAGCATTTGTAAAGGTAGGATTTTATTTTGAATTGAGTTTTTTTTTTTTGGAAGAGATGTATGAACATTGATAATCGAGATGGGGGCGGGGTTGGGGGGCGGGGGTGTTGACTTGTGTGTGAGAGTTATTCCCCGAGTAATGTACATTAATTCTGTCCCATCTCGCGTTTTGCGCAAGTAATTTTTTTTATTGTAGAGAAAAAAAACACGAAAAAACAAAAGATAAACCCAATTTCCGTGTACGTCAGACATGTAAGCAGGACGTACGTACCGACACAAACGTGAAAAAGACCAACATTTTAATACTAAAAACTTTTATTTTTCGTGCGTTTTTACCATTTAAAACTAAAACTTTTAAAAATCTTTGCGTTTTATCATCGTTTTAAATCGAAAACAACGTTGTAAATATACCCGAAACGTAGTGGGACGTCATAATCTAGACAATGGTTACACTGACTACAGTCAACGTTTGTACAGCGATTCTTCATTTTTACCCAGGCAGTGGAAGGAGCCGGGCGTGTGTTACCAAAAGGAGACATTTTACCGTAAAACAGTGGATTTTGTGTGGATTTGGGATGTAACAACGCTGGATCTAACAGACAGTAGTGTGACGTCATAATCAAGACAATGGTTTACATGAAGCCAACGTTCAGTGATTCGTCAGTTGTACCCAGGCAGTTGAAGGAGTCGGACATGTTATACCAAGTGAAGAGGAGACATTAACCACGGAACCAGAACGACCATGTGTGGAGGTCGAGATGTTTGTGAAGTGAAGTGTTTGCGAATGGAGGAGATGCTTGCTGTTCGATGAAAGGATCTTGCACAGATTGTGCGAAATAGCGGCCATTTACCATTCCTGGAAGAAGAAGAAGAATTTGTGTGAAATCGAGACAACTTTTTAGGTACAGCATGTGTAGAGGTAGGATTTTATTTTGTCTTGAGGTTTTTTTTTTCGAACAGATGTATGAACATTGATCGAGATTGGGGTGGGGGTGGGGGGCGGGGGGTGTTGACTTGTGTGTGAGAGTTATTCCCCGTGTAATGTACATTATTTTTGTCCCATCTCGCGTTTTGCGCCAAGTAACTTTTTTATTGTAGAGAAAAAACACGAAAAAACAAAAGATAAACCCAATTTCCGTGTACGTCAGACAGGTAAACAGGACGTACGTACCGACACAAACGTGAAAAAGACCAACATTTTAATACTAAAACCTTTTATTTTTCGTGCGTTTTTACCATTTAAAACTAAAACTTTTAAAAATCTTTGCGTTTTATCATCGTTTTAAATCGAAAACAACGTTGTAAATATACCCGAAACGTAGTGGGACGTCATAATCTAGACAATGGTTACACTGACTACAGTCAACGTTTGTACAGCGATTCTTCATTTTTACCCAGGCAGTGGAAGGAGCCGGGCGTGTGTTACCAAAAGGAGACATTTTAACGTAAAACAGTGAATTTTGTGTGGATTTGGGATGTAACAACGCTGGATCTAACAGACAGTAGTGTGACGTCATAATCAAGACAATGGTTTACATGGAGCCAACGTTCAGTGATTCGTCAGTTGTACCCAGGCAGTTGAAGGAGTCGGACATGTTATACCAAGTGAAGAGGAGACATTAACCACGGAACCAGAACGACCATGTGTGGAGGTCGAGATGTTTGTGAAGTGAAGTGTTTGCGAATGGAGGAGATGCTTGCTGTTCGATGAAAGGATCTTGCACAGATTGTGCGAAATAGCGGCCATTTACCATTCCTGGAAGAAGAAGAAGAATTTGTGTGAAATCGAGACAACTTTTTAGGTACAGCATGTGTAGAGGTAGGATTTTATTTTGTCTTGAGGTTGATCGAGATTGGGGTGGAGGTGGGGGGCGGGGGGTGTTGACTTGTGTGTGAGAGTTATTCCCCGTGTAATGTACATTATTTTTGTCCCATCTCGCGTTTTGCGCCAAGTAATTTTTTTATTGTAGAGAAAAAACACGAAAAAACAAAAGATAAACCCAATTTCCGTGTACGTCAGACAGGTAAACAGGACGTACGTACCGACACAAACGTGAAAAAGACCAACATTTTAATACTAAAACCTTTTATTTTTCGTGCGTTTTTACCATTTAAAACTAAAACTTTTTAAAATCTTTGCGTTCTATCATCGTTTTAAATCGAAAAGAACGTTGTAAATATACCCGAAACGTAGTGTGACGTCATAATCTAGACAATGGTTACACTGACTACAGTCAACGTTAGTACAGCGATTCTTCATTTTTACCCAGGCAGTGGAAGGAGCCGGGCGTGTGTTACCAAAAGGAGACATTTTAACGTAAAACAGTGAATTTTGTGTGGATTTGGGATGTAACAACGCTGGATCTAACAGACAGTAGTGTGACGTCATAATCAAGACAATGGTTTACATGAAGCCAACGTTCAGTGATTCGTCAGTTGTACCCAGGCAGTTGAAGGAGTCGGACATGTTATACCAAGTGAAGAGGAGACATTAACCACGGAACCAGAACGACCATGTGTGGAGGTCGAGATGTTTGTGAAGTGAAGTGTTTGCGAATGGAGGAGATGCTTGCTGTTCGATGAAAGGATCTTGCACAGATTGTGCGAAATAGCGGCCATTTACCATTCCTGGAAGAAGAAGAAGAATTTGTGTGAAATCGAGACAACTTTTTAGGTACAGCATGTGTAGAGGTAGGATTTTATTTTGTCTTGAGGTTTTTTTTTTCGAACAGATGTATGAACATTGATCGAGATTGGGGTGGGGGTGGGGGGCGGGGGGTGTTGACTTGTGTGTGAGAGTTATTCCCCGTGTAATGTACATTATTTTTGTCCCATCTCGCGTTTTGCGCCAAGTAACTTTTTTATTGTAGAGAAAAAACACGAAAAAACAAAAGATAAACCCAATTTCCGTGTACGTCAGACAGGTAAACAGGACGTACGTACCGACACAAACGTGAAAAAGACCAACATTTTAATACTAAAACCTTTTATTTTTCGTGCGTTTTTACCATTTAAAACTAAAACTTTTAAAAATCTTTGCGTTTTATCATCGTTTTAAATCGAAAACAACGTTGTAAATATACCCGAAACGTAGTGGGACGTCATAATCTAGACAATGGTTACACTGACTACAGTCAACGTTTGTACAGCGATTCTTCATTTTTACCCAGGCAGTGGAAGGAGCCGGGCGTGTGTTACCAAAAGGAGACATTTTAACGTAAAACAGTGAATTTTGTGTGGATTTGGGATGTAACAACGCTGGATCTAACAGACAGTAGTGTGACGTCATAATCAAGACAATGGTTTACATGGAGCCAACGTTCAGTGATTCGTCAGTTGTACCCAGGCAGTTGAAGGAGTCGGACATGTTATACCAAGTGAAGAGGAGACATTAACCACGGAACCAGAACGACCATGTGTGGAGGTCGAGATGTTTGTGAAGTGAAGTGTTTGCGAATGGAGGAGATGCTTGCTGTTCGATGAAAGGATCTTGCACAGATTGTGCGAAATAGCGGCCATTTACCATTCCTGGAAGAAGAAGAAGAATTTGTGTGAAATCGAGACAACTTTTTAGGTACAGCATGTGTAGAGGTAGGATTTTATTTTGTCTTGAGGTTGATCGAGATTGGGGTGGAGGTGGGGGGCGGGGGGTGTTGACTTGTGTGTGAGAGTTATTCCCCGTGTAATGTACATTATTTTTGTCCCATCTCGCGTTTTGCGCCAAGTAATTTTTTTATTGTAGAGAAAAAACACGAAAAAACAAAAGATAAACCCAATTTCCGTGTACGTCAGACAGGTAAACAGGACGTACGTACCGACACAAACGTGAAAAAGACCAACATTTTAATACTAAAACCTTTTATTTTTCGTGCGTTTTTACCATTTAAAACTAAAACTTTTAAAAATCTTTGCGTTTTATCATCGTTTTAAATCGAAAACAACGTTGTAAATATACCCGAAACGTAGTGGGACGTCATAATCTAGACAATGGTTACACTGACTACAGTCAACGTTTGTACAGCGATTCTTCATTTTTACCCAGGCAGTGGAAGGAGCCGGGCGTGTGTTACCAAAAGGAGACATTTTAACGTAAAACAGTGAATTTTGTGTGGATTTGGGATGTAACAACGCTGGATCTAACAGACAGTAGTGTGACGTCATAATCAAGACAATGGTTTACATGGAGCCAACATGCGTCAGTTGTACCCAGGCAGTTGAAGGAGTCGGACATGTTTTACCAAGTGAAGAGGAGACATTAACCACGGAACCAGAACGACCATGTGTAGAGGTCGAGATGTTTGTGAAGTGAAATATTTGCGAATGAGGGAGATGCTAGCTGTTCGATGAAAGGATCCTGCACAGATTGTGCGAAATAGCGGCCATTTACCATCCCTGGAAGAAGAAGAAGAATTTGTGTGAAATCGAGACAACTTTTTAGGTACAGCATTTGTAAAGGTAGGATTTTATTTTGAATTGAGTTTTTTTTTTTCGAAGAGATATATGAACATTGATAATCGAGATGGGGGCGGGGGTGGGGGTTGGGGGCGGGGGGTGTTGACTTGTGTGTGAGAGTTATTCCCCGTGTAATATACATCAATTCTGTCCCATCTCGCGTTTTGCACCAAGTAATTTTTAGTCCCCTACCGGCAACGCCGAAGGAGACTGTTTCCTCTCGGTCTGTCTGTCTGTCAGTCTGTCCCATTTTCAGTTTTCCGGACTTTTTTTCGCTGTTGTTGCATATCTTGAACTCATTTTTAGTATGTGGATATATCTCAATGTGATACAGATCAAGTTTGATTTTGCTTTCGATTGACCTAATTTTACAAGAATTATGGCCCTTGGACTTAGGAAATTTTATGAAAATTTCAGTTTTCAGGACTTTTTTCCGCTGTTGTTGCATATATTGAACTCATTTTTGGTATGTGGATATATCTCAATGTGATACAGATCAAGTTTGAGTTTGCTTTTGATTGACCTATTTTTAAAAGAGTCATGGCCCTTGGACTTAGCAAATTTTATGAAAATTTCTGTTTATCGGACTTTTCTTCGGTTCTATTGCAAATAATGCTCTGATTTCTGGTAAATGAATACGTCACAGTGTGATACAGACCAAATTTGAGTTTGGTTTCTATTGGCCTATTTTTACAAGAGTTATGGCCCTTGGACTTTCATGAAATTTGCAGTTTTCCGGACTTTTTCTTGCCTGTTATTGCAGATAATGAACAGATTTTTTGTACGTGAATACATTATAGTGTAATGCAGATTTGAGTTTAATTTAGATCGACTAATTTTCACAAAAGTTATGGCCCTTGGACTTAGCAAATTTCGTGAATTCAGTTTCCCAGACTTTTCTTGGCTGTTGTTGCAGATGATGAACTGATGAACAGAGATGCAAGTCATAAATTTATGCCGCCGGTAGGGGACTTATATCGCACAGCGATCATTCATTTTTTTATTGTAGAGAAAAAAACACGAAAAAACAAAAGATAAACCCAATTTCCGTGTACGTCAGACATGTAAGCAGGGCGTACGTACCGACACAAACGTGAAAAAGACCAACATTTTAATACTAAAAACTTTTATTTTTCGTGCGTTTTTACCATTTAAAACTAAAACTTTTTAAAATCTTTGCGTTCTATCATCGTTTTAAATCGAAAAGAACGTTGTAAATATACCCGAAACGTAGTGTGACGTCATAATCTAGACAATGGTTACACTGACTACAGTCAACGTTAGTACAGCGATTCTTCATTTTTACCCAGGCAGTGGAAGGAGCCGGGCGTGTGTTACCAAAAGGAGACATTTTACTGTAAAACAGTGGATTTTGTGTGGATTTGGGATGTAACAACGCTGGATCTAACAGACAGTAGTGTGACGTCATAATCAAGACAATGGTTTACATGGAGCCAACGTTCAGTGTTGCGTCAGTTGTACCCAGGCAGTTGAAGGAGTCGGACATGTTTTACCAAGTGAAGAGGAGACATTAACCACGGAACCAGAACGACCATGTGTGGAGGTCGAGATGTTTGTGGAGTGAAATATTTGCGAATGGAGGAGATGCTAGCTGTTCGATGAAAACGGCCATTTACCATCCCTGGAAGAAGAAGAAGAATTTGTGTGAAATCGAGACAACTTTTTAGGTACAGCATGTGTAAAGGTAGGATTTTATTTTGAATTGAGTTTTTTTTTTCGAAGAGATGTATGAACATTGATAATCGAGATGGGTGGGGGTGGGGTGGGGGGGTGTTGACTTGTGTGTGAGAGTTATTCCCCGTGTAATGTACATTTATTCTGTCCCATCTCGCGTTTTGCGCCAAGTAATTATGCCCCCGGAATCAAAGATTCGGGAGCATATAGTTTTTGGCCTGTCCGTCTGTTTGTCTGTCTGTCTGTTTGTCCGAAAAACTTAACATTGGACATAACTTTTGAATGGGAAGTGATAGGGCTTTCATATTTCACATGTGTATTCCTTGTGACAAGATCTTTCCAATGATACCAAAATTTTTGACCTTGTGAACTTGACCTTGACCTTTGAGTTTGACCTAATTTTCAAAAACTTTAACATTGGGCATAACTTTTGAATGGTAAGTGATAGGGCTTTCATATTTCACATGTGTATTCCCTGTGACAAGACCTTTCCATTGATATCAAAATTTTTGACCTCATGACCTTGACCTATGACCTACCTTTCAAAAACTTTAACATTGGGCATAACTTTTTAATGGTTAGTGATAGAGCTTTCATATTTGACATGTCTATTCCTTGTGACAAAACCTTTCAATTGATACCAAAATTTTTGGCTTCGTGACCTTGACCTTTGACCTTTTAACCCATTGACCCTGACTGACCTTTCACATACATGTACTTAACAGAAAATAGTGTTTATACTAACAAAGATGCCACCAGGGGCATTCGTGTTTCACAAACACAGGCTTTTTTTTCATTGTAGAGAAAAAAACACGAATAAACAAAAGATAAACCCAATTTCCGTGTACGTCAGACAGGTAAGCAGGACGTACGTACCGACACAAACGTGAAAAAGACCAACATTTTTATACTAAAAACTTTTATTTTTCGTGCGTTTTTAGCTCACCTCGACGAAGTTGAGTGAGCTTATGCTATAACCCCACGCGTCCGCGTCCGTGTCCGCGTCCGCGTCCGTGTCCGCGTCCGCGTCCGTGTCCGCGTCCGCGTCCGTGTCCGCGTCCGCGTCCGTTTAAGAAGTTTGGGGTAGCTCAGTATCTGACAAAGTACTAATGCTACAGTAACCAAACTTGCACAAGTGATTCATCTTTGGATGCTGAGGTGAACCCATGCATCGGATGCAGCATCTGACTTACATTTTCCGCATGAGTGACTTGGTTAAGAAGTTTGGGTAGCTCAGTATCTGACAAAGTACTAATGCTACAGTAACCAAACTGGCACAAGTGATTCATCTTTGGATGCTGAGGTGAACCCATGCATCGTATGCAGCATCTGACCTACATTTTCCGCTTGAGTGACTCGGTTAAGAAGTTTGGGGTAGCTCAGTATCTGACAAAGTACTGATGCTACAGTAACCAAACTTGCACAAGTGATTCATCTTTGGATGCTGAGGTGAACCCATGCATCGGATGCAGCATCTGACCTACATTTTCCGCTTGAGTGACTTGGTTAAGAAGTTTGGGGTAGCTCAGTATCTGACAAAGTACTGGTGCTACAGTAACCAAACTTGCACAAGTGATTCATCTTTATATGCTGAGGTGAACCCATGCATCGGATGCAGCATCTGACCTACATTTTCCGCTTGAGTGATTTGGATAAGAAGTTTGGGGTAGCTCAGTATCTGACAAAGTACTAATGCTACAGTAACCAAACTTGCACAAGTGATTCATCTTTGGATGCCGAGATGGACCAATGCATCGTATGCAGCATCTGACCTACTTTTTCCACTTGAGTGATTTCGCTTTTAAAAGCCAATATTGAGCAAAGTATAAGTGCTACATGTACCAAACTTGCATATTGGATGTATCTTTGATCAAACTTTCATAAAATGACCTTGAGCTACTTTTTCCTTTTGAGTGATTTTGCCTTTAAAAGCCAATATTGAGCAAAGTATAAGTGCTAGATGTTCCAAACTTGCATATTAGATGTATCTTTGATCAAACTTTCATAAAATGACCTCGACCTACTTTTTCCGCTTGAGTGATTTTGCCTTTAAAAGCCAATATTGAGCAAAGTATAAGTGATACATGTACCAAACTTGCATATTGGATGTATCTTTGATCAATCTTTCATAAAATGACCTTGACCTACTTTTTCCGCTTAAGTGATTTTGCTCTATAAAGCCAATATTGAGCAAAGTATAACTGCTACATGTACCAAACTTGCATATTGGATGTATCTTTGATCAAACTTTCATAAAATGACCTTGACCTACTTTTTCTGCTTGAGTGGTTTTGCCTTTAAAAGCCAATATACATGTACTAAGAAATATGTTTGAATTGAATTTTGCTGTCACGAGGTGAACTTCGTAATCTGTGATTACCTATGTTTACCATTGAAAACTAAAACTTTTTTAAATCTTTGCGTTTAATCATCGTTTTAAATCGAAAACAACGTTGTAAATATACCCCAAACGTAGTGTGACGTCATAATCTAGACAATGGTTACACTGACTACAGTCAACGTTTGTACAGCGATTCTTCATTTTTACCCAGGCAGTGGAAGGAGCCGGGCGTATTATTTTCGTTTTAAATCGAAAACAACGTTGTATCAGGTGAGCGTTGTGCCCCCTGGGGCTCTTGTTTTCTTTTGTATTCATTTATTACATATCAGTCATTCAATGATTTATTTATTCATTCAGAATATATGTATACATACTATACATTACCATGACACCGTATCTGAGTTCGCGTATTTCGATTTCCTCGACATCGTCTATTTGACAGCTGGACGTGAAAAAATGTGCTCGATTTGAATTTCGCGGATTTTTTTGTTTTCATTTTCGTAACCTCCCTTACCTTTTTAGTCGATATCAAGATATCGACTAATTCTAGATTTGTACAGGTTTGTCAACTTTCGATTTGATTCATCAGATTCAACATTGCAATAGGGGCAATTATCCGATAGAAAGAAACATTCTTGTGACTAGTGAAAAACACGTGACCAGAGCTATCCACTTCACAAAAGTAGGACATGTAGTCATGACAAGGCTTTGGCATCGCAATTCTGAATCGAAATATTGCACATTAACGTAATATATACAATGATATTTTTTCTTGAACAATTTTCACTTTTAGACCAATTAGTGTGTGATACAGTAAACCCTATGCCTTCAAAATCCCTAATGACATTTCTGGATCCTTGGATCCATTGCATCAAAGAAACGTTTGGATACTAAGAATGCGAGGCTGCCAGTGGGCTAAAAGAAGTTTCTCACCATCCAGCCGACTAAGCTGTTTCGTTGAGGATACTCCATTTTGTTTGTATATTTTCTTTCCAAAGACAAATTGGTAAATGCAACAAAGAAATTAATGAGCGATATAAAAATCGATAAGACTGTGCGTAGTCACATTATTTAATAGGATTTTTTTTAGAAGTTTCCCCTTATTTCCCCCAAATTCTTTGATCGGAACTCTCCGCTTTTCCCGCGAATATATACTGAAAGGCTTTTGATTGGTCAAGTTAATTTGCGTTATAATGGAATTTTCCTACCGCACAGGTCAAGCTATTTATGAATGACTGTGACTTGAGTTGTCTAGTGCAAATGTACTATTTTCTAACTTTTCAGAATTATCAACACATATAAGGGAGCAACCATTTGATTTTTATGGGGGGGGGGGGGGGGCAGGAAGACTTTGCAAAAAAAAATTTCCGGATCGAAATTTTAGGGAAAAAAATTTTCCGGCCCGAAGGGCCGGCGAAAAAAAAAAAAAATTCCGGATCATGAAATTGCCCCTCACCCCTCTCTTCCGACCTTTCCGACTGCCCAGTAAACACTTTTTTGCGTATCATAAACAAAGTATAAAAAATGGAACAAAATTTACGCAATTTGGAGTGAATAAATCAAATTCAAAAGTCATTAGCACCATATTGCCTGTCTCCGTTGAGTATCATTTTAGTAAACAGATTATAGGCACCATATGCCATTCAAGAAATTAAAATGAAGTGAGCTGCTGGCAAGAGATGAACTCATTGTGTGTTTGATGTTTAATATGGCCGAAAAATCACGCTGAATTATTTAAACTTTAGGGTAATTTTCAACATTGGAAAATTAAAAAAAAAATAATCCGGCCCTTGAAATGGCTGAAAAAAATTTTCCGGCTGGCAAAAGTCTTCCTGCCCCCCCCCCCCCCCCCCCCCCCCCCCCATAAAAATAAAATGGTTGCTCCCTAAGTTCCTATTGTGTAACCAGTTTTTTTTGTGTGTGAATTTCATCACCCTGTTAGAGCGCACGTAGGGGGTTTCGGCTATGTGTCAACAGGGGTTTCGGTTCCGAAGCGAGCGGTAGACGGACGTAGCGAGTTTAAGTTTTATTTATGACTACACAAATCAAGTTTTTCACAAATGAGTATGCTGACGGAGTGGAGGCAATCATATTCAATCTACCCATCACTTTAAATTGTCTCCATACGGTCAGGTTCTGCCAAACACTTCGGTACAGTTTTGCCGATTGGACAATTTTCAACGTCACCTCAACATTTTGGTTCATTTTCTTCACTGCTAGAATGTTTATGTTGCTTGATGAGGTTTGATTATGTCATATATGACTATCAAAGTCAAATCACCTTAAATTTACCCACTAAGAAAGTATATTTCTTCATTAAATAATACTTTTGAGTGGATTAATGCATGTGTCCACCGGGGTTTCAATTCATGTGTCCACCGGGGTTTCGACACTTCATCTAGACAATGCATTAAATGTTATCACCGTATAGGTTAGAAGGTAGTTTGAAGAGGTTAGAAGGTATTTTGAAGTTTCTACATGAATGAGAAGGGGCGAAACATCAGCAAAGCCCCTTCTAATTCATACATAAGCTTCTAAATACCTTCCAATCGCCCCAGATGGCATCTAGGTGCCACGGTGGCTCAACTGGTACTAGGACACCCGCCTAACCTGCAGAAAGTCCCGAGTTTGATCCCCATCTCCAGTGAACATTTATCAAGTTTTACAATATGCACGGTCAATTTGAGAACATGTGACTGACTAAGCTTACATGTTGCCATCTAATTTGATTTAGAAGGCATAGGTTATATGTTGACCATGAGAGAGATATTTCTCAAGTTATGGGAAGGGTATTATAGTGGAAATCGTCACAGAACAGTAGATTCAAATATTTCTTCCAGAGGGAAAGGATGATAACAATCACTGAACAGGCATGTTAAACCTCACTACAACCCCCTCCTAGAGTGTCATTCTCATGAATGTGGAAATACATTTAAGACCGTGCACCTACATGTATTTCAAAATCATAATAATTAGACAACACTGGCCGCAGGAGCCTCAAGACGGTCTAATTGGATAACGATATAGATCTATAGTTGCGGTTCAGGGAAATAAAAAAAAATTCTTAGCTTGATTAATCTTTTAGCCTTATGGATAGAGGGAAGTGGTTCTTGAATGATTTTATGGAAATATAATTCCTAGCATCGAGCCCCTGTGTTTCAATATGAGATTTCTTTAAAAGATGTTTAAGATTCTATGCAGTGGTGGCCTTCCGCCAATGTTTAGTGACCGATCGCCTTGAAAACACACACTTGGAAGAGAACCTTTTGGCTGGTACTTGTTCCTTTGAAGTTTCGTGAAATTCTGTGTAACAGTTGCATGGGGAAAGGGAGGTTGATGTTTTAAAAACACGATTAGTGTGCTATATGTCATTGGCATAGCAGTAGTTCACGTTCATGAGTTTCCTACAGTAACAGTGTTTACAAACACAACGTTTTTTCCTCTCCATGTGCATGAAAAACCTCACTTTAATCAGCATCATGTACTATATTATGTGTTATTATCAATACACATTTTACGCAAGTAATTATTGGACATACTGACGTAGAAAGGATAAATTCAACGAGGTTTGTCGATTTAACGGATGTACACAGTAACACACAGATTCTATCTACAGTCATTTGGGAGGGTATGTTGCATTCGTCTTTGTGGTGACATTGCCGTACCGACAATGCCCCTCTGTGTGACGCCACATGGCCTCTCTATGCTGGAGAGAACAGAGAAAAAGAAGTGTTCCTTCTCTCTATTCACTTCAGCACAAATTTCTATCGTCTTAGAGGCGAGATTGAGGTCCAGATACAGCACTGCATTTATGTGTCACCAAGATATAGCTCAATTTAGGATGCATTTTTCTTTCGAACCGAAACCCCATGTCACACGTGATACCGAAACCCCATGTTACACATAGAGTTTCTTGATATAATTTCAATATTCAAAGCATTTAAGGAGAGTTTTTGTATTCATAATGTTTGAAATATGTTTATGGTCTTTGTATTCCAACAAACGTGTACAGAAATGCATTGTAATAAGAGATTTTTTAGTTTTGTGCAGAGACATGGCCAAAATTTTCCAGACGCCGATACTGTACCGGAGTGTTTGAAGTATCTGAGACTATTTGAACTGCTTCAACGTCATCAATAGGTCACTATATAATCCTGTCCTTCTGTGCACTATACTTTATCACTGTAAAACGGATAGAAATGAAGAAAACTTTATTTCTACTTACAGTTGTTGTCTGATCTCCGCTTCAAAACCGAAACCCCTGTTCACACATAGCCGAAACCCCCTATGTGCGCTCTAACAGGGTGTTCATGCATAGCCTTACTAATACCACAGGTAAACCAACCTTTTTATTGTTTTTTATCATACGTACAGGGAAAGAGGAATATTTTTAATTTTTTAATAGATAAACATCGGCAGCCTGTGACTAATACTACTCTTTACTCTTTATTCTAAGAGTCAAAACTTATTTTTAACCAAATTTTTTTTTCGCTTTTAAATAAATGTTGATATCGACCAAGCTTTTATGGAAAGCTAATACTTGTCATAGACTGTGTTTCATTCGGAGTCCATAGAAATGACGTCAGTTGTTTCTATTTCTCCATTTCCGGTCGGCCAAATGCAGATACAAGACGAATGAATGTATTGGAAGAAATAACTATAGAAGTACGTTGAGTTTTTATAAAAGGGAGGTAGGATCTGATAGGGGAAAGTTTGAGTGACCGACGCTTGCCATCGTTTGTGAGGCAAGTCGTCTAAACAGTTCGATGCGTGGGGTGACACCCGACCGAGTGTGAAAATAGAAAAACTGAGTTGCAAAAAAAAATGAATTTGAGTTTCACACCTTCTTTTTCCTCCCCTTCTGTCCATGCTACTGGCGATCAGTTAGTTAAATAATATAAATATTTTGATTCTAGTGCCTGTGGAGGAGATAGCTGCTGCAAAGCCGGTGATAGGAATAATCTATCCACCGCCAGAAGTCAGGAGTATCCTTTCACATGACAAAACATTTTTGATAGACTAAATAATCCAGAAATCATTTTCAGTATTTTACACTTAATGATTTTATACATCTGTCTTGGGTCTCATGAACTCGTATTTTCAACAGTTCCTTACTTCATATGATGTAACCTTCCTCATCTTTTTCAAAGTTTTGTCCTTTTAAGATGTCAGATTACTTGGGAAAATGACATGTATCTATTTATTCTCATGAAATATATAGACAAAATGTGAATTAATCAAAAATTTTGCGGCTGCTCCGCTCGCCGATATTAGGAGTAAAATATTCAATGTTATAAACATGATAAATAATCATCTTGATAGAATCAAGACAAATTGATATTTCATATTAAAAAAAAATTCAGGCTCGCTTCGCTCGCCAATTCTGCATAAAAATAAACGTGAAAGGAAAGCTAACAATACCCGCCCTAAAAAATCAATGATCCTTAGTGTTTGTGTTGCCCCCTACCCTTGATCATGTTGATGTGCACCAAAATATACATGTACCTACATGATAGGTAGACTTCCTACAATTTTGGACCCCTCTGACAAAAAATGCTGGATCCGCGCATGAATGTACATGTAAATGTAATATAAGAGGACGTCCATCTACAGGTAACACTGTCAGGAGAATGGTTGTAACTTCTATAAACCAACACGTAGTTATCAAGTGATTTAACTTTTACGCTATACTTTCTTGTCATAGATTTATGTCATTGTAGTGCCTTAATATCACTAAGACATTGTTGACAAGACTGCTAGCTTTGTGGCAAGAAATGGACCAGAATTTGAGAGCAGAATAAATGAAGTGAACAATGCCAAGTTTAACTTTCTGAATACTACCGATCCGTACCATGCCTATTATCAACATAAAGTCAAAAAGTTCAAGGAGGGAAAAGGTATGGTACTGGCAATGTATAGATCAAGACTCATTGTATATATATCATTTAATTTGAGGATTAAAAAAAAATCCAGAAGAGCTTCTGTGTACATGTTTGAATAGAATACAGTTGTTTGTCATTTAGTTGTTTTGAGGCTATTTTCCCCTATTTTGGTACCTGTATCTGATACATTTATGTAGGGAAACTTTCTTCAAAGAATCCATTGCATTGTACCGGTAACATTGGATTAAAATTGAAATTATATGAGTAAACAGAGGTGAGATATAATCATGATAATAACCTCCTCTCCCTCCCACTATAATTTTCTTTACAGACTGACATTTGAGGAACCTGTTTCCGGTGATGACAGTGATGATTGCAGATCTCAACTAGATCAAGAAGTTTTGTAATTTCTGGAATAAATCTTTGAAATGTTTTTCTCTCTTATGTTTTATTTTCAAATTTGATCTTAGTCAGATGATGGTTTATCAGGAATCACTATGTTTTTCCGTCTGTTTTGGGAAATGAACTCAGTAAAAGAAACGCCAAAGTTGCTTTGAGCACATGGCTTAGGTTGACGTCATACGTGTGTTGCGTGACCACTTTTGATTGGCTAAAACTTTTATGACACATCTCTATCATGATGTTCACTCATAATTGTATGACATATTTGAACGAGCCATAATTTATGCTAAAAGAAAGGCTATTACCGTTGTTATATCGAAACCTGTTTACAAAATGTAATTAATGCAAAGGCCACACTCTGACGTATGTTTCAGACACTGACCAAGCAACATGCAGACATCATATAAAAAAACTGTGTAAAAAAAACCCATGAATTTTTGATAGGACAGCACTTTTTGGTTTTTGATCAAGGATTAATGTAATTCATTCATTCATTTTTTCGTTCTTATTCTTTCATTCATTCAAGTTTTTTTCTATTTCCATGAGGTTATGACATGAATAATGTTTGTATAACTCAATGATCAATATAATCAACAGTCAATCAGTAAACAATTAGCAAAAGAAGAAAAAAAGACAAATTATTATTTCTCACTGGCTAAATATGGATTATATGTTTCATGGTTGAGAAACCCTCCTCTTCTTAAATCAGAATTTGATGAGAATTTTAGACTTTCGGAGCATTTATAGGAAAATTATATGGGAAGCTGAAAAATATTGAATTCATTGACACTTACGATATTCAAACGTGGGAAGATATCTTGGAAAATCAACAAATTTTATATATACATGTACATATGTTAAATTAAAACTCTAAACATCATCCTTTGAGTAACACTGAATTGATTGTGAAAAATTGAAATGGATAATCAAAATAGGAAGACTTCTGGTGATCGATTATAGTGGTGACGATTAATTGGTTCATCACCATGATCACTATAGTTAGTCATTGATGTTGAAAAAAAAAAAGTCCAGGGATGCAAATAAGCACTCGCCCACTCGCCATTGCGACTGAAAATTCAGCGTGGACTACCAGAAACGTTTTTGGCCGGATTGCAAAGCAATTCCGGTCTATAGATTGACGATGTCCGTCCGTTTGTCTGTCTGTCCGTCCGTCCGTCTGCCGTCAACATTTTGGTTAAGGTTTCTGGTTGAGGCAAAATCTAAGGAACTATATGCAGTAGAAACTTTATATTATACATGAAGCATGCCCATGACAAGACCTTTCAATTTATGCCATAACATTTGACCTAGTGACCTTGACCTTGGACTTTGACCTAGTTAAAGATTTTGTTTAAAGTTTCTGGTTGAGGCAAAATCTAAGTAACTATATGCAGTAGAAACTTTACATTATACATGAAGCTTGCCCATGACAAGACCTTTCAATTTATGCCGTTACATTTGACCTAGTGACCTTGACCTTGGACTTTGACCTAGTTAAAGATTTTGGTTAAAGTTTCTGGTTGAGGCAAATTAAAGTAACTATATGCAGTAGAAACTTTATATTATACATGAAGCTTGTCCATGACAAGACCTTTCAATTTATGCCGTAACATTTGACCTAGTGACCTTGACCTTCGACTTTGACCTACTCAAAGATTTTGATTAAAGTTCCTGGTTTAAGCAAAATCTATGGTACGCTATGCAGTAGAAACTTTATATTATTAATGGAGCTCGCCCATGACAAGACCTTTCAATTTATGCCGTAACATTTGACCTAGTGACCTTGACCTTGGACTTTGACCTAGTTAAGGATTTTGGTTAAAGTTCCTGGTTTAAGCAAAATCTATGGAACTATATGCAGTAGAAACTTTATTTTATACATGTAGGTTGCCTCTGACAAAACCTTTCAATTTATGCTGTATTATTTGACCTATTGACCTTGACCCAGTTGGTGACAAAAACTTACTTTGCAATCCGGCCATACCGTCTTTAGCGGTGTTTTATTTTTTTTTTATGATCGCCCACTTGGCACCGTAAAATTTCAATCATAATTGTTTTTGTGTCGCCTGCGAAGCATAGCGACACTTAGGGATCACTTAGTCCGTTGTCCGTCCGTCCGTCCGTCCGTCTGTCCGTCCGTCTGTCTGTCTGTCACACTTTGGGTGTCACAGCCCATAACTTTTGATTGGTAAGTGATAGGGCTTTGATATTTCACATGAGTATTCCTTGTGACAAGACCTTCTTACACATACCATAATTTTTTACCTAGTGACCTTGACCTAGAAATTTGACCTACTTTTTAAAAAAAATTAAGAATGGATATATCTTTTGATTGGTAAGTGTTAGGACTTTGATATTTCACATGTGCAATCCTTGTGGCAAGACCTTTTTACACATACCATAATTTTTGACCTTATGACCTTGACCTAGATATTTGACCTTCTTTTGAAAAAAAGATAAGATTCGCTATATCTTTTGATTGGTAAGTGATAGGGCTTTGATATTTCACATGTGTATTCCTTGTGACAAGACCTTCTTACACATACCATGGTTTTTGACCTATTGACCTTGACCTACATATTTGACCTACTTTTCACAAAAAATAAGAATGGATATATCTTATGATTGGTAAGTGATAGGGCTTTGGTATTTCACATGTGTATTCCTTGTGACAAGACCTTCTTACACATACCATAATTTTTGACCTAGTGACCTTGACCTAGAAATTTGACCTACTTTTCAAAAAAATTAGGAATGATTATATCTTTTGATTGGTAAGTGTTAGGACTTTGATATTTCACATGTGCAATCCTTGTTGCAAGACCTTTTTACACATACCATAATTTTTGACCTTGTGACCTTGCCCTAGATATTTGACCTACTTTTGAAAGAAAGATAAGATTCGCTATATCTTTTGATTGGTAAGTGATAGGGCTTTGATATTTCACATGTGTATTCCTTGTGACAAGACCTTCTTACACATACCATGGTTTTTGACCTATTGACCTTGACCTACATATTTGACCTACTTTTCACAAAAAATAAGAATGGATATATCTTATGATTGGTAAGTGATAGGGCTTTGGTATTTCACATGTGTATTCCTTGTGACAAGACCTTCTTACACATACCATAATTTTTGACCTAGTGACCTTGACCTAGAAATTTGACCTACTTTTCAAAAAAATTAGGAATGATTATATCTTTTGATTGGTAAGTGTTAGGACTTTGATATTTCACATGTGCAATCCTTGTTGCAAGACCTTTTTACACATACCATAATTTTTGACCTTGTGACCTTGCCCTAGATATTTGACCTACTTTTGAAAGAAAGATAAGATTCGCTATATCTTTTGATTGGTAAGTGATAGGGCTTTGATATTTCACATGTATATTCCTTGTGACAAGACCTTCCTACACATACCATGGTTTTTGACCTATTGACCTTGACCTACATATTTGACCTACTTTTCACAATAGATTAAGAATGGATATATCTTATGATTGGTAAGTGATAAAACTTTGGTATTTTACATGAGTATTCCTTGTGACAAGACCTTTCTACACAGACCATAATATCTGACCTTTTGAACTTGACCTAGATATTTGATCTACTTTTCAAGAAAAGTAATATTGGCTATATCTTTTGATTGGTAGGTGATAGGGCTTTGATATTTCACATGTATTTTCCTTTTCACAATGCCATTCTACACATACCATAATTTTTTACCTTTTGACCTTGACCTAGATATTTGACCTACTTTTCTAAGGTTGTATATATCTTTTAATTGGTACAGTAGGTGATAGGTCTTTAATATTTCTTATGATAAGACCTTTTTGTTACCAATTTTTACGTATTGACCTTGACCTAGATGATTGACACTCTTTTCTGAAAGTTCGAAAATCACCACATCTTTTAATTTGTAATTAAGTGTTCTGATATTTCAAATGAATTTCATTTGAAAAGACTTTTCTACTGATACCAATAATTTTGATCCACTTTCTAGAATAATAATCAAACCGCTTCGCAGGCGACACAAGCATTCCTTGGATTGCTATTTTCTTGTTTCGTAGTTGCCGTAGCTCACGTTGTGAAACAAAAACGTATGGGTATTTAACAAATTTTCGGTTCGCTTTCACATGGAAAATGAATAGATCTCCCTTATTTCCTTTAAAGATGCATCGTAATTTCAAATCAGTATACCAAAACTTTGTCTAACGTTTCCAAAAGCGCACAAAGTCACTGTCTGGAGACCGTCTGGCGTATAATTTACATAATATGTTTATTACTGGAGTTACCTGTATTTATTGATTTATTTAATGGTACAATGTACGTGTGCTTGAGATGACCGAAATCAAAACCCTACTTTAATATTTAAAATATAGAAAGTTAACGTCTAATTTACGCAGAAAAATAAATTTACTCAAACTGATTTGATGAAAGAACGGTTTTGGAAGATATAGAGCGCTGACCTTGAATGACTGACTGCAATTGTCGCAAAACGTCATCAAATAAACTCGACATGTGCACTGGTCTCTCACTCATTTTTGGCGTTAATTTCATATATGGTACACCTATGCGATGGCCACGACTTGATACTGAGAAGGAGAAAAAAAAAGGGGGGGGGGATTGGGCTTAAATTTAAAAATATAAATTTAAATACGTTTTGATGTGGGCGAATTGTTTTTGATGTGGGCGCCCAAATCTATTGACTTGGGAGCCCATTTGCCCGTGAAAATTTCAACGAATTTTCATCCCTGAAAATAGCAATCCAAGGAATGCTTGTGTCGCCTGCGAAGCGGTTTGATTATTATTCTAGAAAGTGTATCAAAATTATTGGTATCAGTAGAAAAGTCTTGTCAAATGAAATTCATTTGAAATATCAGACCTCTTAATTACAAATTAAAAGATATGGTCATTCTCAAATTTTCAGAATAGAGTGTCAATCATCTAGGTCAAGGTCACAACGTGAAAATTGGTAACAAAAAGGTCTCATCATAAGAAATATTAAAGACCTATCACCTACCAATAAAAAGATATATACAACCTTAATTTCTTAGAAAAGAAGGTTAAATAGCTAGGTCAAGGTCAAAAGGCAAAAAATGATGGTATGTGTAGAAAGGCATTGTTACAAGGAAAATACAGGTGAAATATCAAAGTCCTATCACCTACCAATCAAAAGATATAGCCAATTTTACTTTTCTTGAAAAGCAGGTCAAATATCTAGGTCAATGTCACAAGGTCAAATTTTATGGTCTGTGTAGAAGGGTCTTGTCACAAGGAATACACAAGTGAAATACCAAAGCCCTACCACTTACCAATCAAAAGGTATATACTGTACAATCTTAATTATTTTGAAAAGTAGGTCAAATATGTAGGTCAAGGTCAATAGGTAAAAAATTATGGTATGTATTAAAAGGCGTTGTTACAAGGAATACACATGGGAAATATCAAAGCCCTATCACTTACCAATCAAAAGATATAGCGAATCTTATCTTTGTTTCAAAAGTAGGTTAAATATCTAGGTCAAGGTCACAAGGTTAAAAAATTATGGTATGTGTAGAAACGTCTTGCTGCAAGGAATACACATGTGAAATATCAAAGCCCTATCACTTACCAATCAAAAGATATAGCGAATCTTATCTTTGTTTTGAAAGTAGGTCAAATATTTAGGTCAAGGTCACAAGGTCAAAAATTATAGAATGTGTAGAAAGGTCTTGCCACAAGGAATAAATATGTGAAATATCAAAGCCCTATCACTTACCAATCAAAAGATGTAGCGAATCTTATCTTTTTAGCTCACCTGAGACAAAGGCTCAAGTGAGCTATTGTCATAGCAATCCTTCTGTCGTCTTCCGTCGCCGTAAACTTTTCACATTTTCAACTTCTTCTCCAGAACCATTGAAGGGATTTGGATGAAACTTGGTAGGCATGAAGTACTTATGGTCCCCTACAAGTGTTGTTGATTTTCGTCCGGATCCGTCAATAGGTGGCGCCACCAATGGCAAAAGTAGGTCACAGGGGGTACCCTCCTTTGACAAACTTCTTCTTCAGAACCAAAGTACATATCGACAAACCGAAAGCATCTGGATGATCTAGAGGGATGTCTTAACAAGTGTTGTTGTTTTTGGTTCCAGTTCGAAGTCAAATTTTTGACGCTTATTTTTACGTCTTTTTGGACTTTGTCAGAAATGCTCATTTTTTAACTGTTTCTTTGACTAACTCTATAAATGAATGGTTTTGTGCCCTCATTTAGTGCATATTTGTCATATTTAAGTTACTATTTGCTTTGATATACATTACATGCTATAATCTTCTTTTTTTGGAATTTAAATGAATTTTCTAAAATATGAATAGACATGTTTATTGTGCACATGGACCCAAGGGTTGTGGGTTCAAGTCCAGGTGCCAGCACCCAAATTTTTTTGTCTTCTATTTTTGGCCGGATTGCAAAGCAATTCCGGTCTATAGATTGACGATGTCCGTCCGTCTGCCGTCAACATTTTGGTTAAGGTTTCTGGTTGAGGCAAAATCTAAGGAACTATATGCAGTAGAAACTTTATATTATACATGAAGCATGCCCATGACAAGACCTTTCAATTTATGCCATAACATTTGACCTAGTGACCTTGACCTTGGACTTTGACCTAGTTAAACATTTTGGTTAAAGTTTCTGGTTTAAGCAAAATCTATGGTACTGTATGCAGAAGAAACTTTATATTATTAATGAAGCTCGCCCATGACAAGACCTTTCAATTTATGCCGTAACATTTGAACTAGTGACCTTGACCTTGGACTTTGACCTGGTTAAGGATTTTGGGTAAAGTTCATGGTTTAAGCAAAATCTATGGGACTGTATGCAGTAGAAACTTTATTTTATACATGTAGGTTGCCTCTGACAAAACCTTTCAATTTATGTTGTATTATTTGACCTATTGACCTTGACCCAGTTGGTGACTAAAACTTACTTTGCAATCCGGCCATACCGTCTTTAGCGGTGTTTTATTTTCAATTTTGTCACCTTTTTATGCACTTCCAAATCATCTAAAAACCTTTAATTTCATTTTTGACCAAAAAAAAAATTTTTTTTCTTCCATTTTCATTTTTTCCGTTTTGCACAATCTTTCACTGTGTATTTGACATATTTAAGTCTCTAATTGCTGTGATATTACTTTCATGCCTAAATTATATATTTTTGAATTTTGAAAAAAGGTTTATGTGTATATAGTCCCAGGGTTGTGGGTCCAAATTCTGGCACTGACACTATTAGTTACACGGTTAGTTAGTGCTGATACGGAAAAATACATGGTGTGAAAAGAAAACCCGTATAGGGCGAGGCGAAAGCCGAGCCCGATATGGGTTTTCTTTTCACACCATGTATTTTTCCGTATCAGGTCACTAACTAACCGTGTAACGAATTTATCACGTCGAAGACCTCTAACTGTATGTGTGTGGGTCTCTGTATCATACAATTCACGACGTCATAATAAACTACTCGCCCGATACGGATTTACAAGCCCGATACGGCTTTTTTTCACGGCGTCATGTGACCATGATCTGACCAATCAGATTCCAACATTTTTGTCTGAGGCGTGATAATATCATAATGCAATATCAGTAGGTTAAAAGTGTGCATGGGTATCAGATGAGCATTGTTGCCTCTTGGGAAAATGTGAAAAAGGAGAGGGGGGGGGGTATTTTCATACATATTGGACATCTTATCCAGAACCACTGAAGAGATTTTAATGAAACTTGGTAGAAATGAAGTACTCATGGTCCCCTACAAATGTTGTTGTTTTTGTCTGGTTCCGTCATTAGGTTGCGCCACCACAGGCAAAAGTAGGTAACGGAGGGGGGGGGGGGGTACCCTCCTTTGACAAACTTCTTCAGAACAGAAGCACATATGGATAAACCGAAAGCATCTTGATGATCTAGACGGATATCTTAACAAGTGTTGTTGTTTTTGGTTTCAGCCCAAAGTCAAATTTTTGACATGTGTATGACATCTTTTCGGACTATGTCAGAAATGCTCATTTTTGAACTGTTTCTTTGATTGACTCTATAAATGTTTGGTTTTGTGCCCTTGTTTAGTGCATGTCTGTCATATTTAAGTTACTTTTTGCTTTGATATACATTACATGCAATAATCTTTTTTTTTTAATTCTATGAATTCTTTAAAATATGAATAGAAATATTTTCTGTGCACATGGACCCAAGAGTTGTGGGTTCAAGTCCCAGCCCTGTGACCCCCATTTTTTTCTTCCTTTTTCATTCTTTCCATTATGTCAGCTTTTTATGCACGTTTCAGTCATCTTAATACCTTTGATTTCTTTTTTGACCAAAAACATTTTTTTCTTCCAATTTCATTCTTTTCCGTTTTGCACACTCGTTCACTGTGTTAAGTCGCTTAATGCTGTGATATATATTTTATGTCTAAATTTTATATTTTCAAATTTTCAAAAATGATTTATATGCATATAGACGCAGGGTTATGGGTTCAGATTCTAGCACTTACACTATTATCATGCAATGTTAGAGTTAAGAGTGTGCATGGGTATCAGGTGAGCGTTGTGCTCCCTGGGGCTCTTGTTTTCAAAAGTAGGTCAGATATCTAGGTCAAGGTCACAAGGTCAAAATTTATGGTATGTCTGGAAAGGTCTTGCCATAAGGATTGCATGTGTGAAATATCAAGGTCCTAACACTTACCAATCAAAAGATATATCCATTCTTAATTTTTTTTTAAAAGTAGGTCAAATAAGTAGGTAAAGGTCACTAGGTCAAAAATTATGGTATGCGTAAAAAGGTCTTGTCACAAGGAATACACATGGGAAATATCAAAGCCCTATCACATACCAATCAAAAGTTATGGGCTGTGACACCCAAAGTGTGACAGACGGACAACGGACAAAGTGGTCCCTAAGTGTCGCTATGCTTCGCAGGAGACACAAAAATCAGTCCAGCCATCAATGCATCTTTAAAATAGATCTTTGGCCAAGGGTTTTTAAGTAAATCTGTAAGACTGTAACGCCATGATTGGGCTATCTCAGTGACATTGTTGTCCCCCGCTTTTGCAAAAGCGCGGGGACATTAAAACCGTCCTGTCTGTCTGTCTGTCCGTCCGTCTGTCCGTCAGTCAGCAAAACTTTAACCTTGTCCATAACTTTTGAATGGCTTTCATATTTCACGTGTTTTCCTTGTGACAAGACCTTTCCATGGATACCAACATTTTTAACCTTGTGACCTTGACCTTGAAGTTTGACCTACTTTTCAGAATTTTTAACCTTGGAGCATAACTTTTGAATTGAAGGTGATAGGGCTTTCATACTTCACATGTGTATTCATTGTGACAAGACCTTTCCATGGTTTTCAAAAGTTTTGACCTTGTGACCTTGACCTTGTTAGTCCCCTACCGGCAACGCCGAAGGGGACTCTTAGCTTCCTCTCGGTCTGTCTGTCCGTCTGTCCGAATCAGTTTTCCGGACTTTTTTCTGCAACAGATGGAGATATGAAATTTGATACACAGCTAGGTCTTGGATAGTTACAGAGCAAGTTCGACTTTCGTCATGCTTGAGCTATTTTTAGAGGAGTTATGCCCCTTGATGACTTTGAAAATTCAGTTTTTGTCAGTTTCTGGACTTATTTCTGCAACGGATGGAGACATTTTGATGAAATTTGATACACAGCTTGGTCTTGGATAGTTACAGAACAAGTTCGACTTTCGTCACGCTTGCCCTATTTTTAGAGGAGTTATGCCCCTTGATGACTTTGAAAATTCAGTTTTTGTCAGTTTTCCGAACTTATTTCTGCAACGGGTGGAGATATTCAAATGAAATTTAATACACAGCATGGTCTTGGATAGGTACAGAGCAAGTTCGACTTTCGTCACGCTTGACCTATTTTTAGAGGAGTTATGCCCCTTGATGACTTTGAAAATTCAGTTTTTGTCAGTTTTCCGGACTTTTTTCTGCAACAAATAGAGATATTCAGGTGAAATTTGTTCTCAGCTTAGTCTTGGATAGTAACAGAGCAAGTTCAACTTTCGCCACGCCTGACCGTTTTTTTTCGAATCGATAAAGCAGATAAAACCTCAGAACTGAGCTGCACGGTTTAATTAAAACTCATGTTTAATAGAATAGTAATTCATAGGCAGAGTTGAAGGACATAGATATATGCCGCCGGTAGGGGACTAATATCGCTCAGCGATCATAACATTTTTAAAACTTTAACCTTTACTATTACTTTTGAATGGTAAGTGATAGGGATTTCATATGTGTATTCATTGTGACAAGACCTTTTCATGGATACCAAAAGTTTTGACCTTGTTACCTTGACCATGGAGTTTGACCTACTTTTCAAAAACTTTAATCATGACCATTACACGGGCAGGAACACGTTACGTCGCCTTACAGTACCGTTGTCAGATGTATTTAAAGTTCTGCACTTAGAACCGTCCGTTGACATTATGCCACAGGTGAGGATATGAAGGAAACCATCCGTTGTCGTGACAATGAGCATGTGTGGAAAGTATAATTTTCTAATAAACGTTGAAATTTTAGAAGTAAATCACTCGAAAATTCAATGGGGGGTAGTCATAACACTAAGCTATTGGTTTATATGCTTTTCTGGTACTGATATACAGTTTGAAAAGAGGAGATCGAGTTGGCGTCCTTTGATCACCACGTCCTGCACATGTGTTATTCTTCCTTTTTCTTGAAATCTTTAAATATTCAGGTTATCTTATTCCAGAAATATACTAATAATAAATATCAAGTCTATATAATGCTCCCCTGTTAGTGTCATGATGACGAATTCAATTTTGGACAACTTTTTTTGGACTTTTCTAAAATTAGTCCGTTGTCAATCCATGTTGCGAAAGTTCTGTCCGTTGTCAGATGTCCGTTGTCTGCTTTGATATTTTAATGGATGGAATGATACTATGGTACCGGTACTTATCATTAAAATTCATCAATCAATACGCACAATTTAATTTTCAACCTATTTGAATGGAGACTGATTTGCCCAGAATTAAATTCGCCGAATCATCCGTTCTGTTAAGATATCCTTAACGTTAAATTTTATTCGTCCCGTCTTAAATTCGTCTTCTGGGCTATGGGTGAAAAGTTAGACAGACATACACAGATGTACTCTCTCTTTTACACACACACACACAAACAAAAACATGTATTGACTTTGATTTCAGTAAATCCACAGTTTATCATAGTATGCAAGACAGACGGAAAATCAGACTAGGCCAATATCTCTTTCTTGACAAAAACCTCTCATCAAGTCAAGCAGATAGACACACATAGTCAAGCACTCACAGAAAAAAAGACACAGGGAGAAACAACAAGAGATTCACACAGACAGACTAAAAGACAGACACTGATCAAAATACAGACATGAACGTCCTGGAAGGAACATCGTGAAAGACATACACAGACATGCGCAAAACGACAGACTGATAGACACAGGGTATACACAGACATACGCAAAAACAAACGGACAGACATCCATTTATATAGGCAGACACACACAAAAGACACAGACAGATGCACTCACTCACAGACAGACATACATGCTAACAAACGCGGACAAAAGAATTCACTCGCAGGAAGACGGAGACACCGATATCGACGCTGACATAAAAAAGACACACGAACTTACATACAGACAAACACAAATGTAAATAACATATCAACTACAATTTTCATCATCACCTGAGATATACATGTAAGGTCTATATCATACCCCAAACGAAGATCTCTATTGCATGCAAAATTATAAATCTAATGTTTCAAAGAGAAAATCCAAACCATTAATGGTAGGCGAGGGAAATCTGCTTTAGGGGACTCAAAAGACTACAATAAAGTTTTTTTTCGCCGGGGGGGGGGGGGGGGGGGGGGGGTTCTCAAGTAAGTGTATAGCAGTAATAAGGAGCTACTATGGGCAAGATTATAATGGCTATTTATTACAAGTCTTTTATTCCTTGGTACGTTTATATTCATTTTTAAGCATTTGATATCCATTTTGTCCCTTCGATAAAACGGTGCCTAATAACCCATCTGTAGGTAAGAATCTTATTGTTTCTGCAAAAAAAGCATGCGAAAATTCTTGATCAAAGAGCGATTTCATGTAAAGAACGTTCGGAACAGTTACGTGATAAAGGCTGAGGCTATCAAAATGTCCTCAATGACCGAAAATTGATGTCTTTGTTTTTAACGCTATATATGACTTCAAAATCCCTTAAACGATTATTGTTTAATTGATCAATGTATAAATTCATGAACTCATCTAGGCCTACACCTCTTCAAATTCATGAATCATATTTTCAATTTATAATCTATTCTATACGTTCTATGTTCACGTAACCTGAAAATTATATGATATCCTGCTTTACCAAAAAAAAAAGGAAAAAAAAAAAAGAGCTAAATACTCCAAGAATTATCTAAGCTCATTTAATTGCTCATCCTTAGATTCGAAATAAAGATTAAATTCCCCATTCATGCCCAAATACCGTTAAGAGTCATGACAACGGACTATATCTTCTTGTCTTATCATGACAACGGACATTCTTTATCAAATAATCAAAGTATACAATAAATATACAATGTAAAAGACGGTCATTCACATATATTGTTTGTATAATGTTGTCGATAATTTTTCTACATAAAATTGGTATATAACATCAAATAATTCAGAGACAGGATAGTTTTCCTGTTCAAATTTCCGTTTTCGTTGCTGACAGTAGGTCAACGCCAATTAGATCTCCTCATAACATAAAAGGAGTTTTATTCATTTCATGGTAATAATGTATAATTGAAGCGTGTGGCTACCCCCCGTTGGCTTTTTAAAAGAAATCACCGGTTACCTAATGATTTATTTGTGATTTTACTGAAATTTTGTCGATAATTTTCATGACAACGGATGGTTTCCAACATATCCTCACCTGTTGCATAATGTCAACGGACGGATTAAAGTGCAGAACTTTAAATACTTCTGACAACGGTACTGTTAGGCGACGTAACGTGTTCCTGCCCGTGCATTACTCTTGAATGAAAAGTAATAGGGATTTCATATTTCATATGTGTATTCATTGTGACAAGACCTTTCCATGGATACCAAACATTTGGACCTTGTGACCTTGACCTTGGAGTTTGACCTACTTTTCAAAAACTTTACCCTTGACGATAACTTATAAATAACTTCCATATTTCACATGTGTATTCCTTGTGACAAGACCTTTCCATCGGTAACAATATTCGGACCTTGTGACCTTGTCCTTGGAGATTGACCCACATTTAAAAACTTCAACATCGACCATAACTTTTGGATGGTAAATAGTAGGACTTTCATATTTCACATGTGCATTCCTTCTTACAAGACCTTTGCCTTGGTAGCGAAGTTTGGACCTTTTCTTGCAGTTTAATCTTTTGATATTTAGAACTTTGATAGTACATGAGATATATTTTGAAAACTTTAAAATAGTAGGGGTGTCTGTAAGCATTTCTTTAAAGGCAAACACCCAAAAGCGGGAGTCCCGGGGATCACAATTCCTTGAATTTGATTTTTAGATTTATTTTATTATCGAGCGAGGCAAGCTGTGTATATAGAGAATAAATGCCAAAAATAGGGTTTTGATTTCGTCCTCATGATGGCTTTGCCATGAGTTCATATAAGAATTATCTAACAAAAACAATATCAAACACTTATTATAAGCCCAATACAGGTTTACAAGCGGATAACAAACGTATTTATAACCGTTTGCCTGTCAAAATATCCCTGTCAATGTTAACTGTGCTTTTTGTAACTCCCCCCCCCCCCCCCCCCCCCTTTCTCCAGTCCATTTTGTCAAATCAATTTCTTACCCTAGGTTTACACTATGTTCCCGGCGACCACGGCAGACACGGCGGCCAAAAACGTAGCACACCGTATGATTTTTGGCAGTTTTTATCTTGGTATTCAAGTTCTGTTAGGTCTCGTTACGTTTTCGCACGGTCTATCAAGGTATCCTTGACACGCCGCGGCTCCTGAATCCCGGAGACATGACGGCGCACTACGTTTCAACCTACGGCTTGTTACGGACGTTTGTACGTTTCCTCACGACCTGTCACGTTCTGATAAGGTCTGTCACGGTTTGTTACGATCCAATCAAGTTGGCCACGACTACCAAGTTCTGTCAAGGCCCACTACGATTAACCGGGAACAGGAGACTCAAAAAGCTGCATAAAAGGGTTTGGTTTGTTATACTTCTTGTGTGACCGTGCGTGCCGTGCCAGGCCGTAGTAGAACTTGAAATAAACCGTAACAAGCCGGGACGTACCGTGACGAAACGGCTAACACTTCCTTAGCTCGCCGTATGAAACCGTAGCTCACCTTGATAAAACGTGCATCTACCCTAAAGCAGCCGCAGCTAAACGTGGCAGACCGTAACTCAACTTCGCTAGGATCGTAATTTGTTGAGTCATACTTTTGCTTCCCGTTCCGCTACGGACACTATCCCAAGTTTTGTCACGGTCTGTAACGTTCTGTCACGTTGCGTTGCGTTCGACCCGTTTTGCTACGGTGTCTAAAGTAGGCCATCTGCACCGTGGGCTGCCGTGACAAATGTTTTGACAGTTTAAACATTTGCCCCGTCAACCACGGCTAGTTACGATTGTCGATCCCGTTCCCCTACGTTGTCTCACGGTCACCACGTTTCGTCCACGGTGGCTTGAAACTTGGCCGCCGTGGCCGCCGGGAACATAGTGTAAACTGGGGGTTAGAACTATTACTTATCGAATTATGTAACAAAAACAACATCAAACATTAATTGACAGTCTCATACATGTATACATGCGGATAATAACACATTTCTTACAGTTCCCCTGTCAAAAAATCCCTGTCATTATCAGTAGGGCGGCCAAGTCGGATTTGCACGTGCGGCGGTAAAAAGGAAAATGTGAGTCCACGAACGCATGACGCACTCTTTCTCGTCGGAGAAAATATGGACGCCTCCGAATTTTTGTCCTTGTCTGGAGAGCACACTTTTTTATTTCAGCAAAAAAAAAAATCATCGAACTTTTGCTTTTAGCTTTTAACTACCAATAGGAGACATTTTACCGTAAAACAGTGGATTTTGTATGGATGTGGGATGTAACAACGCTGAATCTAACAGACAGTAGTGTGACGTCATAATCAAGACAATGGTTTACATGGAGCCAACGTTCAGTGATGACTGCCGGTATACTGTAATCGATCGTGACATACTTGCACGGATAAAATATGATTGGTGGACAACTACAAAAAATGCAAATATTCGTCAAAGTTATTCAGAAACTTTGCATAAGACACTATCAATTCATCGGGTCGGCTGAAGAGTCTAGATGACTTGACAAATGAAAGTCAAATCGTATCAGTGCATTTTCTTCCGAAGGATGCATCGAAAAGTCTTTGTACTGATACGTCCTTCAACAATCACATATTCTCGGAAATTTCCGTAGCTTGAATCGGAAATAAAAAATAACGGAAAAGCCAGGAAATGTGCGATTGGGCTAACAAGAGTAAAAAATCGTTTATTCCATTTTTTGAGATACTTCCTTTCAGGAAGTATCTTACTGTTATGGTAATTGCTTCAAAGTATGCAAATTGAGATACTGCCGCTTTGCACCACAAAATATAGTGCTTTGTCTAGTTCAGGAATGTGCTGTCTACCACATACAAAATGCAAGAACAAGAATATTCTCCATCTTGAAAACAGTTTCAATTTCATATAGAATAAATGCACCACACAATATCAACAATAATTCTTGTTTTGACAGCACAATGGTGGCGTAGTAATATACTACTTTGTTTGTGACAGTGTTAGGAAAGATAACTCAAAAATCGCATTAAAGTCATAGAGTTGTCTTTCTTATATCAATACTGAGGTTAGATAAAGATGGTTTGTGTTGTTTATAGAAATATTACAATCTTCACATATGCATCCTGTGTTTAAAAAAATAATCATCATTGCCTTATGATAAAATTATTCAGCATTTTAATATCTGCTGACAATAAATTTTGTGTAGATCTAGAAGTATCTCTCAGGACCTTCAGTCCTTTGATTTTCTTAATAGAATTTTACAACATTTAATGTCAGCTAACTGCCGGAAAGCTTTTTGTAAAAGCTAATATTTGTGCGTCAGTTGTATCCAGGCAGTGGAAGGAGCCGGACGTGTGTTAGGCACGGTCCATTTGATATTCAGGGGGGGGGGGCTTGGGTTTTTTGTCGGAGCAAGATTATTTTTTTCGCCCTGGACCGGAGCAAAATTATTTTTTTCTTGCAAAGTTGGAGCAAGAAAATTTTTTTTTCTAACATTAGTAATGTGCAATAAATATTAAAAATTGTTTGTGTTTTTGTCAATAAAAATTCTTCATTTTTTCGGAAAACTCTAAAGTATTACTTTATTTTTATGCAAAAATATAATTATAACTTCTAAGTAAAAGAATTTTACAATATAATCCTCAGTAAACAAAATTTATATAAGGTACAAGTAAGACTGAGTCTGAGGAGAGGGTCTTCTAGACTCAAATTATGAATTGTAAACTGGTGAAAAACTGAAGTTCTCCTTCAAAGCTTGTGTATAAAAGACTCTATGGTGATATATGCATCTATTAATAGTAATGCTTAAAACTTATATTGATAATATATTTAAGTCTTTAAGGAAGCCTTTTTTTTCTTCTTCAAAATGATTGTTGCCATCAAAGAAATAATGGTTTTGAAAGAAATCTATGGCGAGCGAAGTGAGCCAAAATTTTGTTGTATATTTAAATGAAAACTGCAGCGAGCCGGAAAAATTTCAGGAATTTTTAGCGCAATTTTATGGTAATTCTTCAAATTCAGATTACTTGTAAGAGCAAGATTATTTTTTTCTAACACACCATATGCAATTTTATTTTTTTTCATCATAATTCAGTTCAGAGCAAAATTATTTTTTTTCGAAAAAAAACCCAAGGCCCCCCCCCGGATATCAAATGGACCGTGCCCCTTAACAAAACAATGGATTTTGTGTGGATTTGGGATGTAACAACGCTGGATCTAACAGACAGTAGTGTGAAGTCATAATCAAGACAATGGTTTACATGGAGCCAACGTTGTGATGCGTCAGTTGTACCCAGGCAGTTGAAGGAATCGGACATGTTTTACCAAGTGAAGAGGAGACATTTAACCACGGAACCAGAAGGACCAATTGTGGACCAATCTTTCATATAATGACCTTGACCTACTTTTTCCGCCTGAGTGATTTTGCCTTTAGACGCCAATACTTAGCAAAGCATAAGTGCTACATGTACCAAATTTGCATATTGGATGTATCTTTGATCAAATTTTCATAAAATGACTTTTACCTACTTTTTCCACTTGAATGATTTTGCCTTTAAAAGCACTTAAATACAAATACATATATCAATTGAATTTTGCTGAAATCTAGAAAATGTTTATGTACAGCATGTGTAAAGGTAGGATTTTATTTTCACTGGAGTTTAGTTTTTTATTCAGAGAAGACGTCTGAACTGAAGGGGCAAGATGGGGATCTTGATGATAAGGGGGCGGAGTACTGCTTTTTGTGTGAGAGTTATTCATGTTTTTTCACAAAGTGTTGTTCATTGTAAAATAAAGCCTACGCTCACGCAGCAAGATACGCCCGTTGGGATTTTTTTCACAACACCAAAATATCTAAGTCCCATAACTCCATAAGGACAAATTGGATGAACCTTAAAATCGAAAGGCGGCTTCCTCTTCAAAGTCTGATCAAAATGTACAAATATCATGAAAATCTGTTGACACATATTCAAGTTATTGCGTTCCATGCACCTATATTTTGCCCTTAGCTTAACATGTATGTGCATATAACCCCCCCCCCCCCACATTACACATAATTTCTGGATTATGTGACAAAAAATTCAAAAACCCGTTATATATGTGAAAGAACATCCTTTCTACTTGAAGTATACAAAATTTCAAAACATTTCAACCAGAAATAGATTTTTAAATAATTTTTAACTATTTTAGTATATTTTCATTGTATTTTAAAATATCTAAGTCCCATAACTCTGTAACGACATATCGAATGAACCTGAAAATCGAAAGGCGGCTTCCTCTCCACAGTCCAATCAAAATGTATGAATATCATGAAAATCCGTTGACGCATATTTAAGTTATTGCGTTCCATGCGCCTATATTTTGCCCATAGCTTAACATGCATGTGCATATAACCCCCCCCCCCCCTTTCCTATTACACACAATATCTCGCTTATGCAACCAAAAAATTAAAAACCCGTTACATATGTCAAAGAGCATCCTTCCTACATGAAGTATACAAAATTTCAAAACATTTCGACCAGAAATAGATTTTTAAATAATTTTTAACTATTTTAGTATATTTTCACTGTATTTTAAAATGTCTAAGTCCCATAACTCTGTAACGACATATTGAATGAACCTGAAAATCGAAAGACGGCTTCCTCTCCACAGTCCAATCAAAATGTATGAATATCATGAAAATCCGTTGACGCATATTCAAGTTATTGCGTTCCATGCGCCTATATTTTGCCCTTAGCTTAACATGTATGTGCATATAACCCACCCCTTCCCCCTTCCTATTACACACAATACCTCGGTTATGCGACAAAAAAATTAAAAACCTGTTACATATGTCAAAGAACATCCTTCCTTCATGAAGTATACAAAATTTCAAAACATTTCGACCAGAAATAGATTTTTAAATAATTTTTAAATATTTTAGTATATTTTCACTGTATTTTAAAAATCTAAGTCCCATAACTCTGTAACGACATATCGAATAAACCTGAAAATCGAAAGGCGGCTTCCTATCCACAGTCCAATCATAATGTATGAATATCATGAAAATCTGTTGACGCATATTCAAGTTATCGCGTTCCATGCGCCTATATTTTGCCCTTAGCTTAAAATGTATGTGCATATAACCCACCCAACCCCCCTTCCTATTACACACAATATCTCGGTTATGCGACAAAAAAATTAAAAACCCGTTACATATGTCAAAGAACATCCTTTCTACTTGATGTATACAAAATTTCAAAACATTTCGACCAGAAATAGATTTTTAAATAATTTTTAAATATTTTAGTATATTTTCACTGTATTTTTGTGTCGCCTGCGAAGCATAGCGACACTTAGGGATCACTTTGTCCGTTGTCCGTCTGTCCGTCCGTCCGTCCGTCCGTCTGTCCGTCCGTCTGTCTGTCTGTCTGTCACACTCTATTGGGTGTCACAGCCCATAACTTTTGATTGGTAAGTGATAGGGCTTTGCTATTTCACATGTGTATTCCTTGTGACAAGACCTTGCTACACATACCATAATTTTTGACCTAGTGACCTTGACCTACATATTTGACCTACTTTTCAAAAAAATTATGAATGGATATATCTTTTGATTGGTAGGTGATAGGGCTTTGATATTTCACATGTGCAATCCTTGTGGCAAGACCTTTCTATACATACCATTATTTTTGACCTTGTGACCTTGACCTAGATATTTGACCTACTTTTGAAAAAAAAGATAAGATTTGCTATATCTTTTGATTGGTTAGTGATAGGGCTTTGATATTTCACATATGTATTCCTTGTGACAAGACCTTCCTACACATACAATAATTTTTGACCTAGTGACCTTGATCTACATATTTGACCTACTTTTAAAAAAAAATTAAGAATGGATATATCTTTTTATTGGTAAGTGTTAGGACTTTGATATTTCACATGTGCAATCCTTGTGGCAAGACCTTTTTTACACATACCATAATTTTTGACCTTGTGACCTTGACCTAGATATTTGACCTACTTTTGAAAAAAGATAAGATTCGCTATATCTTTTGATTGGTAAGTGATAGGGCTTCGATATTTCACATGTGTATTCCTTCTGAAAAGACCTTTCTACACAGACCATTAAATTTGACCTTTTGACCTTGATCTAGATATTTGACCTACTTTTCAAGAAAAGTAATATTGGCTATATCTTTTAATTGTTAGGTGATAGGGCTTTGATATTTCATATGTATTTTCCTTGTAACAATGCCATTCTACACATACCATTATTTTTTTACCTTTTGACCTTGACCTACATATTTGACCTACTTTTCAAAAAAATTAAGAATGGATATATCTTTTGATTGGTAAGTGATAGGGCTTTGGTATTTCACATGTGTATTCCTTGTGACAAGACCTTTCTACACAGACCATAAAATTTGACCTTTTGACCTTGATCTAGATATTTGACCTAGACCAACTTTTCAAGAATTTTGATCCACTTTCTAGAATAATAATCAAACCGCTTCGCAGGCGACACAAGCATTCCTTGGATTGCTATTTTAAAAATCTAAGTCCAATAACTCTGTAACGACAAATCGGATGAACCTGAAAATCGAAAGGCGGCTTCCTCTCCACAGTCTGATCACTATGTATAAATTTCATAAAAATCCGTTGACGCGTATTCAAGTTATTGCGTTCCATAGGCGGACGGACAGACGGACGGACTTCGCCATACCATAATACGTCCCGTCAAATGACGGGCGTATAAAAAAGTAAAAGAGAAAAAGAAAAAAAAAAAGAAGTGAAATTCCGTGTAGGTATCAGACCCCAATTATTTTTTCCTATATAATCCTTTGTAAATTATACTAATATGACGATTAAATACTCGAATCGCACCACCATTTTTTGCTTGAAACTTTTATATCTGCTAGATAGTATCAAAATAAGCTCAGAAATGGATTCATGCAAAAATCTGTCGCTTAGTAGACTTTTAATATCTTTTTAAACCCGAAAGGGGGTATCTGTGGCTCTAATGTTCTACAATCTATCAATTCTAGAGCCTCATAACACACCTGGCATTCCGCGATTAGGATGATGCAGCATCAATCAACATGCTAGAATATTTTTTTTCAACTCATCTGCGACTCATTGACGTAAAAAACGAATCATCTAGTGTAAAAAGAGTCGTAGAAATTAAATGTAAGAAGACGAGGGATTGAAATAATCAGGAACTATTTGCGTGGTCAACGAACATTCAAAATTAATTGTGATCTGTAATCTAAAACTCTCAAAAATTTTAATTGAAAGTCAAACTTTTGCTTCAGAACTCTTCCTTGGTATCTTCTGATGCTATCTATCAAGTTTCAGCTCAATACTTTCATTATTATTCAAATAGTAGCATTTTACAGGTAGTCTATTGATGTCCCCAAAATCAAGTTTTTGATAAGAATTATTTTCAATTACGCTATTTTCAAATTTCTGTTATTTCCACACTTCTACAGATATGTATAAAAAATGAAATGTGACTCTTTCAAATGGCTGAATTCTCATAATTTATGGTGCTAAAAACTGCATATGTACCGTTTTCGAATTTATATGAATTTTCGTTAGGCCCTCTTAGTGTATCGACAAAAAATTAAAAATTAACGTTTAAAACATCAGAAAACTTATTCTTTTACGATTTCAATTATATTTTAGTGCAGAACGCATGAGATGTCATATAAAAACATTATTCCAGCAAATGAAGTTCAGTTGTACATGTGAACTACGAGCGGAGATCGAAAAACGGAGCCCCCCCCTTCCCCGATTTCCTATTTTTAGGCGGGGGGTGGAGCCAGGCAATGCTTGGCTATTGGATGAGATCAAATATATTTATGGTAAAAGTAACAACATGACACACAGCTAATGCAAGCATGTCGCAGTAATGAAAAAAAAATCACACTATGTCCTTACCTCGGCCTCCTTTCCCATGTTCGCTCGCCCCGAACCCCCCCCCCCCCCCCCCGATTTTCGCCAGGTCAGCCTTGATAACACAAGAATTGGCATCTAGCAGTATCGTGAAAATGATATTTTCATCCTACATGTATCATATTTTCTCCTTTTCCCCTCGTCTGGTCTCTATTTAGTTACACACGTGATATCACTACGCGCGCTTATAGGTATCAGACCCCAATTATTTTTTCCTATATATTCCTTTGTAAATTATACTAATATGACGATTAAATACTCGAATCGCACCACCATTTTTTGCTTGAAACTTTTATATCTGCTAGATAGTATCAAAATAAGCTCAGAAATGGATTCATGCAAAAATCTGTCGCTTAGTAGACTTTTAATATCTTTTTAAACCCGAAAGGGGGTATCTGTGGCTCTAATGTTCTACAATCTATCAATTCTAGAGCCTCATAACACATCTGGCATTCCGCGATTAGGATGATGCAGTATCAATCAACATGCCAGAATATTTTTTTTCAACTCATCTGCGTCTCATTGACGTAAAAAACGAATCATCTAGTGTAAAAAGAGTCGTAGAAATTAAATGTAAGAAGACGAGGGATTGAAATAATCAGGAACTATTTGCGTGGTCAACGAACATTCAAAATTAATTGTGATCTGTAATCTAAAACTCTCAAAAATTTTAATTGAAAGTCAAACTTTTGCTTCAGAACCCTTCCTTGGTATCTTCTGATGCTATCTATCAAGTTTCAGCTCAACACTTTCATTATCATTCAAATAGTAGCATTTTACAGGTAGTCTATTGATGTCCCCAAAATCAAGTTTTTGATAAGAATTATTTTCAATTACGCTATTTTCAAATTTCTGTTATTTCCACAATTCTACAGATATGTATAAAAAATGAAATGTGACTCTTTCAAATGGCTGAATTCTCATAATTTATGGTGCTAAAAACTGCATATGTACCGTTTTCGAATTTATATGAATTTTCGTTAGGCCCTCTTAGTGTATCGACAAAAAATTAAAAATTAACGTTTAAAACATCAGAAAACTTATTCTTTTACGATTTCAATTATATTTTTAGTGCAGAACGCATGAGATGTCATATAAAAACATTATTCCAGCAAATGAAGTTCAGTTGTACATGTGAACTACGAGCGGAGATCGAAAAACGGAGCCCCCCCCCTTCCCCGATTTCCTATTTTTAGGCGGGGGGGGGGTGGAGCCAGGCAATGCTTGGCTATTGGATGAGATCAAATATATTTATGGTAAAAGTAACAACATGACACACAGCTAATGCAAGCATGTCGCAGTAATGAAAAAAAAATCACACTATGTCCTTACCTCGGCCTCCTTTCCCATGTTCGCTCGCCCCGAACCCCCCCCCCCCCCCCCCCCCGATTTTCGCCAGGTCAGCCTTGATAACACAAGAATTGGCATCTAGCAGTATCGTGAAAATGATATTTTCATCCTACATGTATCATATTTTCTCCTTTTCCCCTCGTCTGGTCTCTATTTAGTTACACACGTGATATCACTACGCGCGCTTATAGGTATCAGACCCCAATTATTTTTTCCTATATATTCCTTTGTAAATTATACTAATATGACGATTAAATACTCGAATCGCACCACCATTTTTTGCTTGAAACTTTTATATCTGCTAGATAGTATCAAAATAAGCTCAGAAATGGATTCATGCAAAAATCTGTCGCTTAGTAGACTTTTAATATCTTTTTAAACCCGAAAGGGGGTATCTGTGGCTCTAATGTTCTACAATCTATCAATTCTAGAGCCTCATAACACATCTGGCATTCCGCGATTAGGATGATGCAGTATCAATCAACATGCTAGAATATTTTTTTTCAACTCATCTGCGACTCATTGACGTAAAAAACGAATCATCTAGTGTAAAAAGAGTCGTAGAAATTAAATGTAAGAAGACGAGGGATTGAAATAATCAGGAACTATTTGCGTGGTCAACGAACATTCAAAATTAATTGTGATCTGTAATCTAAAACTCTCAAAAATTTTAATTGAAAGTCAAACTTTTGCTTCAGAACCCTTCCTTGGTATCTTCTGATGCTATCTATCAAGTTTCAGCTCAATACTTTCATTATTATTCAAATAGTAGCATTTTACAGGTAGTCTATTGATGTCCCCAGAATCAAGTTTTTGATAAGAATTATTTTCAATTACGCTATTTCAAATTTCTGTTATTTCCACAATTCTACAGATATGTATAAAAAATGAAATGTGACTCTTTCAAATGGCTGAATTCTCATAATTTATGGTGCTAAAAACTGCATATGTACCGTTTTCGAATTTATATGAATTTTCGTTAGGCCCTCTTAGTGTATCGACAAAAAATTAAAAATTAACGTTTAAAACATCAGAAAACTTATTCTTTTACGATTTCAATTATATTTTAGTGCAGAACGCATGAGATGTCATATAAAAACATTATTCCAGCAAATGAAGTTCAGTTGTACATGTGAACTACGAGCGGAGATCGAAAAACGGAGCCCCCCCCCTTCCCCGATTTCCTATTTTTAGGCGGGGGGGGGGTGGAGCCAGGCAATGCTTGGCTATTGGATGAGATCAAATATATTTATGGTAAAAGTAACAACATGACACACAGCTAATGCAAGCATGTCGCAGTAATGAAAAAAAAATCACACTATGTCCTTACCTCGGCCTCCTTTCCCATGTTCGCTCGCCCCGAACCCCCCCCCCCCCCCGATTTTCGCCAGGTCAGCCTTGATAACACAAGAATTGGCATCTAGCAGTATCGTGAAAATGATATTTTCATCCAACATGTATCATATTTTCTCCATTTCCCCTCGTCTGGTCTCTATTTAGTTACACACGTGATATCACTACGCGCGCTTATAGGTATCAGACCCCAATTATTTTTTCCTATATATTCCTTTGTAAATTATACTAATATGACGATTAAATACTCGAATCGCACCACCATTTTTTGCTTGAAACTTTTATATCTGCTAGATAGTATCAAAATAAGCTCAGAAATGGATTCATGCAAAAATCTGTCGCTTAGTAGACTTTTAATATCTTTTTAAACCCGAAAGGGGGTATCTGTGGCTCTAATGTTCTACAATCTATCAATTCTAGAGCCTCATAACACATCTGTCATTCCGCGATTAGGATGATGCAGTATCATTCAACATGCTAGAATATTTTTTTTCAACTCATCTGCGACTCATTGACGTAAAAAACGAATCATCTAGTGTTAAAAGAGTCGTAGAAATTAAATGTAAGAAGACGAGGGATTGAAATAATCAGGAACTATTTGCGTGGTCAACGAACATTCAAAATTAATTGTGATCTGTAATCTAAAACTCTCAAAAATTTTAATTGAAAGTCAAACTTTTGCATCAGAACCCTTCCTTGGTATCTTCTGATGCTATCTATCAAGTTACAGCTCAATATTTTCATTATTATTCAAATAGTAGCATTTTACAGGTAGTCTATTGATGTCCCCAAAATCAAGTTTTTGGTAAGAATTAGTTTCAATTACGCTATTTCAAATTTCTGTTATTTCCACAATTCTACAGATATGTATAAAAAATGAAATGTGACTCTTTCAAATGGCTGAATTCTCATAATTTATGGTGCTAAAAACTGCATATGTACCGTTTTCGAATTTATATGAATTTTCGTTAGGCCCTCTTAGTGTATCGACAAAAAATTAAAAATTAACGTTTAAAACATCAGAAAACTTATGTTTTTACGATTTCAATTATATTTTTAGTGCAGAACGCATGAGATGTCATATAAAAACATTATTCCAGCAAATGAAGTTCAGTTGTACATGTGAACTACGAGCGGAGATCGAAAAACGGAGCCCCCCCCCTTCCCCGATTTCCTATTTTTAGGCGGGGGGGGGGGTGGAGCCAGGCAATGCTTGGCTATTGGATGAGATCAATATATTTATGGTAAAAGTAACAACATGACACACAGCTAATGCAAGCATGTCGCAGTAATGAAAAAAAATCACACTATGTCCTTACCTCGGCCTCCTTTCCATTTAAGCACATGTTCGCTCGCCCCGAACCCCCCCCCCCCCCCTATTTTCGCCAGATCAGCCTGATAACCAACGAATTGGCATCTAGCAGTATCATGAAAATGATATTATCATCCTACATGTATCATATTTTCTCCTTTTCCCCTCGTCTGGTCTCTATTTAGTTACACACGTGATATCACTACGCGCGCTTATAGGTATCAGACCCCAATTATTTTTTCCTATATATTCCTTTGTAAATTATACTAATATGACGATTAAATACTCGAATCGCACCACCATTTTTTGCTTGAAACTTTTATATCTGCTAGATAGTATCAAAATAAGCTCAGAAATGGATTCATGCAAAAATCTGTCGCTTAGTAGACTTTTAATATCTTTTTAAACCCGAAAGGGGGTATCTGTGGCTCTAATGTTCTACAATCTATCAATTCTAGAGCCTCATAACACATCTGCCATTCCGCGATTAGGATGATGCAGTATCATTCAACATGCTAGAATATTTTTTTTCAACTCATCTGCGACTCATTGACGTAAAAAACGAATCATCTAGTGTAAAAAGAGTCGTAGAAATTAAATGTAAGAAGACGAGGGATTGAAATAATCAGGAACTATTTGCGTGGTCAACGAACATTCAAAATTAATTGTGATCTGTAATCTAAAACTCTCAAAAATTTTAATTGAAAGTCAAACTTTTGCATCAGAACCCTTCCTTGGTATCTTCTGATGTTATCTATCAAGTTTCAGCTCAATACTTTCATTATTATTCAAAAAGTAGCATTTTACAGGTAGTCTATTGATGTCCCCAGAATTAAGTTTTTGATAAGAATTATTTTGAATTACGCTGATTTCAAATTTCTGTTATTTCCGCAATTCTACAGATATGTAAAAAAATGAAATGTGACTCTTTCAAATGGCTGAATTCTCATAATTTATGGTGCTAAAAATTGCATATGTACCGTTTTCGAATTTATATGAATTTTCGTTAGGCCCTCTTAGTGTATCGACAAAAAATTAAAAATTAACGTTTAAAACATCAGAAAACTTATTCTTTTGCGATTTCAATTATATTTTTAGTGCAGACCGCATGAGATGTCATATAAAAACAATATTCCAGCATATAAAGTTCAGCTGTACATGTGAACTACGAGCGGAGATCGAAAAACGGACCCCCCCCCCCCCCGATTTCTTGTTTGGGGGGGGGGGTGGAGCCAGGCAATGCTTGGCTATTGGATGAGAACATTTATATATATGGTAAAAGTAACAGCATGACACACAGCTAAAGCAAGCATGTCGCAGTAATGAAAAAAAAATCACACTATGTCCTTACCTCGGCCTCCTTTCCAATTTAAGCACATGTTCGCTCGCCCCGAACCCCCCCCCCCCCTATTTTCGCCAGATCAGCCCTGATAACCAACGAATTGGCATCTAGCAGTATCATGAAAATGATATTTTCATCCTACATGTATCATATTTTCTCCATTTCCCCTCGTCTGGTCTCTATTTAGTTGCACACGTGATATCACTGCGCGCGCTTATAAACTCTCAAAAATTTTAATTGAAAGTCAAACTTTTGCATCAGAACCCTTCCTTGGTATCTTCTGATGCTATCTATCAAGTTTCAGCTCAATACTTTCATTATTATTCAAATAGTAGCATTTTACAGGTAGTCTATTGATGTCCCCAGAATCAAGTTTTTGATAAGAATTATTTTCAATTACGCTAATTTCAAATTTCTGTTATTTCCGCAATTCTACAGATATGTAAACAAAATGAAATGTGACTCTTTCAAATGGCTGAATTCTCATAATTTATGGTGCTAAAAACTGCATATGTACCGTTTTCGAATTTATATGAATTTTCGTTAGACCCTCTTAGTGTATCGACAAAAAAAATAAAAATTAACGTTTAAAACATCAGAAAACTTATTCTTTTGCGATTTCAATAATATTTTTAGTGCAGACCGCATGAGATGTCATATAAAAACATTATTCCAGCAAATAAAGTTCAGCTGTACATGTGAACTACGAGCGGAGATCGAAAAACGGACCCCCCCCCTCCCCGATTTCTTTTTTTAGGGGGGGGGGTGGAGCCAGGACAATGCTTGGCTATTGGATGAGATCATTATTATGGTAAAAGTAACAAGCATGACACACAGCTAATGCAAGCATGTCGCAGTAATGAAAAAAAATCACACTATGTCCTTACCTCGGCCTCCTTTCCAATTTAAGCACATGTTCGCTCGCCCCGAACCCCCCCCCCCCCCCCTTATTTTCGCCAGATCAGCCCTGATAACCAACGAATTGGCATCTAGCAGTATCATGAAAATGATATTTTCATCCTACATGTATCATATTTTCTCCTTTTCCCCTCGTCTGGTCTCTATTTAGTTACACACGTGATATCACTGCGCGCGCTTATAGGTATCAGACCCCAATTATTTTTTCCTATATATTCCTTTGTAAATTATACTAATATGACGATTAAATACTCGAATCGCACCACCATTTTTTGCTTGAAACTTTTATATCTGCTAGATAGTATCAAAATAAGCTCAGAAATGGATTCATGCAAAAATCTGTCGCTTAGTAGACTTTTAATATCTTTTTAAACCCGAAAGGGGGTATCTGTGGCTCTAATGTTCTACAATCTATCAATTCTAGAGCCTCATAACACATCTGTCATTCCGCGATTAGGATGATGCAGTATCATTCAACATGCTAGAATATTTTTTTTCAACTCATCTGCGACTCATTGACGTAAAAAACGAATCATCTAGTGTAAAAAGAGTCGTAGAAATTAAATGTAAGAAGACGAGGGATTGAAATAATCAGGAACTATTTGCGTGGTCAACGAACATTCAAAATTAATTGTGATCTGTAATCTAAAACTCTCAAAAATTTTAATTGAAAGTCAAACTTTTGCATCAGAACCCTTCCTTGATATCTTTTGATTTTATCTATCAAGTTTCAGCTCAATACTTTCATTATTATTCAAATAGTAGCATTTTACAGGTAGTCTATTGATGTCCCCAGAATCGAGTTTTTGATAAGAATTATTTTCAATTACGCTAATTTCAAATTTCTGTTATTTCCGCAATTCTACAGATATGTAAACAAAATGAAATGTGACTCTTTCAAATGGCTGAATTCTCATAATTTATGGTGCTAAAAACTGCATATGTACCGTTTTCGAATTTATATGAATTTTCGTTAGGCCCTCTTAGTGTATCGACAAAAAATTAAAAATTAACGTTTAAAACGTCAGAAAACTTATTCTTTTGCGATTTCAATAATATTTTTAGTGCAGACCGCACGAGATGTCATATAAAAACATTATTCCAGCAAATAAAGTTCAGCTGTACATGTGAACTACGAGCGGAGATCGAAAAACGGACCCCCCCCCCCCCCGATTTCTTTTTTTGGGGGGGGGGGTGGAGCCAGACAATGCTTGGCTAATGGATGAGATCATTTTTATAGTAAAAGTAACAGCATGACACACAGCTAATGCAAGCATGTCGCAGTAATGAAAAAAAATCACACTATGTCCTTACCTCGGCCTCCTTTCCAATTTAAGCACATGTTCGCTCGCCCCGAAACCCCCCCCCCCCCCATTTTCGCCAGATCAGCCCTGATAACCAACGAATTGGCATCTAGCAGTATCATGAAAATGATATTTTCATCCTACATGTATCATATTTTCTCCTTTTCCCCTCGTCTGGTCTCTATTTAGTTACACACGTGATATCACTGCGCGCGCTTATAGGTATCAGACCCCAATTATTTTTTCCTATATATTCCTTTGTAAAAGTACTAATATGACGATTAAATACTCGAATCGCACCACCATTTTTTGCTTGAAACTTTTATATCTGCTAGATAGTATCAAAATAAGGCTCAGAAATGGATTCATGCAAAAATCTGTCGCTTAGTAGACTTTTAATATCTTTTTAAACCCGAAAGGGGGTATCTGTGGCTCTAATGTTCTACAATCTATCAATTCTAGAGCCTCATAACACATCTGTCATTCCGCGATTAGGATGATGCAGTATCATTCAACATGCTAGAATATTTTTTTTCAACTTCATCTGCGACTCATTGACGTAAAAATCGAATCATCTAGTGTAAAAAGAGTCGTAGAAATTAAATGTAAGAAGACGAGGGATTGAAATAATCAGGAACTATTTGCGTGGTCAACGAACATTCAAAATTAATTGTGATCTGTAATCTAAAACTCTCAAAAATTTTAATTGAAATCAACTTTTGCATCAGAACCCTTCCTTGGTATCTTTTGATGTTATCTATCAAGTTTCAGCTCAATACTTTCATTATATTCAAATAGTGCATTTTACAGGGTAGTCTATTGCTGTCCCCAGAATGAAGTTTTTGATAAGAATTATTTCAATTACGCTAATTTCAAATTTCTGTTATTTCCGCAATTCTACAGATATGTAATACAAAATGAAATGTGACTCTTTCAAATGGCTGAATTCTCATAATTTATGGTCCTAAAACTGCATATGTACCATTTTTCGAATTTATATGAATTTTCGTTAGGCCCTCTTAGGTGTCAGACAAAAAATTAAAAATTGAAGTTTAAAACATCAGAAAACTTATTCTTTTGCGATTTCAATAATATGTTTAGTGCAGACCGCATGAGATGTCATATAAAAAATTATTCCAGCAAATGAAGTTCAGTTGTACATGTGAACTACGAGCGGAGATCGAAAAACGGAGCCCCCCCCCCTTCCCGATTTCCTATTTTTAGGCGGGGGGGTGGAGCCAGGCAATGCTTGGCTATTGGATGAGATCAAATATTTTATGGTAAAAGTAACAACATGACACACAGCTAATGCAAGCATGTCGCAGTAATGAAAAAAAATCACACTATGTCCTTACCTCGGCCTCCTTTCCCATGTTCGCTCGCCCCGAACCCCCCCCCCCCCCCGATTTTCGCCATCAGCCTTGATAACACAAGAATTGGCATCTAGCAGTATCGTGAACATGATATTTTCATCCTACATGTATCATATTTTCTCCTTTTCCCCTCGTCTGGTCTCTATTTAGTTACACACGTGATATCACTACGCGCGCTTATAAAACTCTCAAAATTTTAATTGAAAGTCAACTTTTGCTTCAGAACTCTTCCTTGGTATCTTCT